>OX463788.1:0-600000 GCA_949825025.1 Siphlonurus alternatus | reverse complement strand
CAACTTAATTTGAACCATCTTCTATGAGAAAACTTGTTCAAAAAGTTTCAACGGTTTTATAAAAATTAATTATGAATTTCTGAAGTGGCAAAAACATGCCCCACTAACAATGAACACCGATTTAATTTTTGTATTGAGTTAGGAATTCAATCATTCTGAAAGTGCGGGTTTATGATTAAAACAATATACCCTACCTCAGAGTTCAATCAAAAAGTGGCGATCCTGATTCGTTGAGTTCTGGTGAAATATCAAACTTAATTACTTTCCCCACGTTAAGTATATGGGGGATAGTTCAAGTTCAAAAATTAGGAGAGATAATACATTTTTTTTCTCGTTATTCAAATTCAACTTAATTTGAACCGTCACACGTTCAAAAAGTGTCTACGGTTTTTTAATAATTAGTTATGAATTTTTGAAGTGGCAACCACATGCCATACTAGCAGTGAACACCGATTCAACTTTTGTATTGAATTAGGAATTCAATCATTCTGAAAGTGCATATACATAATAGGAACAATACACTCTACCTCAGAGTTTAATCAAAAAGTGGCGATCTCGATTCGTTGAATTCTGGTGAATTATCAAACTTAACTACTTTTCCCATGTTAAGTATACGGGGGATAGTTGAAATTTAAAAATATGGAGAGATAATACATATTTTTTCTCGTTACTCAAATTCAACTTAATTTGAACCATCTTCTATGAGAAAACACGTTCAAAAAGTGTCAACGGTTTTTTAAAAATTAATTATGAATTTCTAAAGTGGCAAAAACATGCCCCACTAACAATGAACACCGATTCGAATTTTGTATTCAATTAGGAAATCAATCATTCTGAAAGTTCGTGTACATGATAAAAACAATATACCCTACCTCAGAGTTTAATCAAAAAGTGGCGATCTTGATTCGTTGAATTCTGGTGAATTATCAAACTTAACTACTTTTCCCATGTATATGGGGGATAGTTGAAATTCAAAAATATGGAGAGATTATACATATTTTTTCTCGATATTCAAATTCAACTTAATTTGAACCATCTTCTATGAGAAAACATGTTCAAAAAGTTTCAACGGTTTTTTAAAAATTAATTATGAATTTCTGAAGTGGCAAAAACATGCCCCACTAACATTGAACACCGATTCGAATTTTGTATTCAATTAGGAATTCAATCATTCTGAAAGTTCGTGTACATGATAAAAACAATATACCCTACCTCAGAGTTTAATCAAAAAGTGGCGATCTTGATTCGTTGAATTCTGGTGAATTACCAAACTTGACTACTTTTCCCATGTATATGGGGGATAGTTGAAATTCAAAAATATGGAGAGATTATACATATTTTTTCTCGATATTCAAATTCAACTTAATTTGAACCATCTTCTATGAGAAAACACGTTCAAAAAGTGTCAACGGTTTTTTAAAAATTAATTATGAATTTCTGAAGTGGCAAAAACATGCCCCACTAACAATTAACACCGATTCGACTTTTGTATTGAATTAGAAATTCAATCATTCTGAAAGTTCGTGTACACGATAAAAACAATATACCCTACCTCAGAGTTTAATCAAAAAGTGGCGATCTTGATTCGTTGATTTCTGGTGAATTATCAAACTTAACTACTTTTCCCATGTATATGGGGGATAGTTCAAATTCAAAAATATGGAGAGATAATACATATTTTTTCTCGATATTCAAATTCAACTTAATTTGAACCATCTTCTTTGTGAAAACATGTTCAAAAAGTGTCAACGATTTATTAAAAATTAATTATGAATTTTTGAAGTGGCAAAAACATGCCCCACTAACAATGAACATCGATTCGAATTTTGTATTCAATTAGGATATCAATCATTCTGAAAGTGCGTGTACATGATAAAAACAATATACCCTACCTCAGACTTTAATCAAAAAGTGATGATCTTGATTCGTTGAATCCTGGTGAATTATCAAACTTAACTACTTTTCCCATGTATATGGGGGATAGTTGAAATTCAAAAATATGGAGAGATTATACATATTTTTTCTCGATATTCAAATTCAACTTAATTTGAACCATCTTCTATGAGAAAACATGTTCAAAAAGTTTCAACGGTTTTTTAAAAATTAATTATGAATTTCTGAAGTGGCAAAAACATGCCCCACTAACATTGAACACCGATTCGAATTTTGTATTCAATTAGGAATTCAATCATTCTGAAAGTTCGTGTACATGATAAAAACAATATACCCTACCTCAGAGTTTAATCAAAAAGTGGCGATCTTGATTCGTTGAATTCTGGTGAATTACCAAACTTGACTACTTTTCCCATGTATATGGGGGATAGTTGAAATTCAAAAATATGGAGAGATTATACATATTTTTTCTCGATATTCAAATTCAACTTAATTTGAACCATCTTCTATGAGAAAACACGTTCAAAAAGTGTCAACGGTTTTTTAAAAATTAATTATGAATTTCTGAAGTGGCAAAAACATGCCCCACTAACAATTAACACCGATTCGACTTTTGTATTGAATTAGAAATTCAATCATTCTGAAAGTTCGTGTACACGATAAAAACAATATACCCTACCTCAGAGTTTAATCAAAAAGTGGCGATCTTGATTCGTTGATTTCTGGTGAATTATCAAACTTAACTACTTTTCCCATGTATATGGGGGATAGTTCAAATTCAAAAATATGGAGAGATAATACATATTTTTTCTCGATATTCAAATTCAACTTAATTTGAACCATCTTCTTTGTGAAAACATGTTCAAAAAGTGTCAACGATTTATTAAAAATTAATTATGAATTTTTGAAGTGGCAAAAACATGCCCCACTAACAATGAACATCGATTCGAATTTTGTATTCAATTAGGATATCAATCATTCTGAAAGTGCGTGTACATGATAAAAACAATATACCCTACCTCAGACTTTAATCAAAAAGTGATGATCTTGATTCGTTGAATCCTGGTGAATTATCAAACTTAACTACTTTTCCCATGTTAAGTATATGGGGGATAGTTGAAATTCAAAAATATGGAGAGATAATACATGTTTTTTCTCGATATTCAAATTCAACTTAGTTTGAACCGTCCTCTATGACAAAACACCTTCAAAAAGTGTCAACGATTTTTTAAAAATTATTTATGAATTTCTGAAGTGGCAAAAACATGCCCCACTAACAATGAACACCGATTCGAATTTTGTATTCAATTAGGAATTCAATCATTCTGAAAATTCGTGTACACGATAAAAACAATATACCCTACCTCAGAGTTTATTCAAAAAGTGGCGATCTTGATTCGTTGAATTTTGGTGAATTATCAAACTTAACTACTTTTCCCATGTATATGGGGGATAGTTCAAATTCAAAAATATGGAGAGATAATACATATTTTTTTCTCGATATTCAAATTCAACTTAATTTGAACCATCCTCTATGTGAAAACACGTTCAAAAAGTGTCAACGATTTTTTAAAAATTAATTATGAATTTCTGAATTGGCAAAAACATGCCCCACAAACAACGAACACCGATTCGAATTTTGTATTCAATTAGGATATCAATCATTCTGAAAGTGCGTATACATGAAAAAAACAATATACCCTACCTCAGACTTAAATCAAAAAGTGATGATCTTGATTCGTTGAATCCTGGTGAATTATCAAACTTAACTACTTTTCCCATGTTAAGTATATGGGGGATAGTTAAAATTCAAAAATATGGAGAGATAATACATATTTTCTCGGTATTCAAATTCAACTTAGTTTGAACCGTCTTCTATGACAAAACACCTTCAAAAAGAGTCAACGATTTTTTAAAAATTAGTTATGAATTTTTTGAAGTGGCAAAAACATGCCCCACTAACAATTAACACCGATTCGACTTTTGTATTGAATTAGGAATTCAATCATTCTGAAAATTCGTGTACACGATAAAAACAATATACCCTACCTCAGAGTTTAATCAAAAAGTGGCGATCCTGATTCGTTGAGTTCTGGTGAATTATCAAACTTAACTACTTTTCCCATGTTATGTATACGGGGGATAGTTCAAATTCAAAAATAAGGAGAGATTATACACATTTTTTCTCAATATTCAAATTCAACTTAATTTGAACCATCTTCTATGAGAAAACACGTTCAAAAAGTGTCAACGATTTTTTAAAAATTAATTATGAATTTCTGAAGTGGCAAAAACATGCCCCACTAACAATGAACACCGATTCGAATTTTGTATTCAATTAGGATATCAATCATTCTGAAAGTGCGTGTACATGATAAAAACAATATACCCTACCTCAGACTTTAATCAAAAAGTGATGATCTTGATTCGTTGAATCCTGGTGAATTATCAAACTTAACTACTTTTCCCATGTTAAGTATATGGGGGATAGTTCAAATTCAAAAATATGGAGAGATAATACATATTTTTTCTCGATATTCAAAATAAACTTAGTTTGAACCGTCCTCTATGACAAAACACCTTCAAAAAGAGTCAAATATTTTTTTAAAAATTAGTTATGTATTTTTGAAGTGGCAAAAACATGCCCCACTAACAATTAACACCGATTCGACTTTTGTATTGAATTAGGAATTCAATCATTCTGAAAATTCGTGTACACGATAAAAATAATATACCCTACCTCAGAGTTTAATCAAAAAGTGGCAATCTTGATTCGTTGAATTCTGGTGAATTATCAAACTTAACTACTTTTCCCATGTATATGGGGGATAGTTCAAATTCAAAAATATGGAGAGATAATACATATTTTTTTCTCGATATTCAAATTCAACTTAATTTGAACCATCCTCTATGTGAAAACACGTTCAAAAAGTGTCAACGATTTTTTAAAAATTAATTATGAATTTCTGAATTGGCAAAAAAATGCCCCACTAACAACGAACACCGATTCGAATTTTGTATTCAATTAGGATATCAATCATTCTGAAAGTGCGTGTACATGATAAAAACAATATACCCTACCTCAGACTTTAATCAAAAAGTGATGATCTTGATTCGTTGAATCCTGGTGAATTATCAAACTTAACTACTTTTCCCATGTTAAGTATATGGGGGATAGTTAAAATTCAAAAATATGGAGAGATAATACATATTTTCTCGATATTCAAATTCAACTTAGTTTGAACCGTCTTCTATGACAAAACACCTTCAAAAAGAGTAAACGATTTTTTAAAATTTAGTTATGAATTTTTGAAGTGGCAAAAACATGCCCCACTAACAATTAACACCGATTCGACTTTTGTATTGAATTAGGAATTCAATCATTCTGAAAATTCGTGTATACGATAAAAACAATATACCCTACCTCAGAGTTTAATCAAAAAGTGGCGATCTTGATTTGTTGAATTCTGGTGAATTATCAAACTTAACTACTTTTCCCGTGTATATGGGGGATAGTTCAAATTCAAAAAAATATGGAGAGATAATACATATTTTTTTCTCGATATTCAAATTCAACTTAATTTGAACCATCCTCTATGTGAAAACACGTTCAAAAAGTGTCAACGATTTTTTAAAAATTAATTATGAATTTCTGAATTGGCAAAAACATGCCCCACTAACAACGAACACCGATTCAATTTTTGTATTGAGTTAGGAATTCAATCATTCTGAAAGTGCGGGTTCATGATTAAAACAATATACCCTACCTCAGAGTTCAATCAAAAAGTGGCGATCCTGATTCGTTGAGTTCTGGTGAATTATCAAACTTAACTACTTTTCCCATGTTATGTATACGGGGGATAGTTCAAATTCAAAAATAAGGAGAGATTATACACATTTTTTCTCGATATTCAAATTCAACTTAATTTGAACCATCTTCTATGAGAAAACACGTTCAAAAAGTGTCAACGATTTTTTAAAAATTAATTATGAATTTCTGAAGTGGCAAAAACATGCCCCACTAACAATGAACACCGATTCGAATTTTGTATTCAATTAGGATATCAATCATTCTGAAAGTGCGTGTACATGATAAAAACAATATACCCTACCTCAGACTTTAATCAAAAAGTGATGATCTTGATTCGTTGAATCCTGGTGAATTATCAAACTTAACTACTTTTCCCATGTTAAGTATATGGGGGATAGTTCAAATTCAAAAATATGGAGAGATAATACATATTTTTTCTCGATATTCAAATTAAACTTAGTTTGAACCGTCCTCTATGACAAAACACCTTCAAAAAGAGTCAACGATTTTTTTAAAAATTAGTTATGTATTTTTGAAGTGCAAAAAAATGCCCCACTAACAATTAACACTGATTCGACTTTTGTATTGAATTAGGAATTCAATCATTCTGAAAATTTGTGTACACGATAAAAACAATATACCCTACCTCAGAGTTTAATCAAAAAGTGGCGATCTTTATTCGTTGAATTCTGGTGAATTATCAAACTTAACTACTTTTCCCATGTTAAGTATATGGGGGATAGTTCAAATTCAAAAATATAGAGAGATAATACATATTTTTTCTCGATATTCAGATTCAACTTAGTTTGAACCGTCCTCTATGACAAAACACCTTCAAAAAGTGTAAACGATTTTTTAAAAATTAATTATGAATTTCTGAAGTGGCAAAAACATGCCCCACTTACAATGAACACCGATTCGAATTTTGTATTCAATTAGGATATCAATCATTCTGAAAGTGCGGGTTCATGATTAAAACAATATACCCTACCTCAGAGTTCAATCAAAATGTGGCGGTCCTGATTCGTTGAGTTCTGGTGAATTATCAAACTTAACTACTTTTCCCATGTTATGTATACGGGGGATAGTTCAAATTCAAAAATAAGGAGAGATTATACACATTTTTTCTCGATATTCAAATTCAACTTAATTTGAACCATCTTCTATGAGAAAACACGTTCAAAAAGTGTCAACGATTTTTTAAAAATTGATTATGAATTTCTGAAATGGCAAAAACATGCCCCACTAACAATGAACACCGATTCGAATTTTGTATTCAATTAGGATATCAATCATTCTGAAAGTGCGTGTACATGATAAAAACAATATACCCTACCTCAGACTTTAATCAAAAAGTGATGATCTTGATTCGTTGAATCCTGGTGAATTATCAAACTTAACTACTTTTCCCATGTTAAGTATATGGGGGATAGTTCAAATTCAAAAATATGGAGAGATAATACATATTTTTTCTCGATATTCAAATTAAACTTAGTTTGAACCGTCCTCTATGACAAAACACCTTCAAAAAGAGTCAACGACTTTTTTAAAAATTAGTTATGTATTTTTGAAGTGCAAAAAAATGCCCCACTAACAATTAACACCGATTCGACTTTTGTATTGAATTAGGAATTCAATCATTCTGAAAATTCGTGTACACGATAAAAACAATATACCCTACCTCAGAGTTTAATCAAAAAGTGGCGATCTTTATTCGTTGAATTCTGGTGAATTATCAAACTTAACTACTTTTCCCATGTTAAGTATATGGGGGATAGTTCAAATTCAAAAATATAGAGAGATAATACATATTTTTTCTCGATATTCAAATTCAACTTACTTTGAACCGTCCTCTATGACAAAACACCTTCAAAAAGTGTAAACGATTTTTTAAAAATTAATTATGAATTTCTGAAGTGGCAAAAACATGCCCCACTAACAATGAACACCGATTCGAATTTTGTATTCAATTAGGATATCAATCATTCTGAAAGTGCGGGTTCATGATTAAAACAATATAACCTACCTCAGAGTTCAATCAAAAAGTGGCGATCCTGATTCGTTGAGTTCTGGTGAATTATCAAACTTAACTACTTTTCCCATGTTAAGTATACGGGGGATAGTTCAAATTCAAAAATAAGGAGAGAATATACACATTTTTTCTCGATATTCAAATTCCCAAATTCAAATTTTTTTGAGTTTGAGCGGCGAGCGAGCATGTTGTGTAACACATCGTGCTCGTGAAGAAAGTTAGTTTCTGACTGTTATACGTGTACTTACAACTATTGTGATATATAAAAATACTTGTGAACCTTAGGGTAATAACATTATAACTGTGTGAATTGAGATAACTTGTTGTGAAATGAATAATCAAGTGTTTTCAAAGGGCATTCAGTTACCGCATCCGTATGGTGGTGGTACTGCCATGTTTCGCCCAAGCTCACAACAACTCTTCAGTCAACCAAGAAATCACGAAAATAATGTGGTTCCTAACAGTGAATATCAACAGTCAATTAATAGTAAACAAGGTAATCCAAATTTAAACTATTACACTTATTCAAAAATAGAATCTATGGAAAAACAATTAGCTGAATTAGTCAATCTTTATCATAATTTATATTATTTATGTGTAATGAATAATAATAATAATCCATCGCAACAAACTCACACACAAAATAATTTACAAGATAGAAACAATGAAAATAGAACTAATAATGCTAGAAATTATGAAATGACGTCATATAAATCGACTGTACCACTGACTCAGACTTTACAAGATCGCCGTTTCAACATGCAAAATTCTTCAGTGGTAGACGAGATACGTAGAGATCGAGTTCCTGAGCATGACGACGGGTGGCGCATGAAGCCGGCCAGTCATGGTAAAAGAAGTAAACAAACCTTGACCTTCAACAAACCACCAGTGTCTACGAGAAATCGTTTTGAGATTTTCAAGGAGCAAACATTTAGGGTTGAATTTCCACGAATTAACACTTCACAAAGAATACAACTTGCCTCCAATATTAAGATAATTAGAGGAAACCTTTTTTCTGCTCCTTTTGATTGTGCCCTAGTTCACTGTGTTGCAGCGGACTTTTTATGTGGGCGTGGCATTGCCACACAATTTAAAAAATTATTTGGCAACTTAGAGAATATGATAAATCAGCTACGTCGACCAGGCCAAGTCGCGGTGGACACAAGGAGCAGTGATGAATGGAAATATATATTCCATCTTGTCACAAAAGAAATGTCTACACAAAAGCCAGAGTTGAAGGACATAATTTCGAGCCTCTGTGAGCTTCGGCAATGCTGTCACATTCTTAAAATTAAGAAGATTGCATTGCCAAAAATTGCATGCGGAAGAGATCACATGAAATGGGAGTGTATTTTGCAGGAGATAAACTCCATCTTTGGCGACACTGGAATAGACGTCACTATTTACACTGCCACGAGAAGTGACGTAAAATCATTCTCCCGTGCTGCGCAAGCTACTCGGCAGACAAACCCATCGTCAGGTCCACAACAAAATGGATCTCCAAGCAGTGTATCTCAAGGGCTCACATCTCCTCCTCGCTCTGGGAGGACCACGTCGGTAACCCCTAAGCGGGCTCTCTTGGTCTGCTCTCCCGACGCTGAGATGCACGAGGAGGCCAAGAAAAACAGCAGGCGGGATGCGATAGTCCTCACTACCAGTACGATGGAGCGCGAGGTAGAGAGGAGCAGGCAGGCTGCCATGGACATCCCCTCATTGTCGTCGACGACCAGTTTGGTGTCTCTCATGACCTCGGGGTCGCCGGATGGTGAAGTAGTAGTGAAGTCGGACACCCCGGCGTCTGGTGAGCACTCTCCATCCCCCAACGCTCCCCCACATAACCAACTTCATGGTGTGAATCTAGATTCCGCCCCTAGTGCTCCCACGCTCTCCCAGTTCACCCAAGATAATAGTAGTGTCGTGTCAGCCTCACCCAGCTTATTTCCCGCAGTGCAAGCTAGTGAACTTGAAAGGTATGAAAAAGTAGTAAAAGCAGGGGATTTAAATGAATCTGTGTCAGATAGTTTTAATAAATTTTGTGAGGAAACCTTAATGGAAGATAACGTATACGAGCAGAATGAATCTCAAACCAATTTAAAATGTGATTCAAATGTTATAATTAGTCCAAGACAACTGAGACCGAGAAATTTGTCACAAAATTTTCAAACAACAAAGGTGCAGTTCAAAAAATCTTGAATAATAATAATAATTCATACATTATTTTACAATTAAACATTCCAGGTCTTAAGTCAAAATTAAGTTTATTTGAGTCTCTCCTGGAATTAGAAAATATAGATATTGCTATTATATGTGAGCATGGTCTTAAAGAGGAAGAGATAAATACTATTAAATTTACCAATTATAAATTAACAGCTTCCTTTTGTAGAACTCAACATGCAAAAGGGGGCGTGGCAATATTTTCTAAAAATTTATTAAATATTGTGAAAGTTCATGTGACATCTATAGAATTAAATTTTGAATGCTGCCTTGCTAAATTTAAAGTAAATCAGTCGCAAAATATTTTTCTTGCGTCAATTTACAGGTCTCCAACTAATAAAAAAATATGAATCATGTAGACGATAAAGGTATAAATAAATTTTTAGAAAATTTTGAAAATATGTGCATAAAAATTATAAATTTATGCAAACCAAATGATAAAATTTTATTAGCTGGTGATATAAATATTAATATTTTAAAAGTAAATAAAAATGTTACTTCTTACACAGATTTATTGCAATCATTTGGTCTGCATATTTTAAATCAACAACCAACTAGAGTGGCCTTTAATAAATCCAATAATAAAACTGCTACTCTAATCGATCATACAATAGTAAAAAATTTTGATCTAAAGACATTATGTGTCAGTAAAGACACAATTTTGTCAGATCATAAGTATACAATTGTAAAGTTTGAACTAGACAAAAAGAACAATACACTATTTAATAATATTTTAACTTTCTCATCAAGACAGTTTAGTAAAGAGAATTTTGAATATTTATTTAGGATGTTAATAAGAGAAAACTGGGACTCACTTTTAATACCTGGAGTGGATTTAGAAAGAAAATGGGAACTGTTTTTTGAAATATTTATTTTTTATTTTAATGAAGCATTCCCAAAAATTAAAAGGAAAATTAAGAACAGTATAAAAAAACCCAGCTGGATAACAAAAAATCCGCAGCTAATATCTGAAGGACATGAATTGAAAGAACTTTTTATTCAGGCTAAATATATAAATTCTGAGTTGCTGCCGGAATATAAAAATTTACTAAAAGTTCATAAACAGAAAATTTGTGTTGCTAAACTTGATGATAATAGCGCTAAAATTAAAAATGCGGACAATAAAATTAAAGCCAGTTGGGAAATAATTAAAAGTGGTTGTAACATGTCATCATCAAAAAATTCAAAGTGTATATCAGACATAAAATTTAATGGGAATATAATATCGTCCCCAATAGAAATAAGCAATATATACAATAATTTTTTTGTTAAAACAATAGAAAATTTAATTAACAGTAATATTTATAGTATTAACAAAAAAGAAAATTAC
Source organism: Siphlonurus alternatus (assembly GCA_949825025.1). Taxonomy (NCBI): domain Eukaryota; kingdom Metazoa; phylum Arthropoda; class Insecta; order Ephemeroptera; family Siphlonuridae; genus Siphlonurus; species Siphlonurus alternatus. Next base: position 588,720 of record OX463788.1, on the reverse strand, counting down.
GGATTAAATGAAATTGTTGACCAAAAAGAAGTAGTAGCTAATTTTCAATTTAAAAAAATTCATTATTTAAAACTAATTGAACATATAAACGCACTCCCCAACAAAAACGCTGCAGGTCCGGACGAAGTGCCGTATACAGTAATTAAGTATTGTAAGAATTTGCTTGCGGTACCGCTAACATCTCTTATAAACGATTCAATCGCAGAATGTGTCTTTCCTCGTATTTTGAAACTGTCTTGTGTCCTCCCGTTTTTAAAAGAGGGGGATAAACAAGTAATTGATAATTATAGGGGCATATCGAAACCATCAGTTTTTGCAAAATTGTTTGAGAGTATACTGGATGAGCAATTGACTGAGTATAGAATAGAAAATAATCTTATATCTAAAAATGAACATGGTTTCGTTAAAAACAGGTCCACGACAACGGCAGCTTTTGATCTGTTAAACACTATTTATTCAGCAATCGATAAAAAAAAGTTTTGTGTGGTAATTTTTTTTGATCTGTCAAAAGCGTTCGATACACTAAATAAAGAAATTGTAACTGGTCAACTTAAAAATATTGGTTGTGACACTAAAAGCGTAAAATTAATAGATTCTTATCTGTCTTCCCGTCAACAGTACGTAGAAATAAATAAAACGTCAGAGGGTCAAAAGCATAGTGTTAAATCAGACACCCTAACGCTGTCAGTAGGGGTTCCCCAGGGTGGAAAAATTTCCCCGACTTTGTTTGGAATTGGGACGAATGAATTGCCGAAAAGCATCCCCGATGCTACAATAATAAAATATGCAGATGACACTACAGCCATTATTACTGGTGATTCGGAGGATGATGTAATACAGAAAGCAAATAAAACATTAATTGATATGAAAAATTGGTGTAACCACAACGAATTAATATTAAATGATAAGAAGACAGTGTTTATGCAATTTCACACAGCTAGAAATATTCAATGTCATAGTTATCTACTTAAAATAAAAAATAAAGCCATTAAAAGAGTAGTAAAAACAAAATTTTTAGGTTTTACTATACACGAAAATTTGGATTGGAAATTCCACATGGAAGATGTAATAAAAAAAATAAACTCAGGCAATTTTGTTCTATACTCAATAAGGGAGCATGTATCATTAGAAGCATTATTTTCGATTTATTATGCGTACGTTTACTCGCACCTATCATATGGCTTAATTTTTTATGGATCAAATGAGCAATCTATTTCAAGGTTATTTATAGCTCAAAAACGAGCACTGAGAACAATGTTAAGGTTTAAAAAGAGAGACTCATGTGTTACTCATTTTAAAAATAATAATATGCTCACATTACCATGTATGTATGTATTAAGCTGTGCATTATTTAAAAGAAAACATTTCGAATTGTATGAACATCAAAACCATGTATACCAAACTAGAAATAAGGAGAAAACTGTTATTGTAAGTCATAAATCTGCATTATTAGAAAAAAGTCCACTCTACCAATCGGCAAAAATTTATGATTTTTTGCCAGCATGTATAAGAAATATTGAGAGTGATATTCTGTTTAAAACGAAGCTTAAAGATGTACTTATTAAGAAAGAATTCTATTCAGTTAAAATGTTTTTTGCAAATAAACTCTCAGAACAGTGTCTTCAAGATGGTTAAAAAATGTGCAAGTATTTTATAGTGATATAAGACATTTCTTATGTTGATAATGAATTTTATTGTGTATTTTAAGGTTCATATGTTTATTTGTGACGTGATCAATGTTGTATTGTACAACCAGTATCGAAATAAAATTATTATTATTATTATTATTATTATTATTCAACTTAATTTGAACCATCTTCTATGAGAAAACACGTTCAAAAAGTGTCAACGATTTTTTAAAAATTAATTATGAATTTCTGAAGTGGCAAAAACATGCCCCACTAACAATGAACACCGATTCGAATTTTGTATTCAATTAGGATATCAATCATTCTGAAAGTGCGTGTACATGATAAAAACAATATACCCTACCTCAAACTTTAATCAAAAAGTGATGATCTTGATTCGTTGAATCCTGGTGAATTATCAAACTTAACTACTTTTCCCATGTTAAGTATATGGGGGATAGTTCAAATTCAAAAATATGGAGAGATAATACATATTTTTTCTCGATATTCAAATTAAACTTAGTTTGAACCGTCCTCTATGACAAAACACCTTCAAAAAGAGTCAACGATTTTTTTAAAAATTAGTCATGAACTTTTGAAGTGGCAAAAACATGCCCCACTAACAATTAACACCGATTCGACTTTTGTATTGAATTAGGAATTCAATCATTCTGAAAATTCGTGTACACGATAAAAACAATATACCCTACCTCAGAGTTTAATCAAAAAGTGGCGATCTTGATTCGTTGAATTCTGGTGAATTATCAAACTTAACTACTTTTCCCATGTTAAGTATATGGGGGATAGTTCAAATTCAAAAATATGGAGAGATAATACATATTTTTTCTCGATATTCAAATTAAACTTAGTTTGAACCGTCCTCTATGACAAAACACCTTCAAAAAGTGTAAACGATTTTTTAAAAATTAATTATGAATTTCTGAAGTGGCAAAAACATGCCCCACTAACAATGAACACCGATTCGAATTTTGTATTCAATTAGGATATCAATCATTCTGAAAGTGCGGGTTCATGATAAAAACAATATACCCTACCTCAGACTTTAATCAAAAAGTAATGATCTTGATTCGTTGAATTCTGGTGAATTACCAAACTTGACTACTTTTCCCATGTATATGGGGGATAGTTCAAATTCAAAAATATGGAGAGATAATACATATTTTTTCTCGATATTCAAATTCAACTTAATTTGAACCATCTTCTATGAGAAAACACGTTCAAAAAGTGTCAACGGTTTTTTAAAAATTAATTATGAATTTCTGAAGTGGCAAAAACATGCCCCACTAACAACGAACACCGATTCAATTTTTGTATTGAGTTAGGAATTCAATCATTCTGAAAGTGCGGGTTCATGATTAAAACAATATACCCTACCTCAGAGTTCAATCAAAAAGTGGCGATCCTGATTCGTTGAGTTCTGGTGAATTATCAAACTTAACTACTTTTCCCATGTTAAGTATACGGGGGATTGTTCAAATTCAAAAATAAGGAGAGATTATACACATTTTTTCTCGATATTCAAATTCAACTTAATTTGAACCATCCTCTATGTGAAAACACGTTCAAAAAGTGTCAACGATTTTTTAAAAATTAGTTATGAAATTTTAAAGTGGCAAAAACATGCCCCACTAACAATGAACACCGATTCGAATTTTGTATTGAATAAGGATATCAATCATTCTGAAAGCGCGTGTACATGATAAAAACAATATACCCTACCTCAGACTTTAATCAAAAAGTGATGATCTTGATTCGTTGAATCCTGGTGAATTATCAAACTTAATTACTTTTCCAATGTTAAGTATATGGGGGATAGTTCAAATTCAAAAAAAAAGGATAGATAATACATATTATTTCTCGTTATTCAAATTCATCTTAATTTGAACTGTCCTCCATAAGAAAACACGTTTAAAAAGTGTCAACGCTTTTTTAAAAATTAGTTATGAAATTTGGAAGTTACAAAAACATGCCTCACTTACAATGAACACCGATTCGACTTTTGTATTGAATTAGGAATTCAATCATTCTGAAAATTCGTGTGCACGATAAAAACAATATACCCTACCTCAGAGTTTAATCAAAAAGTGGCGATCTTGATTCGTTGAATTCTGGTGAATTATCAAACTTAACTACTTTTCCCATGTATATGGGGGATAGTTCAAATTCAAAAATATGGAGAGATAATACACATTTTTTCTTGATATTCAAATTCAACTTAATTTGAACCATCTTCTATGAGAAAACACGTTCAAAAAGTGTCAACGATTTTTTAAAAATTAATTATGAATTTCTGAAGTGGCAAAAACATGCCCCACTAACAATGAACACCGATTCGAATTTTGTATTCAATTAGGATATCAATCATTCTGAAAGTGCGTGTACATGATAAAAACAATATACCCTACCTCAGACTTTAATCAAAAAGTAATGATCTTGATTCGTTGAATCCTGGTGAATTATCAAACTTAACTACTTTTCCCATGTATATGGGGGATAGTTCAAGTTCAAAAATATGGAGAGATAATACATATTTTTTCTCGATATTCAAATTCAACATAGTTTGAACCGTCCTCTATGACAAAACACCATCAAAAAGAGTCAACGATTTTTTAAAAATTAGTTATGATATTTTGAAGTGGCAAAAACATGCCCCACTAACAATTAACACCGATTCGACTTTTGTATTGAATTAGGAATTCAATCATTCTGAAAATTCGTGTACACGATAAAAACAATATACCCTACCTCAGAGTTTAATCAAAAAGTGGCGATCTTGATTCGTTGAATTCTGGTGAATTATCAAACTTAACTACTTTTCCCATGTTAAGTATACGGGGGATAGTTCAAATTCAAAAATAAGGAGAAATTATACACATTTTTTCTCGATAATCAAATTCAACTTAATTTGAACCATCTTCTATGAGAAAACACGTTCAAAAAGTGTCAACGATTTTTTAAAAATTAATTATGAATTTCTGAAGTGGCAAAAACATGCCCCACTAACAATTAACACCGATTCGACTTTTGTATTGAATTAGAAATTCAATCATTCTGAAAGTTCGTGTACACGATAAAAACAATATACCCTACCTCAGAGTTTAATCAAAAAGTGGCGATCTTGATTCGTTGATTTCTGGTGAATTATCAAACTTAACTACTTTTCCCATGTATATGGGGGATAGTTCAAATTCAAAAATATGGAGAGATAATACATATTTTTTCTCGATATTCAAATTCAACTTATATTGAACCATCCTCTTTGTGAAAACATGTTCAAAAAGTGTCAACGATTTATTAAAAATTAATTATGAATTTTTGAAGTGGCAAAAACATGCACCACTAACAATGAACATCGATTCGAATTTTGTATTCAATTAGGATATCAATCATTCTGAAAGTGCGTGTACATGATAAAAACAATATACCCTACCTCAGACTTTAATCAAAAAGTGATGATCTTGATTCGTTGAATCCTGGTGAATTATCAAACTTAACTACTTTTCCCATGTATATGGGGGATAGTTCAAATTCAAAAATATGGAGAGATAATACATATTTTTTCTCGATATTCAAATTCAACATAGTTTGAACCGTCCTCTATGACAAAACACCATCAAAAAGAGTCAACGATTTTTTAAAAATTAGTTATGATATTTTGAAGTGGCAAAAACATGCCCCACTAACAATTAACACCGATTCGACTTTTGTATTGAATTAGGAATTCAATCATTCTGAAAATTCGTGTACACGATAAAAACAATATACCCTACCTCAGAGTTTAATCAAAAAGTGGCGATCTTGATTCGTTGAATTCTGGTGAATTATCAAACTTAACTACTTTTCCCATGTTAAGTATACGGGGGATAGTTCAAATTCAAAAATAAGGAGAAATTATACACATTTTTTCTCGATAATCAAATTCAACTTAATTTGAACCATCTTCTATGAGAAAACACGTTCAAAAAGTGTCAACGATTTTTTAAAAATTAATTATGAATTTCTGAAGTGGCAAAAACATGCCCCACTAACAATTAACACCGATTCGACTTTTGTATTGAATTAGAAATTCAATCATTCTGAAAGTTCGTGTACACGATAAAAACAATATACCCTACCTCAGAGTTTAATCAAAAAGTGGCGATCTTGATTCGTTGATTTCTGGTGAATTATCAAACTTAACTACTTTTCCCATGTATATGGGGGATAGTTCAAATTCAAAAATATGGAGAGATAATACATATTTTTTCTCGATATTCAAATTCAACTTATATTGAACCATCCTCTTTGTGAAAACATGTTCAAAAAGTGTCAACGATTTATTAAAAATTAATTATGAATTTTTGAAGTGGCAAAAACATGCACCACTAACAATGAACATCGATTCGAATTTTGTATTCAATTAGGATATCAATCATTCTGAAAGTGCGTGTACATGATAAAAACAATATACCCTACCTCAGACTTTAATCAAAAAGTGATGATCTTGATTCGTTGAATCCTGGTGAATTATCAAACTTAACTACTTTTCCCATGTTAAGTATATGGGGGATAGTTCAAATTCAAAAATATAGAGAGATAATACATATTTTTTCTCGATATTCAAATTCAACTTAGTTTGAACCGTCCTCTATGACAAAACACCTTCAAAAAGTGTAAACGATTTTTTAAAAATTAATTATGAATTTCTGAAGTGGCAAAAACATGCCCCACTAACAATGAACACCGATTCGAATTTTGTATTCAATTAGGATATCAATCATTCTGAAAGTGCGGGTTCATGATTAAAACAATATAACCTACCTCAGAGTTCAATCAAAAAGTGGCGATCCTGATTCGTTGAGTTCTGGTGAATTATCAAACTTAACTACTTTTCCCATGTTAAGTATACGGGGGATAGTTCAAATTCAAAAATAAGGAGAGAATATACACATTTTTTCTCGATATTCAAATTCAACTTAATTTGAACCATCTTCTATGAGAAAACACGTTCAAAAAGTGTCAACGATTTTTTAAAAATTAATTATGAATTTCTGAAGTGGCAAAAACATGCCCCACTAACAATGAACACCGATTCGAATTTTGTATTCAATTAGGATATCAATCATTCTGAAAGTGCGTGTACATGATAAAAACAATATACCCTACCTCAAACTTTAATCAAAAAGTGATGATCTTGATTCGTTGAATCCTGGTGAATTATCAAACTTAACTACTTTTCCCATGTTAAGTATATGGGGGATAGTTCAAATTCAAAAATATGGAGAGATAATACATATTTTTTCTCGATATTCAAATTAAACTTAGTTTGAACCGTCCTCTATGACAAAACACCTTCAAAAAGAGTCAACGATTTTTTTTAAAATTAGTCATGAATTTTTGAAGTGGCAAAAACATGCCCCACTAACAATTAACACCGATTCGACTTTTGTATTGAATTAGGAATTCAATCATTCTGAAAATTCGTGTACACGATAAAAACAATATACCCTACCTCAGAGTTTAATCAAAAAGTGGCGATCTTGATTCGTTGAATTCTGGTGAATTATCAAACTTAACTACTTTTCCCATGTATATGGGGGATAGTTGAAATTCAAAAATATGGAGAGATTATACATATTTTTTCTCGATATTCAAATTCAACTTAATTTGAACCATCTTCTATGAGAAAACACGTTCAAAAAGTGTCAACGGTTTTTTAAAATTAATTATGAATTTCTGAAGTGGCAAAAACATGCCCCACTAACAACGAACACCGATTCAATTTTTGTATTGAGTTAGGAATTCAATCATTCTGAAAGTACGGGTTCATGATTAAAACAATATACCCTACCTCAGAGTTCAATCAAAAAGTGGCGATCCTGATTCGATTAGTTCTGGTGAATTATCAAACTTAACTATTTCTATTTATCTATTTCTAAACTATTTCGAACTAAACTGAAAAAGGTATTGATATCCAAAGAGTTTTATTCCATAAAGGCTTTCGAGAGTAATAAATTATCTGAGAGAATTCTGTTGAAATAAATAAACAACAATCAGAAACTTAATCAATTCAAGTCTTGAATCATGATAAAATAAAAATTGTTGATAATAATTCGCAAAAAATAATGGATAGTGTTTTTAGCTGAAATTGAATTTGTTCTTCCCCCTAATTTTCTTTTTGTTATGTTAAAGATAAATAATTGTATTTGCTCATTATGTATGTTATGATATTGTGTGTGTTGTTTTGTATTTATATTAAAACTTGACGTGAACATATGTTTGTCCTGCACAACCTGTAAAAGTTCAAAATGAATAAATAAAAATAAAATAAAATAAACTACTTTTCCCATGTTAAGTATACGGGGGATTGTTCAAATTCAAAAATAAGGAGAGATTATACACATTTTTTCTCGATATTCAAATTCAACTTAATTTGAACCATCCTCTATCAGAAAACACGTTCAAAAAGTGTCAACGATTTTTTAAAAATTAGTTATGAAATTTAAAAGTGGCAAAAACATGCCCCACTAACAATGAACACCGATTCGAATTTTGTATTGAATAAGGATATCAATCATTCTGAAAGCGCGTGTACATGATAAAAACAATATACCCTACCTCAGACTTTAATCAAAAAGTGATGATCTTGATTCGTTGAATCCTGGTGAATTATCAAACTTAATTACTTTTCCAATGTTAAGTATATGGGGGATAGTTCAAATTCAAAAAAAAAGGATAGATAATACATATTATTTCTCGTTATTCAAATTCAACTTAATTTGAACTGTCCTCCATAAGAAAACACGTTTAAAAAGTGTCAACGCTTTTTTAAAAATTAGTTATGAAATTTGGAAGTGGCAAAAACATGCCTCACTTACAATAAACACCGATTCGACTTTTGTATTGAATTAGGAATTCAATCATTCTGAAAATTCGTGTGCACGATAAAAACAATATACCCTACCTCAGAGTTTAATCAAAAAGTGGCGATCTTGATTCGTTGAATTCTGGTGAATTATCAAACTTAACTACTTTTCACATGTATATGGGGGATAGTTCAAATTCAAAAATATGGAGAGATAATACACATTTTTTCTTGATATTCAAATTCAACTTAATTTGAACCATCTTCTATGAGAAAACACGTTCAAAAAGTGTCAACGATTTTTTAAAAATTAATTATGAATTTCTGAAGTGGCAAAAACATGCCCCACTAACAATGAACACCGATTCGAATTTTGTATTCAATTAGGATATCAATCATTCTGAAAGTGCGTGTTCATGATAAAAACAATATACCCTACCTCAGACTTTAATCAAAAAGTAATGATCTTGATTCGTTGAATCCTGGTGAATTATCAAACTTAACTACTTTTCCCATGTATATGGGGGATAGTTCAAATTCAAAAATATGGAGAGATAATACATATTTTTTCTCGATATTCAAATTCAACATAGTTTGAACCGTCCTCTATGACAAAACACCATCAAAAAGAGTCAACGATTTTTTAAAAATTAGTTATGATATTTTGAAGTGGCAAAAACATGCCCCACTAACAATTAACACCGATTCGACTTTTGTATTGAATTAGGAATTCAATCATTCTGAAAATTCGTGTACACGATAAAAACAATATACCCTACCTCAGAGTTTAATCAAAAAGTGGCGATCTTGATTCGTTGAATTCTGGTGAATTATCAAACTTAACTACTTTTCCCATGTTAAGTATACGGGGGATAGTTCAAATTCAAAAATAAGGAGAAATTATACACATTTTTTCTCGATATTCAAATTCAACTTAATTTGAACCATCTTCTATGAGAAAACACGTTCAAAAAGTGTCAACGATTTTTTAAAAATTAATTATGAATTTCTGAAGTGGCAAAAACATGCCCCACTAACAATTAACACCGATTCGACTTTTGTATTGAATTAGAAATTCAATCATTCTGAAAGTTCGTGTACACGATAAAAACAATATACCCTACCTCAGAGTTTAATCAAAAAGTGGCGATCTTGATTCGTTGATTTCTGGTGAATTATTAAACTTAACTACTTTTCCCATGTATATGGGGGATAGTTCAAATTCAAAAATATGGAGAGATAATACATATTTTTTCTCGATATTCAAATTCAACTTATATTGAACCATCCTCTTTGTGAAAACATGTTCAAAAAGTGTCAACGATTTATTAAAAATTAATTATGAATTTTTGAAGTGGCAAAAACATGCACCACTAACAATGAACATCGATTCGAATTTTGTATTCAATTAGGATATCAATCATTCTGAAAGTGCGTGTACATGATAAAAACAATATACCCTACCTCAGACTTTAATCAAAAAGTGATGATCTTGATTCGTTGAATCCTGGTGAATTATCAAACTTAACTACTTTTCCCATGTTAAGTATATGGGGGATAGTTCAAATTCAAAAATATAGAGAGATAATACATATTTTTTCTCGATATTCAAATTCAACTTAGTTTGAACCGTCCTCTATGACAAAACACCTTCAAAAAGTGTAAACGATTTTTTAAAAATTAATTATGAATTTCTGAAGTGGCAAAAACATGCCCCACTAACAATGAACACCGATTCGAATTTTGTATTCAATTAGGATATCAATCATTCTGAAAGTGCGGGTTCATGATTAAAACAATATAACCTACCTCAGACTTTAATCAAAAAGTAATGATCTTGATTCGTTGAATCCTGGTGAATTATCAAACTTAACTACTTTTCCCATGTATATGGGGGATAGTTCAAATTCAAAAATAAGGAGAGATTATACACATTTTTTCTCGATATTCAAATTCAACTTAATTTGAACCATCTTCTATGAGAAAACACGTTCAAAAAGTGTCAACGATTTTTTAAAAATTAATTATGAATTTCTGAAGTGGCAAAAACATGCCCCACTAACAATGAACACCGATTCGAATTTTGTATTCAATTAGGAATTCAATCATTCTGAAAGTTCGTGTACATGATAAAAACAATATACCCTACCTCAGAGTTTAATCAAAAAGTGGCGATCTTGATTCGTTGAATTCTGGTGAATTACCAAACTTGACTACTTTTCCCATGTATATGGGGGATAGTTGAAATTCAAAAATATGGAGAGATTATACATATTTTTTCTCGATATTCAAATTCAACTTAATTTGAACCATCTTCTATGAGAAAACACGTTCAAAAAGTGTCAACGATTTTATAAAAATTAATTATGAATTTCTGAAGTGGCAAAAACATGCCCCACTAACAATGAACACCGATTCGAATTTTGTATTCAATTAGGATATCAATCATTCTGAAAGTGCGTGTACATGATAAAAACAATATACCCTACCTCAGACTTTAATCAAAAAGTGATGATCTTGATTCGTTGAATCCTGGTGAATTATCAAACTTAACTACTTTTCCCATGTAAAGTATATGGGGGATAGTTCAAATTCAAAAATATGGAGAGATAATACATATTTTTTCTCGATATTCAAATTAAACTTAGTTTGAACCGTCCTCTATGACAAAACACCTTCAAAAAGAGTCAACGATTTTTTTAAAAATTAGTCATGAATTTTTGAAGTGGTAAAAACATGCCCCACTAACAATTAACACCGATTCGACTTTTGTATTGAATTAGGAATTCAATCATTCTGAAAATTTGTGTACACGATAAAAACAATATACCCTACCTCAGAGTTTAATCAAAAAGTGGCGATCTTGATTCGTTGAATTCTGGTGAATTATCAAACTTAACTACTTTTCCCATGTATATGGGGGATAGTTCAAATTCAAAAATATGGAGAGATAATACATATTTTTTTCTCGATATTCAAATTCAACTTAATTTGAACCATCCTCTATGTGAAAACACGTTCAAAAAGTGTCAACGATTTTTTAAAAATTAGTTATGAAATTTTGAAGTGGCAAAAACATGCCCCACTAACAATGAACACCGATTCAAATTTTGTATTGAATAAGGATATCAATCATTCTGAAAGCGCGTGTACATGATAAAAACAATATACCCTACCTCAGACTTTAATCAAAATGTGATGATCTTGATTCGTTGAATCCTGGTGAATTATCAAACTTAATTACTTTTCCAATGTTAAGTATATGGTGGATAGTTCAAATTAAAAAAAAAAAGGATAGATAATACATATTATTTCTCGTTATTCAAATTCAACTTAATTTGAACTGTACTCCATAAGAAAACACGTTTAAAAAGTGTCAACGCTTTTTTAAAAATTAGTTATGAAATTTGGAAGTGGCAAAAACATGCCTCACTTACAATGAACACCGATTCGAATTTTGTATTGAATTAGGATATCAATCATTCTGAAAGTGCGTGTACATGATAAAAACAATATACCCTACCTCAGACTTTAATCAAAAAGTGATGATCTTGATTCGTTGAATCCTGGTGAATTATCAAACTTAACTACTTTTCCCATGTTAAGTATATGGGGGATAGTTCAAATTCAAAAATATGGAGAGATAATACATATTTTTTCTCGATATTCAAATTCAACTTAGTTTGAACCGTTATCTATGACAAAACACCTTCAAAAAGTGTCAACGATTTTTTAAAAATTATTTATGAATTTCTGAAGTTTCAAAAACATGCCCCACTAACAACGAACACCGATTCAACATTTGTATTGAATTAGGAATTCAATCATTCTGAAAGTGCGTGTACAGATAAGATCAATATACCCTACCTCAGAGTTTAATAATAAAGTGGCAATCTCAATTCATTGAATTCTGTTGAATTATCAAATTTAACTACTTTTTCCATTTTAAGTATATGGGGGATAGTTCAAATTCAAAAATATGGAGAGATTATACATATTTTTTCTCGATATTTTAATTCAACTTAATTTGAACCATCTTCTATGAGAAAACACGTTCAAAAAGTGTCAACGATTTTTTAAAAATTAATTATGAATTTCTGAAGTAGCAAAAACATGCCCCACTAACAACGAACACCGATTCAATTTTTTAATTGAGTTAGGAATTCAATCATTCTGAAAGTGCATGTTCATGATTAAAACAATATACCCTACCTCAGAGTTCAATCAAAAAGTGGCGATCCTGATTCGTTGAGTTCTGGTGAATTATCAAACTTAATTACTTTTCCAATGTTAAGTATATGGGGGATAGTTCAAATTAAAAAAAAAAGGATAGATAATACATATTATTTCTCGTTATTCAAATTCAACTTAATTTGAACTGTCCTCCATAAGAAAACACGTTTAAAAAGTGTCAACGCTTTTTTAAAAATTAGTTATGAAATTTGGAAGTGGCAAAAACATGCCTCACTTACAATGAACACCGATTTGAATTTTGTATTGAATTAGGATATCAATCATTCTGAAAGTGCGTGTACATGATAAAAACAATATACCCTACCTCAGACTTTAATCAAAAAGTGATGATCTTGATTCGTTGAATCCTGGTGAATTATCAAACTTAACTACTTTTCCCATGTTAAGTATATGGGGGATAGTTCAAATTCAAAAATATGGAGAGATAATACATATTTTTTCTCGATATTCAAATTCAACTTAGTTTGAACCGTCCTCTATGACAAAACACCTTCAAAAAGTGTCAACGATTTTTTAAAAATTATTTATGAATTTCTGAAGTGTCAAAAACATGCCCCACTAACAACGAACACCGATTCAACATTTGTATTAAATTAGGAATTCAATCATTCTGAAAGTGCGTGTACATGATAAGATCAATATACCCTACCTCAGAGTTTAATAATAAAGTGGCAATCTCAATTCATTGAATTCTGTTGAATTATCAAATTTAACTACTTTTTCCATTTTAAGTATATGGGGGATAGTTCAAATTCAAAAATATGGAGAGATTATACATATTTTTTCTCGATATTTTAATTCAACTTAATTTGAACCATCTTCTATGAGAAAACACGTTCAAAAAGTGTCAACGATTTTTTAAAAATTAATTATGAATTTCTGAAGTGGCAAAAACATGCCCCACTAACAACGAACACCGATTCAATTTTTTAATTGAGTTAGGAATTCAATCATTCTGAAAGTGCATTATCAGTATTAATGGTGACTTTGGCTTGTATTTTGTTTTTATTATTATTGTCAGTGATTGTGTTTGATAGTGTTAAATAACTTATGTAAATGTGTTTAAGTTTGATGTTTTTATGTTGTATTTTGTCCAATTTTGACTTGAACATATGTTTGTCTTGTACAACCAAAAAGAAGTTCCAAAATAAAAATAAATAAATAAATAAATGATTAAAACAATATACCCTACCTCAGAGTTCAATCAAAAAGTGGCGATCCTGATTCGTTGAGTTCTGGTGAATTATCAAACTTAACTACTTTTCCCATGTTAAGTATACGGGGGATAGTTCAAATTCAAAAATAAGGAGAGATTATACACATTTTTCTCGATATTCAAATTCAACTTAATTTGAACCATCTTCTATGAGAAAACACGTTCAAAAAGTGTCAACGATTTTTTAAAAAGTAATTATGAATTTCTGAAGTGGCAAAAACATGCCCCACTAACAATGAACACCGATTCGAATTTTGTATTCAATTAGGATATCAATCATTCTGAAAGTGCGTGTACATGATAAAAACAATATACCCTACCTCAGACTTTAATCAAAAAGTGATGATCTTGATTCGTTGAATCCTGGTGAATTATCAAACTTAACTACTTTTCCCATGTTAAGTATATGGGGGATAGTTCAAATTCAAAAATATGGAGAGATAATACATATTTTTTCTCGTAATTCAAATTAAACTTAGTTTGAACCGTCCTCTATGACAAAACACATTCAAAAAGAGTCAACGATTTTTTTAAAAATTAGTTATGAATTTTTGAAGTGGCAAAAACATGCCCCACTAACAATTAACACCGATTCGACTTTTGTATTGAATTAGGAATTCAATCATTCTGAAAATTCGTGTACACGATAAAAACAATATACCCTACCTCAGAGTTTAATCAAAAAGTGGCGATCTTGATTCGTTGAATTCTGGTGAATTATCAAACTTAACTACTTTTCCCATGTATATGGGGGATAGTTCAAATTCAAAAATATGGAGAGATAATACATATATTTTTCTCGATATTCAAATTCAACTTAATTTGAACCATCCTCTATGTGAAAACACGTTCAAAAAGTGTCAACGATTTTTTAAAAAGTAATTATGAATTTCTGAAGTGGCAAAAACATGCCCCACTAACAATGAACACCGATTCGAATTTTGTATTCAATTAGGATATCAATCATTCTGAAAGTTCGTGTACATGATAAAAACAATATACCCTACCTCAGACTTTAATCAAAAAGTAATGATCTTGATTCGTTGAATTCTGGTGAATTACCAAACTTGACTACTTTTCCCATGTATATGGGGGATAGTTCAAATTCAAAAATATGGAGAGATAATACATATTTTTTCTCGATATTCAAATTCAACTTAGTTTGAACCGTCCTCTATGACAAAACACCTTCAAAAAGAGTCAACGATTTTTTAAAAATTAGTTATGATATTTTGAAGTGGCAAAAACATGCCCCACTAACAATTAACACCGATTCGACTTTTGTATTGAATTAGGAATTCAATCATTCTGAAAATTCGTGTACACGATAAAAACAATATACCCTACCTCAGAGTTTAATCAAAAAGTGGCGATCTTGATTCGTTGAATTCTGGTGAATTATCAAACTTAACTACTTTTCCCATGTTAAGTATACGGGGGATAGTTCAAATTCAAAAATAAGGAGAGATTATACACATTTTTTCTCGATATTCAAATTCAACTTAATTTGAACCATCTTCTATGAGAAAACACGTTCAAAAAGTGTCAACGATTTTTTAAAAATTAATTATGAATTTCTGAAGTGGCAAAAACATGCCCCACTAACAATGAACACCGATTCGAATTTTGTATTCAATTAGGAATTCAATCATTCTGAAAGTTCGTGTACATGATAAAAACAATATACCCTACCTCAGAGTTTAATCAAAAAGTGGCGATCTTGATTCGTTGAATTCTGGTGAATTACCAAACTTGACTACTTTTCCCATGTATATGGGGGATAGTTGAAATTCAAAAATATGGAGAGATTATACATATTTTTTCTCGATATTCAAATTCAACTTAATTTGAACCATCTTCTATGAGAAAACACGTTCAAAAAGTGTCAACGATTTTATAAAAATTAATTATGAATTTCTGAAGTGGCAAAAACATGCCCCACTAACAATGAACACCGATTCGAATTTTGTATTCAATTAGGATATCAATCATTCTGAAAGTGCGTGTACATGATAAAAACAATATACCCTACCTCAGACTTTAATCAAAAAGTGATGATCTTGATTCGTTGAATCCTGGTGAATTATCAAACTTAACTACTTTTCCCATGTAAAGTATATGGGGGATAGTTCAAATTCAAAAATATGGAGAGATAATACATATTTTTTCTCGATATTCAAATTAAACTTAGTTTGAACCGTCCTCTATGACAAAACACCTTCAAAAAGAGTCAACGATTTTTTTAAAAATTAGTCATGAATTTTTGAAGTGGTAAAAACATGCCCCACTAACAATTAACACCGATTCGACTTTTGTATTGAATTAGGAATTCAATCATTCTGAAAATTCGTGTACACGATAAAAACAATATACCCTACCTCAGAGTTTAATCAAAAAGTGGCGATCTTGATTCGTTGAATTCTGGTGAATTATCAAACTTAACTACTTTTCCCATGTATATGGGGGATAGTTCAAATTCAAAAATATGGAGAGATAATACATATTTTTTTCTCGATATTCAAATTCAACTTAATTTGAACCATCCTCTATGTGAAAACACGTTCAAAAAGTGTCAACGATTTTTTAAAAATTAGTTATGAAATTTTGAAGTGGCAAAAACATGCCCCACTAACAATGAACACCGATTCAAATTTTGTATTGAATAAGGATATCAATCATTCTGAAAGCGCGTGTACATGATAAAAACAATATACCCTACCTCAGACTTTAATCAAAATGTGATGATCTTGATTCGTTGAATCCTGGTGAATTATCAAACTTAATTACTTTTCCAATGTTAAGTATATGGGGGATAGTTCAAATTAAAAAAAAAAAGGATAGATAATACATATTATTTCTCGTTATTCAAATTCAACTTAATTTGAACTGTACTCCATAAGAAAACACGTTTAAAAAGTGTCAACGCTTTTTTAAAAATTAGTTATGAAATTTGGAAGTGGCAAAAACATGCCTCACTTACAATGAACACCGATTCGAATTTTGTATTGAATTAGGATATCAATCATTCTGAAAGTGCGTGTACATGATAAAAACAATATACCCTACCTCAGACTTTAATCAAAAAGTGATGATCTTGATTCGTTGAATCCTGGTGAATTATCAAACTTAACTACTTTTCCCATGTTAAGTATATGGGGGATAGTTCAAATTCAAAAATATGGAGAGATAATACATATTTTTTCTCGATATTCAAATTCAACTTAGTTTGAACCGTCCTCTATGACAAAACACCTTCAAAAAGTGTCAACGATTTTTTAAAAATTATTTATGAATTTCTGAAGTTTCAAAAACATGCCCCACTAACAACGAACACCGATTCAACATTTGTATTGAATTAGGAATTCAATCATTCTGAAAGTGCGTGTACAGATAAGATCAATATACCCTACCTCAGAGTTTAATAATAAAGTGGCAATCTCAATTCATTGAATTCTGTTGAATTATCAAATTTAACTATTTTTTCCATTTTAAGTATATGGGGGATAGTTCAAATTCAAAAATATGGAGAGATTATACATATTTTTTCTCGATATTTTAATTCAACTTAATTTGAACCATCTTCTATGAGAAAACACGTTCAAAAAGTGTCAACGATTTTTTAAAAATTAATTATGAATTTCTGAAGTAGCAAAAACATGCCCCACTAACAACGAACACCGATTCAATTTTTTAATTGAGTTAGGAATTCAATCATTCTGAAAGTGCATGTTCATGATTAAAACAATATACCCTACCTCAGAGTTCAATCAAAAAGTGGCGATCCTGATTCGTTGAGTTCTGGTGAATTATCAAACTTAATTACTTTTCCAATGTTAAGTATATGGGGGATAGTTCAAATTAAAAAAAAAAGGATAGATAATACATATTATTTCTCGTTATTCAAATTCAACTTAATTTGAACTGTCCTCCATAAGAAAACACGTTTAAAAAGTGTCAACGCTTTTTTAAAAATTAGTTATGAAATTTGGAAGTGGCAAAAACATGCCTCACTTACAATGAACACCGATTTGAATTTTGTATTGAATTAGGATATCAATCATTCTGAAAGTGCGTGTACATGATAAAAACAATATACCCTACCTCAGACTTTAATCAAAAAGTGATGATCTTGATTCGTTGAATCCTGGTGAATTATCAAACTTAACTACTTTTCCCATGTTAAGTATATGGGGGATAGTTCAAATTCAAAAATATGGAGAGATAATACATATTTTTTCTCGATATTCAAATTCAACTTAGTTTGAACCGTCCTCTATGACAAAACACCTTCAAAAAGTGTCAACGATTTTTTAAAAATTATTTATGAATTTCTGAAGTGTCAAAAACATGCCCCACTAACAACGAACACCGATTCAACATTTGTATTAAATTAGGAATTCAATCATTCTGAAAGTGCGTGTACATGATAAGATCAATATACCCTACCTCAGAGTTTAATAATAAAGTGGCAATCTCAATTCATTGAATTCTGTTGAATTATCAAATTTAACTACTTTTTCCATTTTAAGTATATGGGGGATAGTTCAAATTCAAAAATATGGAGAGATTATACATATTTTTTCTCGATATTTTAATTCAACTTAATTTGAACCATCTTCTATGAGAAAACACGTTGAAAAAGTGTCAACGATTTTTTAAAAATTAATTATGAATTTCTGAAGTGGCAAAAACATGCCCCACTAACAACGAACACCGATTCAATTTTTTAATTGAGTTAGGAATTCAATCATTCTGAAAGTGCATGTTCATGATTAAAACAATATACCCTACCTCAGAGTTCAATCAAAAAGTGGCGATCCTGATTCGTTGAGTTCTGGTGAATTATCAAACTTAACTACTTTTCCCATGTTAAGTATACGGGGGATAGTTCAAATTCAAAAATAAGGAGAGATTATACACATTTTTCTCGATATTCAAATTCAACTTAATTTGAACCATCTTCTATGAGAAAACACGTTCAAAAAGTGTCAACGATTTTTTAAAAAGTAATTATGAATTTCTGAAGTGGCAAAAACATGCCCCACTAACAATGAACACCGATTCGAATTTTGTATTCAATTAGGATATCAATCATTCTGAAAGTGCGTGTACATGATAAAAACAATATACCCTACCTCAGACTTTAATCAAAAAGTGATGATCTTGATTCGTTGAATCCTGGTGAATTATCAAACTTAACTACTTTTCCCATGTTAAGTATATGGGGGATAGTTCAAATTCAAAAATATGGAGAGATAATACATATTTTTTCTCGTAATTCAAATTAAACTTAGTTTGAACCGTCCTCTATGACAAAACACATTCAAAAAGAGTCAACGATTTTTTTAAAAATTAGTTATGAATTTTTGAAGTGGCAAAAACATGCCCCACTAACAATTAACACCGATTCGACTTTTGTATTGAATTAGGAATTCAATCATTCTGAAAATTCGTGTACACGATAAAAACAATATACCCTACCTCAGAGTTTAATCAAAAAGTGGCGATCTTGATTCGTTGAATTCTGGTGAATTATCAAACTTAACTACTTTTCCCATGTATATGGGGGATAGTTCAAATTCAAAAATATGGAGAGATAATACATATATTTTTCTCGATATTCAAATTCAACTTAATTTGAACCATCCTCTATGTGAAAACACGTTCAAAAAGTGTCAACGATTTTTTAAAAATTAGTTATGAAATTTTGAAGTGGCAAAAACATGCCCCACTAACAATGAACACCGATTCGAATTTTGTATTGAATAAGGATATCAATCATTCTGAAAGTGCGTGTACATGATAAAAACAATATATTCTACCTCAGACTTTAATCAAAAAGTGATGATCTTGATTCGTTGAATCCTGGTGAATTATCAAACTTAATTACTTTTCCAATGTTAAGTATATGGGGGATAGTTCAAATTCAAAAAAAAAGGATAGATAATACATATTATTTCTCGTTATTCAAATTCAACTTAATTTGAACTGTCCTCCATAAGAAAACACGTTTAAAAAGTGTCAACGCTTTTTTAAAAATTAGTTATGAAATTTGGAAGTGGCAAAAACATGCCCCACTAACAACGAACACCGATTCAATTTTTTTATTGAGTTAGGAATTCAATCATTCTGAAAGTGCGGGTTCATGATTAAAACAATATACCCTACCTCAGAGTTCAATCAAAAAGTGGCGATACTGATTCGTTGAGTTCTGGTGAATTATCAAACTTAAATACTTTTCCCACGTTAAGTATATGGGGGATAGTTCAAGTTCAAAAATTAGGAGAGATAATTCATATTTTTTCTCGTTATTCAAATTCAACTTAATTTGAACCGTCACACGTTCTAAAAGTGTCTACAGTTTTTTAAAAATTAGTTATGAATTTTTGAAGTGGCAAAAACATGCCCCACTAACAATTAACACCGATTCGACTTTTGTATTGAATTAGGAATTCAATCATTCTGAAAGTTCGTGTACATGATAAAAACAATATACCCTACCTCAGACTTTAATCAAAAAGTGATGATCTTGATTCGTTGAATCCTGGTGAATGATCAAACTTAACTACTTTTCCCATGTTAAGTATACGGGGGATAGTTCAAATTCAAAAATAAGGAGAGATTATACACATTTTTTCTCGATATTTAAATTCAACTTAATTTGAACCATCTTCTATGAGAAAACACGTTCAAAAAGTGTCAACGGTTTTTTAAAAATTAATTATGAATTTCTGAAGTGGCAAAAACATGCCCCACTTACAATGAACACCGATTCGAATTTTGTATTCAATTAGGATATCAATCATTCTGAAAGTGCGTGTACATGATAAAAGCAATATACCCTACCTCAGACTTTAATCAAAAAGTAATGATCTTGATTCGTTGAATCCTGGTGAATTATCAAACTTAACTACTTTTCCCATGTTAAGTATATGGGGGATAGTTCAAATTCAAAAATATGGAGAGATAATACATATTTTTTCTCGATATTCAAATTCAACTTAGTTTGAACCGTCCTCTATGACAAAACAACTTCAAAAAGAGTCAACGATTTTTTAAAAATTAGTTATGACATTTTGAAGTGGCAAAAACATTCCCCACTAACAATTAACACCGATTCGACTTTTGTATTGAATTAGGAATTCAATCATTCTGAAAATTCGTGTACACGATAAAAACAATATACCCTACCTCAGAGTTTAAACAAAAAGTGGCGATCTTGATTCGTTGAATTCTTGTGAATTATCAAACTTAACTACTTTTCCCATGTATATGGGGGATAGTTCAAATTCAAAAATATGGAGAGATAATACATATTTTTTTCTCGATATTCAAATTCAACTTAATTTGAACCATCCTCTATGTGAAAACACGTTCAAAAAGTGTCAACGATTTTTTAAAAATTAGTTATGAAATTTTGAAGTGGCAAAAACATGCCCCACTAACAATGAACACCGATTCGAATTTTGTATTGAATAAGGATATCAATCATTCTGAAAGCGCGTGTACATGATAAAAACAATATACCCTACCTCAGACTTTAATCAAAAAGTGATGATCTTGATTCGTTGAGTACTGGTGAATTATCAAACTTAATTACTTTTCCAATGTTAAGTATATGGTGGATAGTTCAAATTAAAAAAAAAAAGGATAGATAATACATATTATTTCTCGTTATTCAAATTCAACTTAATTTGAACCGTCACACGTTCTAAAAGTGTCTACAGTTTTTTAAAAATTAGTTATGAATTTTTGAAGTGGCAAAAACATGCCCCACTAACAATTAACACCGATTCGACTTTTGTATTGAATTAGGAATTCAATCATTCTGAAAGTTCGTGTACATGATAAAAACAATATACCCTACCTCAGACTTTAATCAAAAAGTGATGATCTTGATTCGTTGAATCCTGGTGAATGATCAAACTTAACTACTTTTCCCATGTTAAGTATACGGGGGATAGTTCAAATTCAAAAATAAGGAGAGATTATACACATTTTTTCTCGATATTTAAATTCAACTTAATTTGAACCATCTTCTATGAGAAAACACGTTCAAAAAGTGTCAACGGTTTTTTAAAAATTAATTATGAATTTCTGAAGTGGCAAAAACATGCCCCACTTACAATGAACACCGATTCGAATTTTGTATTCAATTAGGATATCAATCATTCTGAAAGTGCGTGTACATGATAAAAGCAATATACCCTACCTCAGACTTTAATCAAAAAGTAATGATCTTGATTCGTTGAATCCTGGTGAATTATCAAACTTAACTACTTTTCCCATGTTAAGTATATGGGGGATAGTTCAAATTCAAAAATATGGAGAGATAATACATATTTTTTCTCGATATTCAAATTCAACTTAGTTTGAACCGTCCTCTATGACAAAACAACTTCAAAAAGAGTCAACGATTTTTTAAAAATTAGTTATGACATTTTGAAGTGGCAAAAACATTCCCCACTAACAATTAACACCGATTCGACTTTTGTATTGAATTAGGAATTCAATCATTCTGAAAATTCGTGTACACGATAAAAACAATATACCCTACCTCAGAGTTTAAACAAAAAGTGGCGATCTTGATTCGTTGAATTCTTGTGAATTATCAAACTTAACTACTTTTCCCATGTATATGGGGGATAGTTCAAATTCAAAAATATGGAGAGATAATACATATTTTTTTCTCGATATTCAAATTCAACTTAATTTGAACCATCCTCTATGTGAAAACACGTTCAAAAAGTGTCAACGATTTTTTAAAAATTAGTTATGAAATTTTGAAGTGGCAAAAACATGCCCCACTAACAATGAACACCGATTCGAATTTTGTATTGAATAAGGATATCAATCATTCTGAAAGCGCGTGTACATGATAAAAACAATATACCCTACCTCAGACTTTAATCAAAAAGTGATGATCTTGATTCGTTGAGTACTGGTGAATTATCAAACTTAATTACTTTTCCAATGTTAAGTATATGGTGGATAGTTCAAATTAAAAAAAAAAAGGATAGATAATACATATTATTTCTCGTTATTCAAATTCAACTTAATTTGAACTGTCCTCCATAAGAAAACACGTTTAAAAAGTGTCAACGCTTTTTTAAAAATTAGTTATGAAATTTGGAAGTGGCAAAAACATGCCCCACTTACAATGAACACCGATTCGAATTTTGTATTCAATTAGGATATCAATCATTCTGAAAGTGCGTGTACATGATAAAAACAATATACCCTACCTCAGACTTTAATCAAAAAGTGATGATCTTGATTCGTTGAATCCTGGTGAATTATCAAACTTAACTACTTTTCCCATGTTAAGTATACGGGGGATAGTTCAAATTCAAAAATAAGGAGAGATTATACACATTTTTTCTCGATATTCAAATTCAACTTAATTTGAACCATCTTCTATGAGAAAACACGTTCAAAAAGTGTCAACGATTTTTTAAAAAGTAATTATGAATTTCTGAAGTGGCAAAAACATGCCCCACTAACAATTAACACCGATTCGACTTTTGTATTGAATTAGGAATTCCATCATTCTGAAAATTCGTGTACACGATAAAAACAATATACCCTACCTCAGAGTTTAATCAAAAAGTGGCGATCTTGATTCGTTGAATTCTGGTGAATTATCAAACTTAACTACTTTTCCCATGTATATGGGGGATAGTTCAAATTCAAAAATATGGAGAGATAATACATATATTTTTCTCGATATTCAAATTCAACTTAATTTGAACCATCCTCTATGTGAAAACACGTTCAAAAAGTGTCAACGATTTTTTAAAAATTAGTTATGAAATTTTGAAGTGGCAAAAACATGCCATACTAACAATGAACACCGATTCGAATTTTGTATTGAATTAGGATATCAATCATTCTGAAAGTGCGTGTACATGATAAAAACAATATACCCTACCTCAGACTTTAATCAAAAAGTGATGATCTTGATTCGTTGAATCCTGGTGAATTATCAAACTTAACTACTTTTCCCATGTTAAGTATATGGGGGATAGTTCAAATTCAAAAATATGGAGAGATAATACATATTTTTTCTCGATATTCAAATTCAACTTAGTTTGAACCGTCCTCTATGACAAAACACCTTCAAAAAGTGTCAACGATTTTTTAAAAATTATTTATGAATTTCTGAAGTTTCAAAAACATGCCCCACTAACAACGAACACCGATTCAACATTTGTATTGAATTAGGAATTCAATCATTCTGAAAGTGCGTGTACAGATAAGATCAATATACCCTACCTCAGAGTTTAATAATAAAGTGGCAATCTCAATTCATTGAATTCTGTTGAATTATCAAATTTAACTACTTTTTCCATTTTAAGTATATGGGGGATAGTTCAAATTCAAAAATATGGAGAGATTATACATATTTTTTCTCGATATTTTAATTCAACTTAATTTGAACCATCTTCTATGAGAAAACACGTTCAAAAAGTGTCAACGATTTTTTAAAAATTAATTATGAATTTCTGAAGTAGCAAAAACATGCCCCACTAACAACGAACACCGATTCAATTTTTTAATTGAGTTAGGAATTCAATCATTCTGAAAGTGCATGTTCATGATTAAAACAATATACCCTACCTCAGAGTTCAATCAAAAAGTGGCGATCCTGATTCGTTGAGTTCTGGTGAATTATCAAACTTAATTACTTTTCCAATGTTAAGTATATGGGGGATAGTTCAAATTAAAAAAAAAAGGATAGATAATACATATTATTTCTCGTTATTCAAATTCAACTTAATTTGAACTGTCCTCCATAAGAAAACACGTTTAAAAAGTGTCAACGCTTTTTTAAAAATTAGTTATGAAATTTGGAAGTGGCAAAAACATGCCTCACTTACAATGAACACCGATTTGAATTTTGTATTGAATTAGGATATCAATCATTCTGAAAGTGCGTGTACATGATAAAAACAATATACCCTACCTCAGACTTTAATCAAAAAGTGATGATCTTGATTCGTTGAATCCTGGTGAATTATCAAACTTAACTACTTTTCCCATGTTAAGTATATGGGGGATAGTTCAAATTCAAAAATATGGAGAGATAATACATATTTTTTCTCGATATTCAAATTCAACTTAGTTTGAACCGTCCTCTATGACAAAACACCTTCAAAAAGTGTCAACGATTTTTTAAAAATTATTTATGAATTTCTGAAGTGTCAAAAACATGCCCCACTAACAACGAACACCGATTCAACATTTGTATTAAATTAGGAATTCAATCATTCTGAAAGTGCGTGTACATGATAAGATCAATATACCCTACCTCAGAGTTTAATAATAAAGTGGCAATCTCAATTCATTGAATTCTGTTGAATTATCAAATTTAACTACTTTTTCCATTTTAAGTATATGGGGGATAGTTCAAATTCAAAAATATGGAGAGATTATACATATTTTTTCTCGATATTTTAATTCAACTTAATTTGAACCATCTTCTATGAGAAAACACGTTGAAAAAGTGTCAACGATTTTTTAAAAATTAATTATGAATTTCTGAAGTGGCAAAAACATGCCCCACTAACAACGAACACCGATTCAATTTTTTAATTGAGTTAGGAATTCAATCATTCTGAAAGTGCATGTTCATGATTAAAACAATATACCCTACCTCAGAGTTCAATCAAAAAGTGGCGATCCTGATTCGTTGAGTTCTGGTGAATTATCAAACTTAACTACTTTTCCCATGTTAAGTATACGGGGGATAGTTCAAATTCAAAAATAAGGAGAGATTATACACATTTTTCTCGATATTCAAATTCAACTTAATTTGAACCATCTTCTATGAGAAAACACGTTCAAAAAGTGTCAACGATTTTTTAAAAAGTAATTATGAATTTCTGAAGTGGCAAAAACATGCCCCACTAACAATGAACACCGATTCGAATTTTGTATTCAATTAGGATATCAATCATTCTGAAAGTGCGTGTACATGATAAAAACAATATACCCTACCTCAGACTTTAATCAAAAAGTGATGATCTTGATTCGTTGAATCCTGGTGAATTATCAAACTTAACTACTTTTCCCATGTTAAGTATATGGGGGATAGTTCAAATTCAAAAATATGGAGAGATAATACATATTTTTTCTCGTAATTCAAATTAAACTTAGTTTGAACCGTCCTCTATGACAAAACACATTCAAAAAGAGTCAACGATTTTTTTAAAAATTAGTTATGAATTTTTGAAGTGGCAAAAACATGCCCCACTAACAATTAACACCGATTCGACTTTTGTATTGAATTAGGAATTCAATCATTCTGAAAATTCGTGTACACGATAAAAACAATATACCCTACCTCAGAGTTTAATCAAAAAGTGGCGATCTTGATTCGTTGAATTCTGGTGAATTATCAAACTTAACTACTTTTCCCATGTATATGGGGGATAGTTCAAATTCAAAAATATGGAGAGATAATACATATATTTTTCTCGATATTCAAATTCAACTTAATTTGAACCATCCTCTATGTGAAAACACGTTCAAAAAGTGTCAACGATTTTTTAAAAATTAGTTATGAAATTTTGAAGTGGCAAAAACATGCCCCACTAACAATGAACACCGATTCGAATTTTGTATTGAATAAGGATATCAATCATTCTGAAAGTGCGTGTACATGATAAAAACAATATATTCTACCTCAGACTTTAATCAAAAAGTGATGATCTTGATTCGTTGAATCCTGGTGAATTATCAAACTTAATTACTTTTCCAATGTTAAGTATATGGGGGATAGTTCAAATTCAAAAAAAAAGGATAGATAATACATATTATTTCTCGTTATTCAAATTCAACTTAATTTGAACTGTCCTCCATAAGAAAACACGTTTAAAAAGTGTCAACGCTTTTTTAAAAATTAGTTATGAAATTTGGAAGTGGCAAAAACATGCCCCACTAACAACGAACACCGATTCAATTTTTTTATTGAGTTAGGAATTCAATCATTCTGAAAGTGCGGGTTCATGATTAAAACAATATACCCTACCTCAGAGTTCAATCAAAAAGTGGCGATACTGATTCGTTGAGTTCTGGTGAATTATCAAACTTAAATACTTTTCCCACGTTAAGTATATGGGGGATAGTTCAAGTTCAAAAATTAGGAGAGATAATTCATATTTTTTCTCGTTATTCAAATTCAACTTAATTTGAACCGTCACACGTTCTAAAAGTGTCTACAGTTTTTTAAAAATTAGTTATGAATTTTTGAAGTGGCAAAAACATGCCCCACTAACAATTAACACCGATTCGACTTTTGTATTGAATTAGGAATTCAATCATTCTGAAAGTTCGTGTACATGATAAAAACAATATACCCTACCTCAGACTTTAATCAAAAAGTGATGATCTTGATTCGTTGAATCCTGGTGAATGATCAAACTTAACTACTTTTCCCATGTTAAGTATACGGGGGATAGTTCAAATTCAAAAATAAGGAGAGATTATACACATTTTTTCTCGATATTTAAATTCAACTTAATTTGAACCATCTTCTATGAGAAAACACGTTCAAAAAGTGTCAACGGTTTTTTAAAAATTAATTATGAATTTCTGAAGTGGCAAAAACATGCCCCACTTACAATGAACACCGATTCGAATTTTGTATTCAATTAGGATATCAATCATTCTGAAAGTGCGTGTACATGATAAAAGCAATATACCCTACCTCAGACTTTAATCAAAAAGTAATGATCTTGATTCGTTGAATCCTGGTGAATTATCAAACTTAACTACTTTTCCCATGTTAAGTATATGGGGGATAGTTCAAATTCAAAAATATGGAGAGATAATACATATTTTTTCTCGATATTCAAATTCAACTTAGTTTGAACCGTCCTCTATGACAAAACAACTTCAAAAAGAGTCAACGATTTTTTAAAAATTAGTTATGACATTTTGAAGTGGCAAAAACATTCCCCACTAACAATTAACACCGATTCGACTTTTGTATTGAATTAGGAATTCAATCATTCTGAAAATTCGTGTACACGATAAAAACAATATACCCTACCTCAGAGTTTAAACAAAAAGTGGCGATCTTGATTCGTTGAATTCTTGTGAATTATCAAACTTAACTACTTTTCCCATGTATATGGGGGATAGTTCAAATTCAAAAATATGGAGAGATAATACATATTTTTTTCTCGATATTCAAATTCAACTTAATTTGAACCATCCTCTATGTGAAAACACGTTCAAAAAGTGTCAACGATTTTTTAAAAATTAGTTATGAAATTTTGAAGTGGCAAAAACATGCCCCACTAACAATGAACACCGATTCGAATTTTGTATTGAATAAGGATATCAATCATTCTGAAAGCGCGTGTACATGATAAAAACAATATACCCTACCTCAGACTTTAATCAAAAAGTGATGATCTTGATTCGTTGAGTACTGGTGAATTATCAAACTTAATTACTTTTCCAATGTTAAGTATATGGTGGATAGTTCAAATTAAAAAAAAAAAGGATAGATAATACATATTATTTCTCGTTATTCAAATTCAACTTAATTTGAACTGTCCTCCATAAGAAAACACGTTTAAAAAGTGTCAACGCTTTTTTAAAAATTAGTTATGAAATTTGGAAGTGGCAAAAACATGCCCCACTTACAATGAACACCGATTCGAATTTTGTATTCAATTAGGATATCAATCATTCTGAAAGTGCGTGTACATGATAAAAACAATATACCCTACCTCAGACTTTAATCAAAAAGTGATGATCTTGATTCGTTGAATCCTGGTGAATTATCAAACTTAACTACTTTTCCCATGTTAAGTATACGGGGGATAGTTCAAATTCAAAAATAAGGAGAGATTATACACATTTTTTCTCGATATTCAAATTCAACTTAATTTGAACCATCTTCTATGAGAAAACACGTTCAAAAAGTGTCAACGATTTTTTAAAAAGTAATTATGAATTTCTGAAGTGGCAAAAACATGCCCCACTAACAATTAACACCGATTCGACTTTTGTATTGAATTAGGAATTCCATCATTCTGAAAATTCGTGTACACGATAAAAACAATATACCCTACCTCAGAGTTTAATCAAAAAGTGGCGATCTTGATTCGTTGAATTCTGGTGAATTATCAAACTTAACTACTTTTCCCATGTATATGGGGGATAGTTCAAATTCAAAAATATGGAGAGATAATACATATATTTTTCTCGATATTCAAATTCAACTTAATTTGAACCATCCTCTATGTGAAAACACGTTCAAAAAGTGTCAACGATTTTTTAAAAATTAGTTATGAAATTTTGAAGTGGCAAAAACATGCCATACTAACAATGAACACCGATTCGAATTTTGTATTGAATAAGGATATCAATCATTCTGAAAGTGCGTGTACATGATAAAAACAATATACCCTACCTCAGACTTTAATCAAAAAGTGATGATCTTGATTCGTTGAATCCTGGTGAATTATCAAACTTAATTACTTTTCCAATGTTAAGTATATGGGGGATAGTTCAAATTCAAAAAAAAAGGATAGATAATACATATTATTTCTCGTTATTCAAATTCAACTTAATTTGAACTGTCCTCCATAAGAAAACACGTTTAAAAAGTGTCAACGCTTTTTTAAAAATTAGTTATGAAATTTGGAAGTGGCAAAAACATGCCCCACTTACAATGAACACCGATCCGAATTTTGTATTGAATTAGGATATCAATCATTCTGAAAGTGCGTGTACATGATAAAAACAATATACCCTACCTCAGACTTTAATCAAAAAGTGATGATCTTACTTCGTTTAATCCTGGTGAATTATCAAACTTAACTACTTTTCCCATGTTAAGTATATGGGGGATAGTTCAAATTCAAAAATATTGAGAGATAATACATATTTTTTCTCGATATTCAAATTCAACTTTGTTTGAACCGTTCTCTATGACAAAACACCTTCAAAAAGTGTCAACGATTTTTTAAAAATTATTTATGAATTTCTGAAGTGGCAAAAACATGCCCCACTAACAACGAACACCGATTCAACATTTGTATTGAATTAGGAATTCAATCATTCTGAAAGTGCGTGTACATGATAAGATCAATATACCCTACCTCAGAGTTTAATAATAAAGTGGCAATCTCAATTCATTGAATTCTGTTGAATTATCAAATTTAACTACTTTTTCCATTTTAAGTATATGGGGGATAGTTCAAATTCAAAAATATGGAGAGATTATACATATTTTTTCTCGATATTAAATTCAACTTAATTTAAACCATCTTCTATGAGAAAACACGTTCAAAAAGTGTCAACGATTTTTTAAAAATTAATTATGAATTTCTGAAGTGGCAAAAACATGCCCCACTAACAACGAACACCGATTCAATTTTTTTATTGAGTTAGGAATTCATTCATTCTGAAAGTGCGGGTTCATGATTAAAACAATATACCCTACCTCAGAGTTCAATCAAAAAGTGGCGATACTGATTCGTTGAGTTCTGGTGAATTATCAAACTTAACTACTTTTCCCACGTTAAGTATATGGGGGATAGTTCAAGTTCAAAAATTAGGAGAGATAATTCATATTTTTTCTCGTTATTCAAATTCAACTTAATTTGAACCGTCACACGTTCTAAAAGTGTCTACAGTTTTTTAAAAATTAGTTTTGAATTTTTGAAGTGGCAACCATATGCCATACTAGCAGCGAATACCGATTCAACTTTTGTATTGAATTTGGAATTCAATCATTTTGAAAGTGCGAGTACATGATGAGAACAATATACCCTACCTCAGAGTTCAATAACAAAGTGGCGATTTCGATTCTTTTCATTCTGTTGAATTATCAAACTTAACTACTTTTCCCATGTTAAGCATACGGGGGATAGTTCAAATTCAAAAATAAGGAGAGATTATACATATTTTTTCTCGATATTCAAATTCAACTTAACTTGAACCATCTTCTATGAGAAAACACGTTCAAAAAGTGTCAACGATTTTTTAAAAATTAATTATGAATTTCTGAAGTGGCAAAAACATGCCCCACTAACAATGTACACCGATTCGAATTTTGTATTCAATTAGGATATCAATCATTCTGAAAGTGCGTGTACATGATAAAAACAATATACCCTACCTCAGACTTTAATCAAAAAGTGATGATCTTGATTCGTTGAATCCTGGTGAATTAGCAAACTTAACTACTTTTCCCATGTTAAGTATATGGGGGATAGTTCCAATTCAAAAATATGGAGAACTAATACATATTTTTTCTCGATATTCAAAATCAACTTAATTTGAACCGTCACACGTTCAAAAAGTGTCTACACTGTAAAAAAGCTATACCTATTGTAGGTATCAAAGAACAAATATTTCCAGCCTAAAATAGGGGTGCTTTACCCATTTCAGGTTTAAGTGTACCTATTTTCATTAATTTACCTAAATATGTAATATGATATTACATATTTAGGTATGCAATAACGTGAAACGGGTATTTAGTTGCCTAAATTGGAAACGGATCTACCTGAAACTTAGATGTACCCAATAAGGGTTACTTAATTACCTAAATATTAGCCTACCTACATTCTATATGTGCCCAGAATAGGTCTTTATATTAGCCTGATTTTTTGTCCGTTAAAATTTTAAATAAAAGACGATAAAAAAAAACTAAGCCAATCAAATTTTTATGGCGAGAGATGACTCCCACCACATGACATCATCATGACGTGTTAGCGTCGGTCTGCAGCTGGAGTGCAGTTTGATACAGAAACATCCTCATTTACTGGATAATATTGTCAAACCAAGGTAAGATTAAGGAAATATAATGATATAATTACAATCATGAAGTTATAGTGTACACGTTGATATGAAAATTTCTGACATTTGTGTGCAATTGCTCTGTAGAAATCGAATGCATCATAGAGGCCGGCACGAATGCAAAGAGGGAGTTTGGAGCTTGCCGTGTGGACCGAGCTGTGAGCTACTGCGATCTGCCGAGTCGCCCGCCCGTCTACAATGTCCACATTACCACCCACCCACAGCCCATAATAATGCTCTGCTACCACAGGTATAGTAATTAAAAATTGAACATTTATTGCGACCTTTTATTTTTATATGTATAAGTTTTGCTGGATAAGAAATAAGAATCTAAGTATCTATTCTGTATGGGTGCAAAACAAAACTTGAAAATAAAAAAAAAATAATAATAAAAAAATTAAAAAAAAAATATGAAAGCGTGACATGAAAGAAATAAATAAAATAAAAGTTAATGCATGCAGCATCCTCGAGATTCTTAATTTCTTATCTCATATATGTACTATGAATTATGATATAGTCGTGGATATTCAAAAGACCCCTTTCTTGTAATGTGAGCGTGTATTAACATATAACCAAGACGATTGTTATGACTTTTTTACACTATAATAACATGGGATAATTTTACTGAAATATTGATATATTTTATTTTTTATTTTCCTTATAGTGCAAGGAGTATTAAAAAAATCAAGATAATTATTATACTAAAGTTAACTTTGTTAATATTAAAAATTTGCTGGATTGTTTTGTTTTTCTAATTGTAAACACAGTATCATATATAATTATATTATATGACAGTATATTAGGTAATTCTTGTGGTTCACTTTTTTTAATTTGTATCTTTTTATTTGAACGTTGTTAATTTCACGATAATAACAAAATTGTTATCGATTCTAATTAAAATTAAACGTTTTATTTGTTCTATAACATTTCTTTCTTTTTTCATTGCAGATTTTGCTTCACCAAGGAAAGATCATACTCTCAACATTGTCTTCTAGCCAACAAGTCCATGCAGCCAAAAAGCAGTGGACCCACAAAATCCCCAACCCCATGCAAATAATATCCACAGTGAGTTTTTATATAAATAATCCCGACTGACTCATTAACTACAAAGTTGATTATTATTATTTTTTTTTTCAACACCCACAAAAAAATTGAAGTGCTAGAGTTAACAAAAAAATTGTGATAAAAAATTATGTTTATGAAGTGTTTTAAGCTTTTATTTCTGTTCTGCCCCAACGCCAAAACAACAAATATTTCATTGATATATGTATGAAAATGATTTTCATTAAATAAAATTGTTTTATTTTATAATTATGCGTGTATTATTTATATAAAAATATATTTAGGAAATTATACTACCTAATTTTGAGTTAAAAATGTAACTTAAAATGGGCTGATATTAATACCTATTTTCAGTATTTTTGAATTCCTAGGTTAATATTTAGCTAAATAAAGTTACCCGAATAAGGTACATTAAAAGTTATAAGCTCATCTAAAATAGGTAAGCAGGAATGCTACCCGTTTTAGTTTAATAAGTTGACCTAATCTGAAGACAACCTCTTGGGTATCTGTAATTACCCGTTTTAGGTTTTCCTTTTTTACAGTGTACGGTTTTTTTAAAATTAGTTATGAATTTTTGAAGTGGCAACCACATGCCACAGCAGTGAACACCGATTCAACTTTTGTATTGAATTAGGAATTCAATCATTCTGAAAGATCGTATACATAATAGGAACAATACACCCTACCTCAGAGTTTAATCAAAAAGTGGCGATCTCGATTAGTTGAATTCTGGTGAATTATCAAACTTAACTACTTTTCAGAAGTTAACTATATAGGGGGATAGTTCAAATTCAAAAATATGGAGAGATAATACATATTTTTTTCTTTATATTCAAATTCAACTTAATTTGAACCATCCTCTATGTGAAAACACGTTTAAAAAGTGACAACGATTTTTTAAAAATTAGTTATGAATTTTTGAAGTGGCAAAATCATGCCCTACTAACAATTAACACCGATTCGACTATTGTATTGAATTAGGAATTCAATCATTCTGAAAGATCGTGTACATGATAAAAACAATATACCCTACCTCAGAGTTTAATCAAAAAGTGGCGATCTTGATCCGTTGAATTCTGGTGAATTATCAAACTTAACTACTTTTCCCATGTATAGGGGGAATAGTTGAAATTCAAAAATATGGAGAGATAATACACATTTTTTCTCGATATTCAAATTCAACTTAATATGAACCATCTTCTATGAGAAAACACGTTCAAAAAGTGTCAACGATTTTTAAAAAATTAATTATGAATTTCTGAAATGGCAAAAACATGCCCCACTAACAATGAACACCGATTCGAATTTTGTATTCAATTAGGATATCAATCATTCTGAAAGTGCGTGTACATGATAAAAACAATATACCCTACCTCAGACTTTAATCAAAAAGTGATGATCTTGATTCGTTGAATCCTGGTGAATTATCAAACTTAACTACTTTTCCCATGTTAAGTATATGGGGGATAGTTCAAATTCAAAAATATGGAGAGATAATACATATTTTTTCTCGATATTCAAATTAAACTTAGTTTGAACCGTCCTCTATGACAAAACACCTTCAAAAAGAGTCAACGATTTTTTTAAAAATTAGTTATGAATTTTTGAAGTGGCAAAAACATGCCCCACTAACAATTAACACCGATTCGACTTTTGTATTCAATTAGGATATCAATCATTCTGAAAGTGCGTGTACATGATAAAAACAATATACCCTACCTCAGACTTTAATCAAAAAGTAATGATCTTGATTCGTTGAATCCTGGTGAATTATCGAACTTAACTACTTTTCCCATGTTAAGTATATGGGGGATAGTTCAAATTCAAAAATATGGAGAGATAATACATATTTTTTCTCGATATTCAAATTCAACTTAGTTTGAACCGTCCTCTATGACAAAACACATTCAAAAAGAGTCAAAGATTTTTTAAAAATTAGTTATGATATTTTGAAGTGGCAAAAACATGCCCCACTAACAATTAACACCGATTCGACTTTTGTATTGATTTAGGAATTCATTCATTCTGAAAATTCGTCTACACGATAAAAACAATATACCCTACCTCAGAGTTTAATCAAAAAGTGGCGATCTTGATTCGTTGAATTCTGGTGAATTATCAAACTTAACTACTTTTCCCATGTATATGGGGGATTGTTCAAATTCAAAAATATGGAGAGAAAATACATATTTTTTTCTCGATATTCAAATTCAACTTAATTTGAACCATCTTCTATGTGAAAACACGTTCAAAAAGTGTCAACGATTTTTTAAAAATTAATTATGAATTTCTGATTTGGCAAAAACATGCCCCACTAACAACGAACACCGATTCAATTTTTGTATTGAGTTAGGAATTCAATCATTCTGAAAGTGCGGGTTCATGATTAAAACAATATACCCTACCTCAGAGTTCAATCAAAAAGTGGCGATCCTGATTCGTTGAGTTCTGGTGAATTATCAAACTTAACTACTTTTCCCATGTTAAGTATACGGGGGATAGTTCAAATTCAAAAATAAGGAGAGATTATACACATTTTTTCTCGATATTCAAATTCAACTTAATTTGAACCATCTTCTATGAGAAAACACGTTCAAAAAGTGTCAACAATTTTTTAAAAATTAATTATGAATTTCTGAAGTGGCAAAAACATGCCCCACTAACAAAGAACACCGATTCGAATTTTGTATTCAATTAGGATATCAATCATTCTGAAAGTGCGTGTACATGATAAAAACAATATACCCTACCTCAGACTTTAATCAAAAAGTGATGATCTTGATTCGTTGAATCCTGGTGAATTATCAAACTTAACTACTTTTCCCATGTTAAGTATATGGGGGATAGTTCAAATTCAAAAATATGGAGAGATAATACATATTTTTTCTCGATATTCAAATTAAACTTAGTTTGAACCGTCCTCTATGACAAAACACCTTCAAAAAGAGTCAACGATTTTTTTAAAAATTAGTTTTGAATTTTTGAAGTGGCAAAAACATGCCCCACTAACAATTAACACCGATTCGACTTTTGTATTGAATTAGGAATTCAATCATTCTGAAAATTCGTGTACACGATAAAAACAATATACCCTACCTCAGAGTTTAATCAAAAGGTGGCGATCTTGATTCGTTGAATTCTGGTGAATTATCAAACTTAACTTCTTTTCCCATGTATATGGGGGATAGTTCAAATTCAAAAATATGGAGAGATAATACATATTTTTTTCTCGATATTCAAATTCAACTTAATTTGAACCATCCTCTATGTGAAAACACGTTTTAAAAGTGTCAACGATTTTTTAAAAATTAGTTATGAAATTTTGAAGTGGCAAAAACATGCCCCACTAACCATGAACACCGATTCGAATTTTGTATTGAATTAGGATATCAATCATTCTGAAAGTGCGTGTACATGATAAAAACAATATACCCTACCTCAGACTTTAATCAAAAAGTGATGATCTTGATTCGTTGAATTAAATCCTGGTGAATTATCAAACTTAATTACTTTTCCCATGTTAAGTATATGGGGGATAGTTCAAATTCAAAAATAAGGAGAGATAATACTTATTATTTCTCGTTATTCAAATTCAACTTAATTTGAACTGTCCTCCATAAGAAAACACGTTTAAAAAGTGGCAACGATTTTTTAAAAATTAGTTATGAATTATTGAAGTGGCAAAAACATGCCCCACTAACAATTAACACCGATTCGACTTTTGTATTAAATAAGGAATTCAATCATTCTGAAAATTCATCTACACGATAAAAACAATATACCCTACCTCAGAGTTTAATCAAAAAGTGGCGATCTTGATTCGTTGAATTCTGGTGAATTATCAAACTTAACTACTTTTCCCATGTGTATGGGGGATTGTTCAAATTCAAAAATATGGAGAGATAATACATATTTTTTTCTCGATATTCAAATTCAACTTAATTTGAACCATCTTCTATGTGAAAACACGTTCAAAAAGTGTCAACGATTTTTTAAAAATTAATTATGAATTTCTGAATTGGCAAAAACATGCCCCACTAACAACGAACACCGATTCAATTTTTGTATTGAGTTAGGAATTCAATCATTCTGAAAGTGCGGGTTCATGATTAAAACAATATACCCTACCTCAGAGTTCAATCAAAAAGTGGCGATCCTGATTCGTTGAGTTCTGGTGAATTATCAAACTTAACTACTTTTCCCATGTTAAGTATACGGGGGATAGTTCAAATTCAAAAATAAGGAGAGATTATACACATTTTTTCTCGATATTCAAATTCAACTTAATTTAAACCATCTTCTATGAGAAAACACGTTCAAAAAGTGTCAACGATTTTTTAAAAATTAAATATGAATTTCTGAAGTGGCAAAAACATGCCCCACTAACAATGAACACCGATTCGAATTTTGTATTCAATTAGGATATCAATCATTCTGAAAGTGCGTGTACATGATAAAAACAATATACCCTACCTCAGACTTTAAGGGCCCGATCTAGTAAAAACGGCCATAAGGAAAAAACAGCATTTTCCATCAGTTCTGTAAGGTTCAATATTTGCTTAAAAAAAAAATAAAAAATTTTATTTAAGAGAAAAGACTGGTATGTAAGGGGCCAGTCGATTTTTTTTTACACAAGTACCACCAATTAATTATTAATTAATAATTAAAAGTGGTAAAAGAGTGTCAACTTTGCTTTATTATAACACTTTAAAAAAAACGAATTTTACAAATGAAAATCGTCCAGCCCCCTATAAAAAATTGTCATCTTTCATTTGATGCGTGCTTAATGTGTTAATTTAAAAAATTAAATGTACTGGAACTGATAGACTAAAGCTACTTTTTTGCAATATCTAGTTCCTAAAACCGCTGAATGCAGCGCCGTGCGGAATTGCTGAAATATGCGAAATACTGAACTATTATACAAGTGCGGCCGACTCGGCCGAGAGAGAGAGAGAGAGAGAGAAAGGGAGAGAGAGCTGAAAGAGAACAATAAAAGAATTCACCAGCCTCCAGTCCTCTTGCGCGCGGTCAACCCTTCCCCAAGCCTTATCTTGCTTTACCATCATTGTCTCGCTCCTAAGCTCTATCTTTGCTTCTAGCTTGACTTTGAAGAGAATTCAGTATATTGTTATGCTGTAGTATACAGTATAGGGTCATCTGAAGGTACATTATTGCCTAGAATAAAAAAAAAATAAAATGACTTTTTGAGCTTTCAAATCTGTATCCATGGTATGGTGGCTACATGGATATCAGTGACGTATGTATACAGCTGTAAAAGCGAAGGGTTGTTGCCCAATGTGGTGTTTGGATCCAATGCTTGTATGTAAAATTTAAAAAATTAAAATTTTATTAAAATTGTTTTTGTGATTTATCACTGAAAATTGTAAATATGAATAAATCGAGAGAAAATGTGTATTTGTTAATTTGCACTTTTTTTAAAATAACCAATTTACCTTTCCTTTATTTATATTGTTTGATCGTTAATTAAATGAAAATATTAATTTAATAACACATTTTGTGACATTTACTATACTTTTACAAGATGTAATAATCGTATATATTTTTTTATTTAATTTTCAATATACATATACACAAAAAAATTTACTGTCTTAGAAACTTGGCGCAATAGAGAAAATTTCCATTTTTCTAACTATAAAAAATGAATCGCGGAAAAAAAACCCTTGTATTAAAAAACCCTTGAAAAAAAACCCTAGGAAAAAAAACCCTCGGGGATAAAAAAACCCACGGAAAAAAACCCCTTCGCTGAAGGAGCAGCCCCAAGGAGCATTCGTGGCGTAGTAGCGCGGTAGCGAGGTTTCACGGTGTGGGGAGCTCATCAAAATGTAGAAGTCTACGCGGCGATGTTGTGGAAGTTAACCATTATCTGTATAGTAATTCCAACTGTGTTTTTAGTTAAAAATTATTTTAAAAACATATGTTTTCTAACTTCGAATATTATATATTGGATATAAAATAATTAAAATAAAAAAGTAATAAAACAAAAAAAGTCGTCGTCAAACTCGTATTATTATTATATAACATATAGACATAAAATAATGAACATTTGAAAATTATAATATCTGATAGGTTAAATGATATCTTATGTAATATATATTATTGGAACAAATATAATGATAATCTGTCAAAATAGGAAAAAAAAACGTGAAACCTCGCTACCGCGCTACTACGCCAGCACGAATGCTCCTTGGGGCTGCTCCTTCAGCGAAGGGTTTTTTTTCCGTGGGTTTTTTTTCCTAGGGTTTTTTTTCAAGGGTTTTTTAATACAAGGGTTTTTTTTCCGAGGGTTTTTTTTCCGCTTACCATAAAAAATATATAAATAATATTATTCTGTAAAGTCTCAGATCACTGGTAGAGTATTTTCTTGCATTGAGAAATAAACAATCAAAATTATAAACGTGTTTGACAGCGGTTCATTTTATGGCTTTCTCCTCCTCTAACAGCAAGTGCAGAAGCACTCTATTGTGCTCGAAACAACAATACCAGCAGCTTAGTGGACGCTACCCATCTCAACAATGACATGTTTATGAATACAAAATTCGCACAATCAATAACATCTCATATACGCAAAAAGTACCAATCTAATTGTTTAGAGCTGCATTAAATTGAATTTTTCATTAAAAAATAGGCCAAATCATTTTTTTCCCACGTCTCTGTGACTTTTCTTTCCAAATATATAAATGAAGAAATGTGGTGAGGAGCAGATAAAGCTGGTTTTTCCTTTTAAGCTGAAAAACCGCGTGGTTGCCTACATTTTGCCGCGTGGGGTGTTTTCCCTCTACTAGATCGGGCCCTTAATCAAAAAGTGATGATCTTGATTCGTTGAATCCTGGTGAATTATCAAACTTAACTACTTTTCCCATGTTAAGTATAAGGGGGATAGTTCAAATTCAAAAATATGGAGAGATAATACATATTTTTTCTCGATATTCAAATTAAACTTAGTTTGAACCGTCTTCTATGACAAAACACCTTCAAAAAGAGTCAACGATTTTTTTAAAAATTAGTTTTGAATTTTTGAAGTGGCAAAAACATGCCCCACTAACAATTAACACCGATTCGACTTTTGTATTGAATTAGGAATTCAATCATTCTGAAAATTCGTGTACACGATAAAAACAATATACCCTACCTCAGAGTTTAATCAAAAGGTGGCGATCTTGATTCGTTGAATTCTGGTGAATTATCAAACTTAACTTCTTTTCCCATGTATATGGGGGATAGTTCAAATTCAAAAATATGGAGAGATAATACATATTTTTTTCTCGATATTCAAATTCAACTTAATTTGAACCATCCTCTATGTGAAAACACGTTCAAAAAGTGTCAACGATTTTTTAAAAATTAGTTATGAAATTTTAAAGTGGCAAAAACATGCCCCACTATTAATGAACACCGATTCGAATTTTGTATTGAATAAGGATATCAATCATTCTGAAAGCGCGTGTACATGATAAAAACAATATACCCTACCTCAGATTTTAATCAAAAAGTGGCGATCTTGATTCGTTGAATTCTGGTGAAATATCAAACTTAACTACTTTT
Source organism: Siphlonurus alternatus (assembly GCA_949825025.1). Classification (NCBI taxonomy): domain Eukaryota; kingdom Metazoa; phylum Arthropoda; class Insecta; order Ephemeroptera; family Siphlonuridae; genus Siphlonurus; species Siphlonurus alternatus. The sequence goes on along the minus strand of OX463788.1, from coordinate 548,309 downwards.
CCCATGTTAAGTATATGGGGGATAGTTCAAATTCAAAAATATGGAGAGATAATACATATTATTTCTCGTTATTCAAATTCAACTTAATTTGAACCTTTCTCTATGTGAAAACACGTTCAAAAAGTGTCAACGATTTTTTAAAAATTAGTTATGAAATTTTAAAGTGGCAAAAACATGCCCCACTATTAATGAACACCGATTCGAATTTTGTATTGAATAAGGATATCAATCATTCTGAAAGTGCGTGTACATGATAAAAACAATATACCCTACCTCAGACTTTAATCAAAAAGTGATGATCTTGATTCGTTGAATTAAATCCTGGTGAATTATCAAACTTAATTACTTTTCCCATGTTAAGTATATGGGGGATAGTTCAAATTAAAAAATAAGGAGAGATAATACTTATTATTTCTCGTTATTCAAATTCAACTTAATTTGAACTGTCCTCCATAAGAAAACACGTTTAAAAAGTGGCAACGATTTTTTAAAAATTATTTATGAATTATTGAAGTGGCAAAAACATGCCCCACTAACAATTAACACCGATTTGACTTTTGTATTGAATTAGGAATTCAATCATTCTGAAAGTTCGTGTACACGATAAAAGCAATATACCCTACCTCAGTGTTTAATCAAAAAGTGGCGATCTTGATTTGTTGAATTCTGGTGAATTATCAAACTTAACTACTTTTCCCATGTATATGGGGGATAGATGAAATTAAAAAATATGGAGATATAATACATATTTTTTCTTGATATTCAAATTCAACATAATTTGAACCATCCTCTATGTGAAAACACGTTCAAAAAGTGTCAACGATTTTTTAAAAATTAATTATGAATTTCTGAATAGGCAAAAACATGCCCCACTAACAACGAACACCGATTCAATTTTTGTATTGAGTTAGGAATTCAATCATTCTGAAAGTGCGGGTTCATGATTAAAACAATATACCCTACCTCAGAGTTCAATCAAAAAGTGGCGATCCTGATTCGTTGAGTTTTGGTGAATTATCAAACTTAATTACTTTTCCCACGTTAAGTATATGGGGGATAGTTCATGTTCAAAAATTAGGAGAGATAATACACATGTTTTTATCGTTATTCAAATTCAACTAAATTTGAACCGTCACACGTTCAAAAAGTGTCTACGGTTTTTTAAAAATTAGTTATGAATTTTTGAAGTGGCAACCACATGCCATACTAGCAGTGAACACCGATTCAACTTTTGTATTGAATTAGGAATTCAATCATTCTGAAAGTGCGTATACATAATAGGAACAATACACTCTACCTCAGAGTTTAATCAAAAAGTGGCGATCTCGATTCTTTGAATTCTGGTGAATTATCAAACTTACTTGTTAGCTACTTTTCAGATGTTAACTAAATTGGGGGATTGTTCAAATTCCAAAATAAGGAGAGATAATACTTATTTTTTTCGTTATTTAAATTCAACTTAATTTGAACTGTTTACTATGAGAAAACACGTTTAAAAAGTGTGAACGATTTTTTAAAAATTAGTTATGAATTTTTAAAGTGGAAAAAACATGCCCCACTAACAATGAACACCGATTCGAATTTTGTATTGAATTAGGATATCAATCATTCTGAAAGTGCGTGTACATGATAAAAACAATATACCCTACCTCAGACTTTAAGACTTTAATTTTTTTTTTTTATTTTTTTTTTTCATTCAGTTATACAAGTTATTGTCCAGCCAAAGCTTTAACAAAGCAAAAGATACATTTTTTATTTAAATTCAATCAAGCTCATTTAATTACAGTGGACATTTTTAATTTTTACATTAAGTCGAAAATAATACAAAAGAAAAGAAAACAAAAAACATAAATATATAGTCCCAATGATTCTAATACATTATCTCACACAGGAAAAAAGCAAAAACTTTTTAAAAGAATACAGCATCATATTACTACATTTCATAATTATTTTTCCAATTTTATACTATAATACAAGACAAAAAAAAATTAATAAATAATACTAAGGAAGCTACATCTCATACAATCATCACAATAATAACCATTATATGAGAGATTATTTAGTACTATTTATGAATTTTAAACAAAAACATAAGGAAAATGCATTTTATATATAATTTTTCAAAAACCACAAAAATAAAAAAGTGAACAGCAATGTAAATTATGTTCTGAAAAAAAAGAAAATGTATTTTTGAAAAGTCCATAAAAGTAAGAAAACACCTGAAACATAAGATATCTGAAACAAAATAGAGACATTTTTAATTATTTATTTCACAGAAACATAAATTACCAAGATATATATTTATATATATTTTTTTTCATTTATTATTTTTTATTTTTTAGTTAATTTATTTATTTTTTACCTTTTATACGTTATTTTTAATGCTTTAATATAATAACAATTCTGAAAAAAAAAGTCAATTATTGAATATCTGAAATAAAAGTGAATATTCTCTTTTTATTAATTTGTTAGTGTTAGTAACCATTTTTTTATTTCCTTTTTCATTACACTTTTTGAACTAATATTTCTTAATTCTACAGGTAAATCATTCCACAAACGAGGAATTAAATATTTATGAGTTCGTTCATCAAATCTATTAGTTCGAAAAGGAGTTAATAATGGAACATTATCATTCAATCTAGTTTGATAGTTATGTAATCTGAAATCACCATGATTACTATCATAGTATTTTTCTGTTACAAGTGAATATTTTGACTGCAACTAAATAGGAAGTACATTCCAATACAAATAAATGTTATCATTAATTTCAAACCTGTTGTCTTTTTTCATACATTTTAGTAACCTTTGTTGCATTTTTACGAGTTTTGTTAAAGAACTGCTTTCAGTAAAACCCCAGGCAGTTATACCATATATGATATAAGGATGAGCCATAGCAAAATATACATTTCTTAGCGTTTTTTCTGTTACAATATATTTAAGTTTATATATTTGAGATTGTACAGATCTTAATTTCTTAACAACTTTATTTACATGTGACTTCCAATCAAAATTTTCATCAATTAATACACCAAGATATGTATGCTCTTTTACCTGTTCAATGTTACTACAAGTACAGTTCTGAAAAAAATTATGCAAGCAGTCATTACAATGAATTTTTATTTTTATTGTTTCATCCTTCCGCAAATATTTATTATATATGTGCATGACCTTGGTTTTTTAGTATTAATAAGTAATCCATAATCATGGGCCCAGTATGCTAATTGATTTGCATTATTTTGTAATAATTGTTCTGCCTCTAGGAAGTTCTTATTAGCAACAAGAATTAATAAATCGTCTGCAAACATGAATATTTTACAACCTTTAAAAACAGAAAATATGCTATTTACATAAATGTTAAATAATATTGCAGAAATTGTCCCTCCTTGAGGTGTACCAAACTTTATTGCCCATTCATTTCCTTTAACATTACATATTTCAACAACCATTGTTCTATTTTTTAGGTAGTCATTAATTAATTCAAGTACTGGGCCTCTAACTCCGACTTTTTCTAATTCAGAAAATAATATATCATGATTCAAGGAGTCAAAGGCTTTTGAAAAATCTACAAACAAGGCTAATACATGATTATTTTCTTTTAGTTCAGAATTAATAAAATCTGACATATCAGCAATTAATTGATTCGTTGATTTTCCTTTTTGATATGCATATTGATTTTCATTTATAATGTTAAATTTATCAAGATACATAATTAGATATTCAGTTATATATTTTTGTGGTAATTTATCTATTATTGATGATAATAATATTGGGCGATAATTTTGATAGTCTGTATGACACCCACCTTTATAAATTGGTCTACATACAGTTTTTTTTATTGCCTTAGGGAATTTTCTATTATCTAAACATAAATTTGTATAATGAGTTAAAACAGTTGCCAGTTCATTACCTCCCAATTTAATATGCTTTACTGATATTTTATCATAGCCAGGTGCTTTATTTTCTTTACAACTTTTAATTATACTGCTCATTTTGTTTGTTGTTATTTTCGGTAAGTAAAATGATTGGGGCTCACATACATCTCGCGTTACTGAGAATTTTATATCACATATATGCACAATATTATTTACCCCATTTACAAAAGTCATGGCAAAATTATTTGCAACATCATTTAAATTTTTTTGTTTCATGTGTCTTACAATTATATCGTCAATATTCGATATAGGTTTACCAAGTAATTTATTAATATAAGACCATATTCTTCTTAAATCTCCATTACATTTTTCAAACTCATTCTTATAATATTTATATTTAGCTTTTGATATTAAATTATTTACTTTATTACGAAGTGACTTTTATTCAATTTTATAGGTTTCATTAGTAGGGTTACTTTTATGCTTACGAAATATTTTATCTCTACAGTCCATATAAAATTTTATTTCTCTCGTCATCCATGGTTTTTTAAAATTACTTTCGTTAATATTAGGATATTTTTCAACTGTACAAATTTTAAATAAATGGTCATACACACTATTAATTTTATCATAAATCTCTGTTGTATCATTCAAACCATTTAAATACCCCCACCTCACTTTTTTTAGCTCATTTTCTAGTTTCTTATTATTTAAATATTTTATTTTTTGTTTATATATTTCATCAAGACTATTAAGAAGAATTGCACCAATTATATAATGATCGGTAATTTTTGTTTTTATAATGCCTGGTTCAATATTATTATTTATTCTCACTATTAAATGATCTATACAAGTAGAGGTGAGTTTATTACTAACTATTTCTTCTCTTGTAGGTTGTGTTATAACATTAATAAAACCTAATTTTGCCAATACATTTTTATATTTATCAACAAAAGTACTATTTTCTAAAACATTAATATTTATGTCTCCAATCAAAATCATATTGTTATTATTTGTTTTTAGAATTTTATCTTTTAAATCTTTTAAATACAAATTTTTATTATAGCTAGGTGGCCTATAAATTGCAAATATATCTATATTATTCACTTTAAATGATAAGCATTCATAAAAATCTGAAGGTTCAGTATTAATTATTCTTACTAGCTCTGTTTTTTTTTTACAGAAGCCATAATACCACCACCTTTTTGTTTTTCTTTTGTAAAATCTCTAGGCTTGCAAATTTGATTAAAACCAGGTATTTGATAATTTATTTCTTCACCAGATTTTAAATGAGTTTCAGTTAATACGATGCAACTTATTTTATGTAAATTATCAGAAATTTTAAGAAAAAATTGATTAAAATTTTTTCTAGCGGATAAAATATTTAAGTGAATAATGACAAAACTATTTATAATTTGTTTATCATAATCATAAAGCCACTCTTTTATATTTTCTGTTTGTGTAGGTATTATTTCATCAAAATTTTGAACTAAAGAATTCATGATCAATTACAGGAACTAAAAGATAAAAATAGTGTATACACATAAACTAACCTAAACAATCTTCTTCTCCACATCAGCCTCGCTACTGATACGTACAATGCCAAGCAGTTGGTCTTTCCGTGCAAAAATTTTTCCGTTCTTACACCACACGAACATGTAATTCTTTTCACGACCTCGCTGTTTAGCCAACCACAGTAGACGCTTATTGTACGGCGTTAGCTGCTCGTTGATGAAGATTTTTTTTGTCGAGCCATCCTTGAACGCCGCGTCAGTAGTCAAATTCTTGTTATGGAATTTCGATAGCCAGAACTTGCGTGGGTCAGCCGACCTGAACTTGACAACAAGGAGGGGCGGGTCACCACGCCTGCCTCGCTGTGCAGTAGAGACACGCTTCACCTTCTCGATGCCAGTCAAAGTCTGCGGAATGTTCATTTTTTCTGCCAAGTTAGCTAAAATGTCATTCATATTTTCCTCCGCTGTTTGCTTTATACCATCAATTTCAATATTATGATTCAACTTACTTTGTTCTAATTCACTGACACGATCATTTAATTCAACAATTTTTACACGTTGTTCTTTGTTTTCAGTTGTTAAAAACTCAACCTGTTTAGACATGATATTAAGTTTTTTTTCATGCTCTTCTTGATTTTTTATAAAAACATCATAAGAATTAGATGAAAATTGAATTGAGTTTTTAATATCAGGTAATTCAGTTAGTTTACTTGCAATAGAATCAGTTTTTTCATCTAATTTTTTGAGACAAGCTAATAAGGTTTTTAAATTTACATCATCTCCTTCAATTTCACTAACATCACTCTCACCAGACTGGGTATCAGGCTTATTGATACGACATGCCTTGCAGATCCATAATAAGGCATTGAAGCTCTTGGGTCGACGACCTGGTTTCACTTCACTTGTCGCACAATCAGTGTGTGCTGGCAATTTACAATTTTTACAAGTAATGTGTTCTGTATTAGGAGCTATGCTACTCTCACAAATTACACATTCCATTGTTTTTAGTAATAATAATCACTATATAGCACAATGAAAATATATTATGTATATTTCAATTAATAATAATCACTTTTAGACGAATTGCAAGCAAGATTGAATGATGAATATGACAAACTCAGCAGTAGTCCCTAGTCAAATACGTAGTGACGGAAAAAGCGTGTTCACCGTCTGACCGCTCAGACAAGACAATCAAAAAGTGATGATCTTGATTCGTTGAATCCTGGTGAATTTTCAAACTTAACTAATTTTCCCATGTTAAGTATATGGGGGATAGTTCAAATTCAAAAATAAGGAGAGATAATACATATTATTTCTCGTTATTCAAATTCAACTTAATTTGAACCTTCCTCTATGTGAAAACACGTTCAAAAAGTGTCAACGATTTTTCAAAAATTAGTTATGAAATTTTGAAGTGGCAAAAACATGCCCCACTAACCATGAACACCGATTCGAATTTTGTATTGAATTAGGATATCAATCATTCTGAAAGTGCGTGTACATGATAAAAACAATATACCCTACCTCAGACTTTAATCAAAAAGTGATGATCTTGATTCGTTGAATCCTGGTGAATTATCAAACTTAACTACTTTTCCCATGTTAAGTATATGGGGGATAGTTCAAATTCAAAAATATGGAGAGATAATACATATTTTTCTCGATATTCAAATTCAACTTGGTTTGAACCGTCCTCTATGACAAAACACCTTCAAAAAGTGTCAACGATTTTTTAAAAATTATTTATGAATTTCTGAAGTGGCAAAAACATGCCCCACTAACAACGAACACCGATTCAACATTTGTATTGAATTAGGAATTCAATCATTCTGAAAGTGCGTGTACATGATAAGAACAATACACACTACCTCAGAGTTTGATCAAAAAGTGGTGATCTCGATTCGTTGAATTCTGGTGAATTATCAAACTTAACTACTTTTCCCATATATATGGGGGATAGTTCAAATTCAAAAATATGAAGAGATAATACATATTTTTTCTCGATATTCAAATTCAACTTAATTTGAACCATCCTCTATGTGAAAACACGTTCAAAAAGTGTCAACGATTTTTTAAAAATTAATTATGAATTTCTGAATTGGCAAAAACATGCCCCACTAACAACGAACACTGATTCAATTTTTGTATTGAGTTAGGAATTCAATCATTCTGAAAGTGCGGGTTCATGATTAAAACAATATACCCTACCTCAGAGTTCAATCAAAAAGTGGCGATCCTGATTCGTTGAGTTCTGGTGAATTATCAAACTTAATTACTTTTCCCACGTTAAGTATATGGGGGATAGTTCAAGTTCAAAAATTAGGAGAGATAATACATATTTTTTCTCGTTATTCAAATTCAACTTAATTTGAACCGTCACACGTTCAAAAAGTGTCTACGGTTTTTTAAAAATGAGTTATGAATTTTTGAAGTGGCAACCACATGCCATACTAGCAGTGAACACCGATTCAACTTTTGTATTGAATCAGGAATTCAATCATTCTGAAAGTGCGTATACATAATAGGAACAATACATTCTACCTCAGAGTTTAATCAAAAAGTGGCGATCTCGATTCCTTGAATTCTGGTGAATTATCAAACTTAGCTACTTTTCAGATGTTAACTAAATAGGGGGATAGTTCAAATTCAAAAATAAGGAGAGATAATACTTATTTTCGTTTTTCAAATTCAACTTAATTTGAACTGTTTACTATGAGAAAACACGTTTAAAAAGTGTCAACGATTTTTTAAAAATTAGTTATGAATTTTTAAAGTGGCAAAAACATGCCCCACTAACTATTAACACCGATTCGACTTTTGTATTGAATTAGGAATTCAATCATTCTGAAAGTTCGTGTACATGATAAAAACAATATACCCTACCTCAGAGTTTAATCAAAAAGTGGCGATCTTGATTCGTTGAATTTTTGTGAATTATCAAACTTAACTACTTTTCCCATGTTAAATATATGGGGGATAGTTCAAATTCAAATAAAAGGAGAGAAAATACATATTTTTTCTCATTATTCAAATTCAACTTAATTTGAACTGTCTTCTATTAGAAAACACGTTTAAAAAGTGTCTACGGTTTTTTAAAAATTAGTTATGAATTTTTGAAGTGGCAACCACATGCCATACTAGCAGTGAACACCGATTCAACTTTTGTATTGAATTAGGAATTCAATCATTTTGAAAGTGCGTATACATAATAGGAACAATACACTCTACCTCAGAGTTTAATCAAAAAGTGGCGATCTCGATTCGTTGAATTCTGGTGAATTATCAAACTTAGCTACTTTTCAGATGTTAACTAAATAGGGGGATTATTCAAATTCAAAAATAAGGAGAGATAATACTTATTTTTTTCGTTATTCAAATTCAACTTAATTTGAACTGTTTACTATGAGAAAACACGTTTAAAAAGTGTCAACGATTTTTTAAAAATTAGTTATGAATTTTTAAAGTGAAAAAAAACATGCCCCACTAACAATGAACACCGATTCGAATTTTGTATTGAATTAGGATATCAATCATTCTGAAAGTGCGTGTACATGATAAAAACAATATACCCTACCTCAGACTTTAATCAAAAAGTGATGATCTTGATTCGTTGAATCCTGGTGAATTATCAAACTTAACTACTTTTCCCATGTTAAGTATATGGGGGATAGTTCAAATTCAAAAATAAGGAGAGATAATACATATTATTTCTCGTTATTCAAATTCAACTTAATTTGAACCTTCCTCTATGTGAAAACACGTTCAAAAAGTGTCAACGATTTTTTAAAAATTAGTTTTGAAAATTTGAAGTGGCAAAAATATGCCCCACTAACCATGAACACCGATTCGAATTTTGTATTGAATTAGGATATCAATCATTCTGAAAGTGCGTGAATATGATAAAAACAATATACCCTACCTCAGACTTTAATCAAAAAGTGATGATCTTGATTCGTTGAATCCTGGTGAATTATCAAACTTAACTACTTTTCCCATGTTAAGTATATGGGGGATAGTTCAAATTCAAAAATATTTAGAGTTAATACATATTTTTCTCGATATTCAAATTCAACTTGATTTGAACCGTCCTCTATGACAAAACACCTTCAAAAAGTGTCAACGATTTTTTAAAAATTATTTATGAATTTCTGAAGTGGCAAAAACATGCCCCACTAACAACGAACACCGATTCAACATTTGTATTGAATTAGGAATTCAATCATTCTGAAAGTGCGTGTACATGATAAGAACAATACACACTACCTCAGAGTTTAATCAAAAAGTGGTGATCTCGATTCGTTGAATTCTGGTGAATTATCAAACTTAACTACTTTTCCCATGTATATGGGGGATAGTTCAAATTCAAAAATATGGAGAGATAATACATATTTTTTCTCGTTATTCAAATTCAACTTAATTTGAACCTTCACACGTTCAAAAAGTGTCTACGGTTTTTTAAAAATGAGTTATGAATTTTTGAAGTGGCAACCACATGCCATACTTGCAGTGAACACCGATTCAACTTTTGTATTGAATCAGGAATTCAATCATTCTGAAAGTGCGTATACATAATAGGAACAATACATTCTACCTCAGAGTTTAATCAAAAAGTGGCGATCTCGATTCGTTGAATTCTGGTCAATTATCAAACTTAGCTACTTTTCAGATGTTAACTAAATAGGGGGATAGTTCAAATTCAAAAATAAGGAGAGATAATACTTATTCTTTTCGTTTTTCAAATTCAACTTAATTTGAACTGTTTACTATGAGAAAACACGTTTAAAAAGTGTCAACGATTTTAAAAAAATTATTTATGAATTTTTAAATTGGCAAAAACATGCCCCACTAACAATTAACACCGATTCGACTTTTGTATTGAATTAGGAATTCAATCATTCTGAAAGTTCGTGTACATGATAAAAACAATATACCCTACCTCAGAGTTTAATCAAAAAGTGGCGAACTTGATTCGTTGACTTTTTGTGAATTATCAAACTTAACTACTTTTCCTATGTTAAATATATGGGGGATAGTTCAAATTCAAAAAAAAGGAGAGATAATACATATTTTTTCTCATTATTCAAATTAAACTTAATTTTAACTGTCTTCTATAAGAAAACACGTTTAAAAAGTGTCAACGATTTTTTAAAAATTAGTTATGAAATTTTGAAGTGGCAAAAACATGCCCCACTAACCATGAACACCGATTCGAATTTTGTATTGAATTAGGATATCAATCATTCTGAAAGTGCGTGTACATGATAAAAACAATATACCCTACCTCAGACTTTAATCAAAAAGTGATGATCTTGATTCGTTGAATCCTGGTGAATTATCAAACTTAACTACTTTTCCCATGTTAAGTATATGGGGGATAGTTCAAATTCAAAAATAAGGAGAGATAATACATATTATTTCTCGTTATTCAAATTCAACTTAATTTGAACCTTCCTCTATGTGAAAACACGTTCAAAAAGTGTCAACGATTTTTTAAAAATTAGTTTTGAAAATTTGAAGTGGCAAAAATATGCCCCACTAACCATGAACACCGATTCGAATTTTGTATTGAATTAGGATATAAATCATTCAGAAAGTGCGTGTATATGATAAAAACAATATACCCTACCTCAGACTTTAATCAAAAAGTGATGATCTTGATTCGTTGAATCCTGGTGAATTATCAAACTTAACTACTTTTCCCATGTTAAGTATATGGGGGATAGTTCAAATTCAAAAATATGGAGAGTTAATACATATTTTTCTCGATATTCAAGTTCAACTTGGTTTGAACCGTCCTCTATGACAAAACACCTTCAAAAATTGTCAACGATTTTTTAAAAATTATTTATGAATTTCTGAAGTGGCAAAAACCTGCCCCACTAACAACGATCACCGATTCAACATTTGTATTGAATTAGGAATTCAATCATTCTGAAAGTGCGTGTACATGATAAGAACAATATACCCTACCTCAGAGTTTAATAAAAAAGTGGCAATCTCAATTCATTGAATTCTGTTGAATTATCAAACTTAACTACTTTTTCCATTTTAAGTATATGGGGGATAGTTCAAATTCAAAAATATGGAGAAATTATACATATTTTTTCTCGATATTCAAATTCAACTTAATTTGAACCATCTTCTATGAGAAAACACGTTCAAAAAGTGTCAACGATTTTTTAAAAATTAATTATGAATTTCTGAAGTGGCAAAAACATGCCCCACTAACAACGAACACCGATTCAATTTTTGTATTGAGTTAGGAATTCAATCATTCTGAAAGTGCGGGTTCATGATTAAAACAATATACCCTACCTCAGAGTTCAATCAAAAAGTGGCGATACTGATTCGTTTAGTTCTGGTGATTTATCAAACTTAACTACTTTTCCCACGTTAAGTATATGGGGGATAGTTCAAGTTCCAAAATTAGGAGAGATAATTCATATTTTTTCTCGTTATTCAAATTCAAATTAATTTGAACCGTCACACGTTCTAAAAGTGTCTACAGATTTTTAAAAATTAGTTATGAATTTTTGAAGTGGCGACCACATGCAATACTAGCAGCGAACACCGATTCAACTTTTGTATTGAATTAGGAATTCAATCATTTTGAAAGTGCGTGTACATGATGAGAACAATATACCCTACCTCAGAGTTCAATAAAAAAGTGGCGATTTCGATTCATTTCATTCTGTTGAATTATCAAACTTAACTACTTTTCCCATGTTAAGTATACGGGAAATAGTTCAAATTCAAAAATAAGGAGAGATTATACATATTTTTTCTCGATATTCAAATTCAACTTAATTTGAACCATCTTCTATGAGACAACACGTTCAAAAAGAGTCAACGATTTTTTAAAAATTAATTATGAATTTCTGAAGTGGCAAAAACATGCCCCTTAACAATGAACACCGATTCAACTTTTGTATTGAATTAGGAATTCAATCATTCTGAAAGTGCGTATACATAATAGGAACAATACACTCTACCTCAGAGTTTAATCAAAAAGTGGCGATCTCGATTCGTTGAATTCTGGTGAATTATCAAACTTAACTACTTTTCAGATGTTAACTAAATAGGGGGATAGTTCAAATTCAAAAATAAGGAGAGATAATACTTGTTTTTTTTTCGTTTTTCAAATTCAACTTAATTTGAACTGTTTTCTATGAGAAAACACGTTTAAAAAGTGTCAACGATTTTTTAAAAATTAGTTATGAATTTCTGAAGTGGCAAAAACATGCCCCACTAACAACGATCACCGATTCAATTTTTGTATTGAGTTAGGAATTCAATCATTCTGAAAGTGCGGGTTCATGATTAAAACAATATACCCTACCTCAGAGTTCAATCAAAAAGTGGCGATACTGATTCGTTGAATTTTTGTGAATTATCAAACTTAACTACTTTTCCCATGTTAAATATATGGGGGATAGTTCAAATTCAAAAAAAAGGAGAGATAATACATATTTTTTCTCATTATTCAAATTCAACTTAATTTGAAATGTCTTCTATAAGAAAACACGTTTAAAAAGAGTCAACGATTTTTTAAAAATTAATTATGAATTTCTGAAATGGCAAAAACATGCCCCTTAACAATGAACACCGATTCAACTTTTGTATTGAATTAGGAATTCAATCATTCTGAAAGTGCGTATACATAATAGGAACAATACACTCTACCTCAGAGTTTAATCAAAAAGTGGCGATCTCGATTCGTTGAATTCTGGTGAATTATCAAACTTAACTACTTTTCAGATGTTAACTAAATAGAGGGATAGTTCAAATTCAAAAATAAGGAGAGATAATACTTGTTTTTTTTCGTTTTTCAAATTCAACTTAATTTGAACTGTTTTCTATGAGAAAACACGTTTAAAAAGTGTCAACGATTTTTTGAAAATTAGTTATGTATTTCTGAAGTGGCAAAAACATGCCCCACTAACAACGAACACGGATTCAATTTTTGTATTGAGTTAGGAATTCAATCATTCTGAAAGTGCGGGTTCATGATTAAAACAATATACCCTACCTCAGAGTTCAATCAAAAAGTGGCGATACTGCTTCGTTGAGTTCTGGTGAATTAACAAACTTAACTACTTTTCCCTTGTTAAATATATGGGGGATAGTTCAAATTCAAAAAAAAGGAGAGATAATACATAATTTTTCTCATTATTCAAATTCAACTTAATTTGAACTGTCTTCTATAAGAAAACACGTTTAAAAAGTGTCAACGATTATTTAAAAATTAGTTATGAAATTTTGAAGTGGCAAAAACATGCCCCACTAACCATGAACACCGATTCGAATTTTGTATTGAATTAGGATATCAATCATTCTGAAAGTGCGTGTACATGATAAAAACAATATACCCTACCTCAGACTTTAATCAAAAAGTAATGATCTTGATTCGTTGAATCCTGGTGAATTATCAAATTTAACTACTTTTCCCATGTTAAGTATATGGGGGATAGTTCAAATTCAAAAATATGGAGAGATAATACATATTTTTTCTCGATATTCAAATTCAACTTAGTTTGAACCGTCCTCTATGACAAAACACCTTCAAAAAGAGTCAACGATTTTTTAAAAATTAGTTATGATATTTTGAAGTGGCAAAAACATGCCCCACTAACAATTAACACCGATTCGACTTTTGTATTGATTTAGGAATTCAATCATTCTGAAAATTCGTCTACACGATAAAAACAATATACCCTACCTCAGAGTTTAATCAAAAAGTGGCGATCTTGATTCGTTGAATTCTGGTGAATTATCAAACTTAACTACTTTTCCCATGTATATGGGGGATTGTTCAAATTCAAAAATATGGAGAGATAATACATATTTTTTTCTCGATATTCAAATTCAACTTAATTTGAACCATCTTCTATGTGAAAACACGTTCAAAAAGTGTCAACGATTTTTTAAAAATTAATTATGAATTTCTGAATTGGCAAAAACATGCCCCACTAACAACGAACACCGATTCAATTTTTGTATTGAGTTAGGAATTCAATCATTCTGAAAGTGCGTGTACATGATAAAAACAATATACCCTACCTCAGAGTTCAATCAAAAAGTGGCGATCCTGATTCGTTGAATTTTTGTGAATTATCAAACTTAACTACTTTTCCCATGTTAAGTATATGGGGGATAGTTCAAATTCAAAAATATGGAGAGATAATACATATTTTTTCTCGATATTCAAATTAAACTTAGTTTGAACCGTCCTCTATGACAAAACACCTTCAAAAGGAGTCAACGATTTTTTTTAAAAATTAGTTTTGAATTTTTGAAGTGGCAAAAACATGCCCCACTAACAATTAACACCGATTCGACTTTTGTATTGAATTAGGAATTCAATCATTCTGAAAATTCGTGTACACGATAAAAACAATATACCCTACCTCAGAGTTTAATCAAAAAGTGGCGATCTTGATTCGTTGAATTCTGGTGAATTATCAAACTTAACTACTTTTCCCATGTATATGGGGGATTGTTCAAATTCAAAAATATGGAGAGATAATACATATTTTTTTCTCGATATTCAAATTCAACTTAATTTGAACCATCTTCTATGTGAAAACACGTTCAAAAAGTGTCAACGATTTTTTAAAAATTAATTATGAATTTCTGAATTGGCAAAAACATGCCCCACTAACAACGAACACCGATTCAATTTTTGTATTGAGTTAGGAATTCAATCATTCTGAAAGTGCGTGTACATGATAAAAACAATATACCCTACCTCAGAGTTCAATCAAAAAGTGGCGATCCTGATTCGTTGAATTTTTGTGAATTATCAAACTTAACTACTTTTCCCATGTTAAGTATATGGGGGATAGTTCAAATTCAAAAATATGGAGAGATAATACATATTTTTTCTCGATATTCAAATTAAACTTAGTTTGAACCGTCCTCTATGACAAAACACCTTCAAAAAGAGTCAACGATTTTTTTTAAAAATTAGTTTTGAATTTTTGAAGTGGCAAAAACATGCCCCACTAACAATTAACACCGATTCGACTTTTGTATTGAATTAGGAATTCAATCATTCTGAAAATTCGTGTACACGATAAAAACAATATACCCTACCTCAGAGTTTAATCAAAAAGTGGCGATCTTGATTCGTTGAATTCTGGTGAATTATCAAACTTAACTACTTTTCCCATGTATATGGGGGATTGTTCAAATTCAAAAATATGGAGAGATAATACATATTTTTTCTCGATATTCAAATTCAACTTAGTTTGAACCGTCCTCTATGACAAAACACCTTCAAAAAGAGTCAACGATTTTTTAAAAATTAGTTATGATATTTTGAAGTGGCAAAAACATGCCCCACTAACAATTAACACCGATTCAATTTTTGTATTGAGTTAGGAATTCAATCATTCTGAAAGTGCGGGTTCATGATTAAAACAATATACCCTACCTCAGAGTTCAATCAAAAAGTGATGATCTTGATTCGTTGAATCCTGGTGAATTATCAAACTTAACTACTTTTTCCATTTTAAGTATATGGGGGATAGTTCAATTTCAAAAATATGGAGAAATTATACATATTTTTTCTCGATATTCAAATTCAACTTAATTTGAACCATCTTCTATGAGAAAACACGTTCAAAAAGTGTCAACGATTTTTTAAAAATTAATTATGAATTTCTGAAGTGGCAAAAACATGCCCCACTAACAACGAACACCGATTCAATTTTTGTATTGAGTTAGGAATTCAATCATTCTGAAAGTGCGGGTTCATGATTAAAACAATATACCCTACCTCAGAGTTCAATCAAAAAGTGATGATCTTGATTCGTTGAATCCTGGTGAATTATCAAATTTAACTACTTTTCCCATGTTAAGTATATGGGGGATAGTTCAAATTCAAAAATATGGAGAGATAATACATATTTTTTCTCGATATTCAAATTCAACTTAGTTTGAACCGTCCTCTATGACAAAACACCTTCAAAAAGAGTCAACGATTTTTTAAAAATTAGTTATGATATTTTGAAGTGGCAAAAACATGCCCCACTAACAATTAACACCGATTCGACTTTTGTATTGATTTAGGAATTCAATCATTCTGAAAATTCGTCTACACGATAAAAACAATATACCCTACCTCAGAGTTTAATCAAAAAGTGGCGATCTTGGTTCGTTGAATTCTGGTGAATTATCAAACTTAACTACTTTTCCCATGTATATGGGGGATTGTTCAAATTCAAAAATATGGAGAGATAATACATATTTTTTTCTCGATATTCAAATTCAACTTAATTTGAACCATCTTCTATGTGAAAACACGTTCAAAAAGTGTCAACGATTTTTTAAAAATTAATTATGAATTTCTGAATTGGCAAAAACATGCCCCACTAACAACGAACACCGATTCAATTTTTGTATTGAGTTAGGAATTCAATCATTCTGAAAGTGCGTGTACATGATAAAAACAATATACCCTACCTCAGAGTTCAATCAAAAAGTGGCGATCCTGATTCGTTGAATTTTTGTGAATTATCAAACTTAACTACTTTTCCCATGTTAAGTATATGGGGGATAGTTCAAATTCAAAAATATGGAGAGATAATACATATTTTTTCTCGATATTCAAATTAAACTTAGTTTGAACCGTCCTCTATGACAAAACACCTTCAAAAAGAGTCAACGATTTTTTTTAAAAATTAGTTTTGAATTTTTGAAGTGGCAAAAACATGCCCCACTAACAATTAACACCGATTCGACTTTTGTATTGAATTAGGAATTCAATCATTCTGAAAATTCGTGTACACGATAAAAACAATATACCCTACCTCAGAGTTTAATCAAAAAGTGGCGATCTTGATTCGTTGAATTCTGGTGAATTATCAAACTTAACTACTTTTCCCATGTATATGGGGGATTGTTCAAATTCAAAAATATGGAGAGATAATACATATTTTTTTCTCGATATTCAAATTCAACTTAATTTGAACCATCTTCTATGTGAAAACACGTTCAAAAAGTGTCAACGATTTTTTAAAAATTAATTATGAATTTCTGAATTGGCAAAAACATGCCCCACTAACAACGAACACCGATTCAATTTTTGTATTGAGTTAGGAATTCAATCATTCTGAAAGTGCGTGTACATGATAAAAACAATATACCCTACCTCAGAGTTCAATCAAAAAGTGGCGATCCTGATTCGTTGAATTTTTGTGAATTATCAAACTTAACTACTTTTCCCATGTTAAGTATATGGGGGATAGTTCAAATTCAAAAATATGGAGAGATAATACATATTTTTTCTCGATATTCAAATTAAACTTAGTTTGAACCGTCCTCTATGACAAAACACCTTCAAAAAGAGTCAACGATTTTTTTTAAAAATTAGTTTTGAATTTTTGAAGTGGCAAAAACATGCCCCACTAACAATTAACACCGATTCGACTTTTGTATTGAATTAGGAATTCAATCATTCTGAAAATTCGTGTACACGATAAAAACAATATACCCTACCTCAGAGTTTAATCAAAAAGTGGCGATCTTGATTCGTTGAATTCTGGTGAATTATCAAACTTAACTACTTTTCCCATGTATATGGGGGATTGTTCAAATTCAAAAATATGGAGAGATAATACATATTTTTTCTCGATATTCAAATTCAACTTAGTTTGAACCGTCCTCTATGACAAAACACCTTCAAAAAGAGTCAACGATTTTTTAAAAATTAGTTATGATATTTTGAAGTGGCAAAAACATGCCCCACTAACAATTAACACCGATTCAATTTTTGTATTGAGTTAGGAATTCAATCATTCTGAAAGTGCGGGTTCATGATTAAAACAATATACCCTACCTCAGAGTTCAATCAAAAAGTGATGATCTTGATTCGTTGAATCCTGGTGAATTATCAAACTTAACTACTTTTTCCATTTTAAGTATATGGGGGATAGTTCAATTTCAAAAATATGGAGAAATTATACATATTTTTTCTCGATATTCAAATTCAACTTAATTTGAACCATCTTCTATGAGAAAACACGTTCAAAAAGTGTCAACGATTTTTTAAAAATTAATTATGAATTTCTGAAGTGGCAAAAACATGCCCCACTAACAACGAACACCGATTCAATTTTTGTATTGAGTTAGGAATTCAATCATTCTGAAAGTGCGGGTTCATGATTAAAACAATATACCCTACCTCAGAGTTCAATCAAAAAGTGATGATCTTGATTCGTTGAATCCTGGTGAATTATCAAACTTAACTACTTTTCCCATGTTAAGTATATGGGGGATAGTTCAAATTCAAAAATATGGAGAGATAATACATATTTTTTCTCGATATTCAAATCAAACTTAGTTTGAACCGTCCTCTATGACAAAACACCTTCAAAAAGAGTCAACGATTTTTTTTAAAAATTAGTTATGAATTTTAGAAGTGGCAAAAACATGCCCCACTAACAATTAACACCGATTCGACTTTTGTATTCAATTAGGATATCAATCATTCTGAAAGTGCGTGTACATGATAAAAACAATATACCCTACCTCAGACTTTAATCAAAAAGTAATGATCTTGATTCGTTGAATCCTGGTGAATTATCAAACTTAACTACTTTTCCCATGTTAAGTATATGGGGGAGAGTTCAAATTTAAAAATATGGAGAGATAATACATATTTTTTCTCGATATTCAAATTCAACTTAGTTTGAACCGTCCTCTATGACAAAACACCTTCAAAAAGAGTCAACGATTTTTTAAAAATTAGTTATGATATTTTGAAGTGGCAAAAACATGCCCCACTAACAATTAACACCGATTCGACTTTTGTATTGATTTAGGAATTCAATCATTCTGAAAATTCGTCTACACGATAAAAACAATATACCCTACCTCAGAGTTTAATCAAAAAGTGGCGATCTTGATTCGTTGAATTCTGGTGAATTATCAAACTTAACTACTTTTTCCATGTATATGGGGGATTGTTCAAATTCAAAAATATGGAGAGATAATACATATTTTTTTCTCGATATTCAAATTCAACTTAATTTGAACCATCTTCTATGTGAAAACACGTTCAAAAAGTGTCAACGATTTTTTAAAAATTAATTATGAATTTCTGAATTGGCAAAAACATGCCCCACTAACAACGGACATCGATTCAATTTTTGTATTGAGTTAGGAATTCAATCATTCTGAAAGTGCGGGTTCATGATTAAAACAATATACCCTACCTCAGAGTTCAATCAAAAAGTGATGATCGTGATTCGTTGAATCCTGGTGAATTATCAAACTTAACTACTTTTCCCATGTTAAGTATATGGGGGATAGTTCAAATTCAAAAATATGGAGAGATAATACATATTTTTTCTCGATATTCAAATTAAACTTAGTTTGAACCGTCCTCTATGACAAAACACCTTCAAAAAGAGTCAACGATTTTTTTTAAAAATTAGTTATGAATTTTAGAAGTGGCAAAAACATGCCCCACTAACAATTAACACCGATTCGACTTTTGTATTCAATTAGGATATCAATCATTCTGAAAGTGCGTGTACATGATAAAAACAATATACCCTACCTCAGACTTTAATCAAAAAGTAATGATCTTGATTCGTTGAATCCTGGTGAATTATCAAACTTAACTACTTTTCCCATGTTAAGTATATGGGGGAGAGTTCAAATTCAAAAATATGGAGAGATAATACATATTTTTTCTCGATATTCAAATTCAACTTAGTTTGAACCGTCCTCTATGACAAAACACCTTCAAAAAGAGTCAACGATTTTTTAAAAATTAGTTATGATATTTTGAAGTGGCAAAAACATGCCCCACTAACAATTAACACCGATTCGACTTTTGTATTGATTTAGGAATTCAATCATTCTGAAAATTCGTCTACACGATAAAAACAATATACCCTACCTCAGAGTTTAATCAAAAAGTGGCGATCTTGATTCGTTGAATTCTGGTGAATTATCAAACTTAACTACTTTTTCCATGTATATGGGGGATTGTTCAAATTCAAAAATATGGAGAGATAATACATATTTTTTTCTCGATATTCAAATTCAACTTAATTTGAACCATCTTCTATGTGAAAACACGTTCAAAAAGTGTCAACGATTTTTTAAAAATTAATTATGAATTTCTGAATTGGCAAAAACATGCCCCACTAACAACGGACACCGATTCAATTTTTGTATTGAGTTAGGAATTCAATCATTCTGAATGTGCGGGTTCATGATTAAAACAATATACCCTACCTCAGAGTTCAATCAAAAAGTGGCGATCCTGATTCGTTGAGTTCTGGTGAATTATCAAACTTAACTACTTTTCCCATGTTAAGTATACGGGGGATAGTTCAAATTCAAAAATAAGGAGAGATTATACACATTTTTTCTCGATATTCAAATTCAACTTAATTTGAACCATCTTCTATGAGAAAACACGTTCAAAAAGTGTCAACGATTTTTTAAAAATTAATTATGAATTTCTGAAGTGGCAAAAACATGCCCCACTAACAATGAACACCGATTCGAATTTTGTATTCAATTAGGATATCAATCATTCTGAAAGTGCGTGTACATGATAAAAACAATATACCCTACCTCAGACTTTCATCAAAAAGTGGCGATCTTGATTCGTTGAATTCTGGTGAATTATCAAACTTAACTACTTTTCCCATGTTAAGTATATGGGGGATAGTTCAAATTCAAAAATATGGAGAGATAATACATATTTTTTCTCGATATTCAAATTAAACTTAGTTTGAACCGTCCTCTATGACAAAACACCTTCAAAAAGAGTCAACGATTTTTTTAAAAATTAGTTTTGAATTTTTGAAGTGGCAAAAACATGCCCCACTAACAATTAAGACCGATTCAACTTTTGTATTGAATTAGGAATTCAATCATTCTGAAAATTCGTGTACACGATATAAACAATATACCCTAAGTAGTAAGGTGGGGTTACTTCTGCATATGGGGATCAGGGGATCTCTGACGTCACGTCCTGTGACGTCACAGGATGTGACGTCATGAGCTGTCACTCGATCATCAATGCATTGATGGGGGAAGGGGGGGGGGGGATGATCGATTGAATTGGTATTGGTTCCAATACATTTATCAACAATCAGTCGATAACCAATAAATTGATTATTGCTAATAATTTTAATAATAATTCATACATATATATATATATATATATATTTTTCTATGAAATAATCATAATAAAATGATTGATAATTGATTATTAAATCAAATTGAATTTTCAGTGCCGTCAAAAGAAATAGAAGAACGTTATGGTATTCTATTTCTTTAACTGTAAGTAACAAAAAAAAAAAAATGCACTTGAACTTCTTGGAAGTTGTTTACGTGACACGTGATCATGCAGGGATCGCCCACGCACTGTCTGCATATACCGCCTCTGATATATATACGCGTATTATAATACCGCCGTCTGTACCTCTCCCTCCCTCCCTCCCACTCTCTCTCTCTCTCTCTCTCTCTCTCTCTCTCTCTCTCTCTCTCGCTCTCTCTCTCTCTCTCTCTCTCTCTCTCTCTCTCTCTCTCTCTCTCTCTCTCTCTCTCTCTCTCTCTCTCTGTGTTTTGATGCGTGTGTTGGAAGAAATAAAGAAATATTCCCTAGCCACTGCTTTGTTGACGTTTCATATATTCATCAACACAACCTGCTGTGAAAATATAAAAGGCTGTGAGACAAACTTGTCACGGCCTCATTTTTAAAAAAGATCTCGACGTAGACGGACCACCATAAAGACGCTGCACTTGCTTCAGTGCCGGTATGTATATTATACTGCGTAATTAAATGTTTTATTTCAAACATATATATATAAGAACACACTTTAACTATATAGCATTATGATGTAGAAAAATCTACGATGTTGTGAGGAAGTATTATTATTTTTTTATGAAGTGCACGCAGACTAATAAATATATTTATACGCTTCAGTACAACATATTAAAAATATAGTAAGACGTGCTGAGGAATAAGAAGGGCTAGCATACGAGCATAAACCACACAGCAGAATAAACGATGTCATTTAAATATTCATCCTTATACTTGCAGTGTTTATATACATACAGAATAAAGATGCAAAGAACTGTGATATCAAAAAGGAGTAAAAAATATAATTTCATTACAGCAATACAGCAGCATGCATGCTGAAAAGTAAATATTGCACTGCGTATTTTTGCAAAGTTTAAATAATATAAATCCTGTTTTACACCATACGATTTGCATACAATTTTTCATTGCAAGAAAAATTTATTTTCATATAATCAAATGAAATTTATGTTTTCTTGAAAGGAAAAATTGTCTGCAAATTTATAGAAAAGTTGTATTTTAATACCGGCTTGCGGTATAAAATTATGACAAGTCGTAGGAAGCTTTTTATGCATCCGTAAATGAAAAGAAGTAAACTTTGCAGTGTATGAGGATATTTTTCGTTATAACTTCTTACTCTTACTGTGGTATAAACATTATTATAGCAAATTCTCAACGATTATATTTTTAACTTATTAGCCATTTAACCATTTTAGCATTTGCAAAAGTTGTATACTAAAAGAAATATTGTTTTGTTACAGATATATAAAGCAGTACCGCGATGCTTCGTGCAGAATTAAAAATTCATTTTTTGAACGTGACAAGGTAATTCATCCAAAATAAAAGTGCAGTGAGATGCTTGTAGGTGGGAGAAAAAAAAAAAGAGAGGGGGAGGGAAGGGAAAGAGCATTTCGGTGTGCTTATACTGACCCACAATAAATTTATAGAGTTTTTATGTGACTAGGTTAGTAAAAACTCTATATGTCAGGGAAAAAAAATATATCAAAACCTTTAAAATTATTATTTAAATAAAGAGGTAGATTTTTACAGCTAAAAAGCAGCACGCATACTGAAAAAGTAAATATTACAACGTGTACCCTTGCAAAGTTTTTATATTATAAGATACAAAAAAAAATATGACAAGTTGAAGGGAGCTGTGAAGACTAAGGTAGGGGAGATGGGGGGGGGGGGGAGTTACAAGATCTGTAGTGTACACGATACTATGCATGCACGGTAGTCACAAACTTGCCATATTTATTTACTGTTAAGTATAAAAGTGATATAAAAATTTTAGTAGCTCCTGTAATAAGACATCTTTTCATGCATTTAAAAAAAAAAAAATGAAAATCTATTTAATTATACTGCATCAATGTTGCCAACGTTTATCTAATTTATACCAACATTTCTTTATGTTTTCAGAATATGTCTTCATGCTGAATTATAAATAAAAAAACCCACCGCATCGCCCCGAGATGAACTGCACGCCACCTTTTTTCTTCCAAGAAGGTATACACTCTCATGGACTGCAAAGTATAATACACGCAACCTCCTTTGTATAGAATGTAAACCCACTAAACGATTTTATAACTTTAACACATAAACTAAATTGTATATAAAAGTCACGGCAAAATGTCTCTTAGTAAACGCAGTGATAACTTAAGCTGTAATAAGTGTAATTTTGAGTTGGTTGATATACACTCTTTAAAATTGCATGAACTTCTGGTACATAACATAAGTACATTCAAATGTCCGGATTGTGAAACTTACTTCAGCCAGAAGACAAACTTAAATAGACACATGAAAAACACATGTAAAAAAAATATAAACAACCAACCTGTACATAATGTAAATACCGTAAATGTAGCAAAAAGACAAAAAACAAATGACAATGCTTATTTCAATGCGTCTGATTTCATTTGTGAAAACAGAGAGGATGAAGCTTCACAAATATTAAAAAAGTACCCTTGCCCTCAATGTACTAAAAGTTTTACAAGATCAGATGGATTGAAGAGGCATAGCAAAACTTGCGGAAGAGAAAAAACTCAACGCAAAGTTACGTACACAACAAACACAAATATTGAAAACGCTGTAGCTTCTACATCAGCAGGGTCCGTTACTCACAGGGAAAATGATTACATCAATGATGATATTTTACAAAACCAGGAAGTAATACTACTTGAAACTGCTTTTAAAAACCGTATACACACATATCATATTGCAAATAGCTCTGAGGAACATGACCCTATTAAATACTTGGAAGCTAAAAAACAATTATTAATGGAGCTTATTCAAAAAGAAGTGAAAAACAACATCTCAGTTAAAGTTAACGTACATTTTGAATGCACTCATAAAAACCTTATAGGTGAAACTCAAGTTAAAAATTTTAAAACAATGAATAGACCAATTTTCGAAGAGACCAATGTAGCAGCATATTTAGACCGAACCTTTGATAAGTTAAAAAATGAAATGTCTGAATTTCCTAGCAAAGGGAGTGGTTGGATTGTAAATACAGTAAGTGGAATACAACTTAGAGTAAACAAATATACTCCACTAAAAGGTTTAAGTTTTATTCCATTACCAGAAGAAATAGCATTACGTCATGCTGTCATCAATATTCAAAATGATGATGATGAATGTTTTCGGTACGCCATTCTTGCAAAACTTCTTAAAGACGTTAATAATAGAACCTACCCTGAATGTTATGAAAATTTAGATCATAAATTAAACTTTAAATGTATTCAATTTCCAGCTTTAATTAGTGATATACAGAAGTTTGAAAGAGTTAACGCTATGAGCATAAATGTTTTTGGACTTGATGAATACAAAAAGGTGTACCCAATTAAAGTCATTGATATTGAATTAGAGAATCATAGAGATTTACTATTTTTAAGAAACAGGGAAGGAAAGTCTCATTACTGCTACATCAGTGACTTTGAAAGATTGGTGAACTCACAGTTATCTAAAAAAAAAAAATAAAAAGTAAATTGGTAAAAGATGTTTTTCATATTTCATAAAAAATGGAGAACAACGCCTGGCAGAGCACAAAAAATTGTGCTCTTCACACAAGGTAGCCAAAGTTAGAATGCCAAATGATGAAAACAAAATAATAAAATTCAAAAATTTTGAACGAGGCAACAGATTACCAATTAGTGTGTATGCGGACTTTGAAAGTATTCTGAAAAAAGTTCAAACTTGCAAAAACAATCCTAATATGTCTTCCTCAATTAAAATTCAAGCGCATGATCCTCTCAGCTATGGGGTTTATGTAAAAGGTTGCAACCTTCTTGATGATGAATTGAAACAACTTCCAAATGAGCCTTTTATATACAGAAAAAAGGAGGAAACAGATGAAGACGTTGCAGTTCACTTTATGAAGTATATCAAACACCTTGCTTTCAAAGTCAGAAAAATATATGCAAAATATGATCCAATGATCCCGCTAACAAAGGAAGAGCAGGATCGTTATGATCAAGCAACTACTTGTTACTTATGCAACAAAGAATACACAAAAAACAACATCAAAGTCCGAGATCATTGCCACCATACAGGGGCGTGGCGCGGGGCGGCTCACCAATCTTGCAATTTAAATACAAGAAAGCCAAGAATTTTGCCAATTTTCTTTCATAACCTTAGCATGTATGACTCCCACTTTATTATTAAAGCATTGAACTGTGTTGAAGGTGATGTACAAGTAATACCTAGCACTGAAGAGAAGTATATTACATTTACAAAGAAAATTGCAAACATTGAATGTAAATTTATTGATTCTTATCGCTTCATGCCAAGTAGTCTTGCTAGGTTAGCTGATATATTGCCACGTGAAAAATTTTTTGAAACAGCAAAGCACTTCCCACAACATTTACTTAACCTTGTAATTCGAAAAGGCGTATATCCTTATGACTATACAGACTCATTAGAAAAATTGAAAGAAACCTCACTACCATCTAAGGAGCACTTTTATAGTCTTCTTACAGAAACAAACATTAGTGATTCAGAGTTCAACCATGCAGGAAAAGTTTGGAACGCTTTTGCTATGAAAACATTAGGAGAATACAGTGATACATACTTAAAAGTGGATGTTCTTTTACTTGCTGATATTTTTGAAAATTTTAGAGATATTTGTTTAAAACACTACGAACTTGATCCTTGCTACTACTTTACAGCGCCAGGCTTATCCTGGGATGCAGCTTTAAAGTATACAAAAGTAGAACTAGAACTTTTAATAGACTATGAAATGCTCCTTATGATAGAAAATGGAATTCGTGGTGGATTAACTCAATGTATCAAGCGCCATGCAAAAGCTAACAACCCGTATTTAAAAGATTACAATCCCTACCTGCCTACCACCTACCTGATTCACTACGATAGCAACAATTTATACGGCCAAGCCATGAGTGCCACTCTGCCATTGGGGGGCTTTAAGTGGGTTGAAAACCTTGCTGAGATTGGTCCAATTGAGAACCTGGATGATGACGGAGAAGATGGTTACATTTTTAATGTAGATGTTACGTATCCACAATACTTGCATGATGAACATGCTGACTTGCCATTTTTACCAATTTCTCAACGTCCTCCTGGTTCTAAATACACAAAACTTATGACCACTTTAACAAACAAACAAAACTACGTAGTTCATTATAGACTGTTGAAACAAGCACTGAAATATGGTCTTAAAATACAGAAAATTAACAGCGTTCTGACATTCAAGCAGTCAAAATGGCTTGCTACATACATTCAGCTTAATACAGAATTACGTGCAAAATCCACGAATGACTTTGAAACAGATTTCTTTAAACTTATGAACAATTCAGTCTATGGCAAGACCATGGAGCAAGTACGAAACCGCTTGAATTTAAAGCTCGTGGTATCAGAGGAACGTTTGAAGTACTATATCAACAAACCAAACTTCTTAGATAGGACAATATTTTCAGAAAATGTTGTAGCTGTTCATCTGGCAAAAGAAGAAATTTTCTTTAATAAGCCAATATTTGTTGGGCAAGCTATTCTAGATCTATCTAAGCTTTTTATGTATGACTTCCATTATTCTATAATGAAACCAATTTACAATGACCGTATATACATATGTTACATGGACACTGACTGTTATTTAGTATTAATTGAATGTAACGACTTTTATGAAGACCTGAAATCCAAGCTTATGGAATATTTTGACACCTCAAATTATCCTGATACACACCCATGCTACTCAGCAAAATACAAAAGACGGCTTGGAAAATTTAAGGATGAAACCAAGTCAATCCCAATAGCTGAGTTTGTAGGGTTGCGTTCAAAAATGTATGGAATTAAAGTAAACAATTTTGAAATTAAAAAGTTAAAGGGTGTGAAAACTTATGCTGTCCAGAGTAAAATCAGTTTTGATGACTATGTCAAATGTTTACAAACACAAACTGAAACACTTGTGTCATTTAGACATATGCGTTCCTTCAAACATGATGTATTTACTCTTGAAAGCACCAAAAAGGCTTTATCGCCATTTGACGATAAACGCATTATACTAGAAGATGGTGTCAACACATTACCATATGGACATTACAAAAATGTGAATAATGAAATGGACTTGAATAATTAAATTGTATATAATAATGTTAAAATAGTTGAAATGTATGCGTGTAAAAATATTAAATTAAACTGTGTGTTTATTAACATTTATTGTAGATGTCTATTTAGTTGTATTATATTACTCACGAATAAAAAAAAATAAAAATTTTTAAAATATATTTTATATTCTCTTGTCCCTTATCCTATGTTATGAATTAAAATAAATTATTTCCTAAAGGTTTCACAGAAAATGAGGACATCAAGTTTGGTTTAACAAATATTTTTTTATTATTTTCGAATTTATTGTTCAGTAATTTTTATATACATTTTATTTTTTCCTTAACTGCATTTTAACAAAATACAAGAGAAAAATACATAAATAAGAAATATAAAAAACATTAAATTAGCTCATCTATATAAATCTTTTTTGTTGATCCAGGAATTATGACTATTGTCAAAACCAATATATTTTACAAACAATTTATCACCAGATCTCTTTAGAATTTTTTCCACTAAATATACTTCATCAACTTTTGATTTTTGAAGTTCTTCTCCATAAAAACCACCTAGAATAGGCTGACCAAGATAGTCTTCTAGCAGGTAAGTTGCTGGAATTGTATTCTGTACTTTGGTTATCTTAAAAAGCTCATTAGACCAAGACTGGTTATAGCCTTTAGTAAATACTCCCTTCTGTTTTGATATTCTTACTCTGTCACCAATCTTAAACTTCGCTGGCTTTGTAGGTACAACATCTAATTTATATACATTTGAAAGTAAACGCTGTTCAATTTTCTTCGTTACTTGAGCTGGTTTGAGTGAAATAGTGCTATGAACAGTGTAGTTGTAGTTATAAATTAGTTTTGGTAGTAAAGCAAGCCATTTATACGAACCCTGCCTACTAAATTCCTTCCACATCTTATTTTTCAAAGTTCTATTAAAACGTTCACATACAAATGCCTTCATGGTACTAAAAGTACTATAATGGTTAATATTATATTGCTTCATGAGAGCTGCAAACGTAGAGTTATAAAACTCTTTTCCCGCATCACTATGGCAAATTTTAGGTACGCGTCCTTGTTTCAGCACACTCTCCATTGCAGCAGACACTTCTTTTGCTGTCTTTTTCTAAACAGGAACAGCCCAAGAATATTTTGAAAATATGCAAATTATAGTTAGAATGTAGTTGTAGCCATTGTTGACTCTTGAAAACTTATTCATCTCCACAAGGTCAATTTGCCAGGTATCGTCTATTCCTTTCATCACAAGCTTTCTTCTTTTGTAGTGGACGCGTGCAGGTTTATGCAGTTCATTTACAATGATATCCTTAATTTTTTTTTCCTCCATTCTTTTTTTTTTTTTTTTTTTAATTCTAGTTCTCCTTGACGGTTAGCATGTCCTTTATGTCTTCAGACTTCACAGCAATTGAAGTTTCTGAATTGTTGCTACCATATTTATAATCCAATGAAATGGCAGAAAGGTTTCCTATTTCATTGTATAATAAATCATTAACTGTCTTTCTAAATTCAGCCAATGAATATTGTTCTTTTTCCACAATGCTTCTTAACATTTTTTGTTCGTCTTCCAGCTTGCTGCACTTCGAATCAACATAATTTTTGTTGGTTGCATCTTTATTATGAACAGGAGGAGTAACATTAACAAGTCTACGATATTTTACATTAATATAATCTTCGCTAACCAACAAAACATTTTCCTCCAAGCCTAGTCTTTTTTGAGCATGGACTGACATGCGTCCAAACCTGTCAACGTTCATGTTTGTAATGTAAAGCCTCTACGTCACCACTTTATTTTATTCTATTATAGAAGCTTCTCTCAATTCCTCAATGATGGCTAGTACCTCATTTTCGTGATTATTATTGCCAGCTGCCTGAGATGCTATTAACAAGCGTAGTCTGTCAACGAGCTCATTTGGGTCATCCCAATATTCGTACTTTGGTTTAAATGCATTCATTCCCTGACCTGTAGCACCCCTTTTAAATAAATTCATTATGACTCTTTTATATTTCATTCCTTTATTTGAATTTATTTGCCTAGAGGACTCGTAACCCTGTTTATACGCACTTGTAATCGTAAGTAAATTTTTATATGTTTCTAAATCTGCATCATTATATACTTTTTTATCAGGATCTTTTAAAAACAGCAATTCAAACAAGCCAGGTGTTCCTGTATATTTCTTGTCTTTAACATATATACTGTCATCAGCTATAGTGACACGCGTATCACCAAGAAGCCAATGATTTCCATCAGAACGTATACCATAAACTTTATCTAGGTCCTTGTCATTTTCTCTTTTAAGATGTAGTAAAACATATTTTTGTGCTATACCGCCAAGAGCCCTTGCTCTTCGCTTTGCTTCATATTGTCCTTTTGGTGTATCATAAACATTTTGAGCTGCAACTATGTCAATTTGCTTTGGTGAGTCTTCATTTTCGTTTTTTTCAAATTCACTTTTCTTATTAAGTGATGTTTTCTTAACAACATCCTCTTTAATTTTGATTATTTTTGCTAAAGGTTCCAAGATTGGTTTAAATGTTTTGTTAAGTTCCTCTTCTTCGTTTGCCTTGCTCATCTTCAATTTGTTATATTTTTTTCTAATAGCCATGCTGCTGTTTATTATATCTTTTGTCACAGCTTCAGTTTTTTCTAATGTTCTCTTCATATTGAATGGGTGCTAAATTGATTGTAATTATTAATATGGCGTTCAATATATAGTTATATGCCGTTTTTAACCGTTCAACTACTGTTTTAGAGCGTTTAGTAGCCGTTCAACAGCCGTTCCTAAACCGTTCTTGAACCGTTCAAAATGCCTGTTGACTACTAGAAGTCGTGTGATGGAATGAGAAATTTACATCACTGGAGAGGCATTTATACAACATATTCGTCAAAACCTCTCCTGAATCGTCCATTTTTTAAATCGCACTCTTTGTCTATGGTAATAAAACTAAAGTTATCAGACCAACACATTTTACAAATGTCCTTAAACTCTTCAAATGTTATATCTGGCGCAACGTGGTCTTGATAACAATGTTTCAGGTTAGTTTCATCTTGTTTAAATAAAATTATTAGGTTTGCATTATCTCTTATCAAATGCTTTGGAGCTTTTGCGTACGTTTGACACAGGTAGAAGGAGTCAATGCACCGATGGCGTCCCATGCTAAAATAGTTCTTCATATTCTCTTGTTTGTCACATATAACATCATCAAAAATAAACACTGAGTTTTCCTTGGCCTCATTTGGTGAAATAACTTCATTTGTTGAAGAGAATGTTTCATATGTTATTTCTGGTATATTCTTCATGATATCAGCAAGTTGTACGTACTTTGGCTGGTACAAAGATTTACTATATACATAAAGGTTTTCAAATTTTAGTCCATTTTCATTTGTAAGAAGGCAACACATCATATTTGTCTTTCCTGAAGCTGAAGGACCGCAAATTAAAGCCCTTATACTGTCTGGAAGTAGAGGCCCATGTTTTTTTCTTACTACTGGCTTTGCAGAACCATCAATATTTTTTATAGGTAGCCTTACATGTTGCTTAATTAGCTTCATTATGAAAACTGAGCATAATATTACATTAGCACTTAATAAATACATACACTTTTTCCTAAGGAGCAAAGAAAAAATATTTTTGGGAGGGTCAGTGATTCGAACCAGTTAACTACATCACTGTCGCTCCTCAGATGTGGATGCATTCGTGTTAACTCGTTCGACCATGACTTCTCCCGAGAAACGTATGAAATTAATATAAATATATTGTGCTGGCAATAGAAGCATCATAATGAAGTCAAGAATTGTTGGAGGTGGTTGGATAACAGACGCTCTGAGTAAAATACCAGCTGAGTTGCATATACCAGGATATCAATTTTGTGACCCAAATACAAAGCTTGCTGAACGCATTTCAAAGGGTGAAAAAGGCATTAATCCACTTGACAGTGCCTGCCGTGAGCACGACTTGTTTTATTCAAGAACAAAGGATACTTCAGAAAGACATAAGGCAGACAAAATTCTTGAGGACAAGGCTTGGAAACGTTTTAAATCAACTGACGCATCAGTAGGTGAAAAATTAGCTTCAATGCTTGTTACAGGAGCAATGAAGGCAAAAATTAAAACTGGAGGAGCACTTCGGCACGTTAAGAAGACAGACAATTTCAAGACGAACTTGTGCTGTGTTAAAAAAGCTGTTAGATCATCTGGTGTTAAGGACTTGAAAGCTGCCACAAAGATTGCTCTAAAAGAGGCCCGAAAAAGAATTAAAAAGAAAACTTCAAAGCAGAATACACCAAGAATAATTCCAGTGCCCAAGACTGGTGGTGTGCTACCTTTTCTCGTACCCCTGATGGCTGCACTTTCAGCTATCGGCGCACTGGCAGGAGGAGCTTCAGCTGTTGTCAGAGCTGTTAATGAAGCAAACGCTGCTAGAAAGTCATTGGATGAAATGAAGAGACATAACGGAACCATGGAAGCAGTAGCATTGGGGAAAAACTCACGAAAAAACGGGTCTGGGTTTTATCTGCAGCCCTACAAGAATGGTTATGGCTTAGTTATAAAATCAAAAAACTAATGTGTGTGCTGCCAGACAAACCTCTATCAGATATTGAATTAAAACATGCTGTTAAATTACTTAAAATAAAGAATTTTAGAAATGTCTTTATGAGAGACAATTTACCACTTAAACCGTGGCGCCAATAATGTGGAATAATAAATTTAGATGGCAGCACTGGCCCTGGAACTCATTGGATTGTGTACCGTAAAGTTTTAAGTAATGTTTACTACTTTGATTCATTTGGCAATTTACTGCCCAGTTCAGAGTTTCTCAATTACATGAAAAATTGTAATGTATATTATAATAGAAAAAGCTACCAAACATATGATTCTGTAATTTGTGGACATTTATGTCTTCTTTATTTATGTACAAATAACGAATAAATGAAAATATTACTGCAGTCATGTCTCTTACTTTGACGTTGTCACAACCTTCAAATGTTCTCTCTGCTGATTTCTTTCCACCAATAATACTCGATGAAAATGTAAAATATGAAATTGGGCTTCTCAGTTTTGATAGCTACAACACAATTCCTAATGTTGATGATTCTAATAATAAAATTCATTTAAGTTCTGGAGATATTATAACAATTCCTCCTGGAAATTATGAAATAAATGACATTGCTCTTTACCTAGAGAAAAAGTTTAGTGAATTTGGAGAAATATTTCTAATTCAAGCAAACAATAATACATTAACATTATTAGTGAAATCTTCAGTAGATATTGACTTTACTCAAAAAGATTCTATTGGCTCTCTCCTTGGCTTCAATAAAAGAGTTTTAGAGCAAGGAGTAACTCATGCTGCAGATAGAATGGTTGATATAATGAAAGTGCACACAATTGATATAACAAGTAATATATCACGAGGAGCGTATGTAAATGGTAAACCCTCACATTCATTACATATGTTTTCACCGAAAGCTGGCCCTGGTTTCAAAATAAGAGAGAAACCAAATGATGTTATATACCTTCCAATAGATGGCACTATAATTGAAAATATAACTCTTAAAATATGTGACCAAGATGGAAATCTTGTCAATTTCAGAGGAGAGCGCATAACTATAAGACTGCACTTAAAAAAAGCTTAACATGGGTCTACGTTTTCATAATACATATAATAAAGAAATGCCGCGAGCTTCAAGCATTTCATCTCCAACAAGCAAGAGGTTAACAACTCAAAACTTACTCTTCCTACAACAGATCGGTCTACGTCTGAAGAACAACCATGGATGTCTTAAACCTTGATGCTAACTTGGAGTTTGATACAAAAATAACTAGCTATGAATATCATAATCATGAAGCATATGCTGGTACAAAGTACGATAATAACGATGAAATTAGAATTGAAGTAAAAGACCTTGACTTGTACACGCATCCTTGCAAAAGCTATTTATACCTTGAAGGCAAGGTTTTAAAAACAGACAAAACTCCTCCTACTCATACCAAGCTTGTAAATAATGCTTTTGCTCATATGTTTTCTGAGATTAGATACCTAATAAATGGAGTTGAAGTAGACAAAGTTAGAAATGTAGGTTATACAAGCACCATCAAAGGTTTGGCCTTGTTTACACCCAGCAAAGTAAATCGTTTATCTAATGCAGGTTGATCTATTAAGCCTACTTCAACTTTGCTAAATACTGATGGATCTTTTAATGCTTTGGTACCACTCAATACTTTGCTTGGTGTGTTTGAAGACCATACAAAGCTAATGATAAATTGTAAACAAGAACTTGTCTTATTTCGGGCACAAAATGATTTGAATTGTATAATTTCTCAAGAAGTTGGGGAGGGGGAGGCAGCTGTCGTTGAAAATGTTGTGATAGAAATTTCAAAGTTAGCATGGCGGGTTCCTCATGTACAAGTAGATGATGAAACAAAGTTGAATTTACTCTCGTTTCTCAAGGCTGACAAGTCTCTTTTAATTGGATTTCGAAGTTGGTACTCCGCAGAAAATCCCATGTTCTCAACATTAAATAAGCTTGAATGGCAACTTCAAATAACATCAAGTTTAGAGAGACCTAGGCATGTTATTGTAGCTTTACAAACCCAAAAGAGGAATTCATGTACCGCTGATGTTAATAAATTTGATCATTGTAGGTTAAGAAATGTAAAATTATATTTAAACGGAAAGAATTATCCATATGATAACTTGCATTTGAACGTAACTAAAAATCAGTGTGCCATATTATATGAAATGTATGCCAACTTTCAAGAAACTTACCATGGAACAGAACCCAGACCATTACTTAATTATGAACATTTCTTAAAGCAGGCTCCACTGGTTATTATTGACTGTTCAAAACAAAATGAAACTGTAAAAAGTGGTACGGTTGATGTACGTCTTGAGTTTGAAGCTGAAGAGGACTTTCCACCTGGAACTACCGCATTTTGTGTAATAATGCATGACCGCATTGTAGAATACAGTCCTTTGACTGGCGTAGTACGTAAACATGTATAAATATAAGAAAAATATTGTCTGATGCCACTTCTTAGAAAAAATTTAACATGGCAACAGCTGTAATCGACTTCTGCTTAACCTCTGAAGAAAACTCACTGCTGCCAGGAAGAATCGACAGCATCAAAGAGCTTTCTGTAGTGGATGTGAGCGCCCAAGCAAGTCAACAATGGAGATTTATGTCACCAGACTCTGATGTGTCATACAGTCCACTTTCAACAAGCTACGATGTTAAATGTACACATATGGGTGGTGAAGTTCCATATAAATATTTGCAAGACATTATAAATAACAAATCTTCAAGATACAAAATATTGTATACATATGGAGATGAAAAAGTAGAGAGGTTAAAGTCTTTACTTAAAAGATCCACCATCTACGACTTACAAGTGCTATTTGATATTGACATCAACATGCTTCCAAAGACTAAAGGTACTGAATGTCTGTACCACCATCAGATGAATGCTGGACATGTGTGTCCACATTTGAAAGCACGTCAGCTAGCAAAATGGTGTTACGAAAATTGGAATAAAATTAATATGCTGGATACTTCTGTTCGACTACAAACATTCAAGGACTGGCATCATGAATCTTTGCCCAAGCTTGACTTGGCTACCTGTGGTTTTGTGCATACCCCTTCTTCAAAATATAAAAATTTAACTGAATGTATGTTTTGTGGCTTACAAATATTCAACTGGATGGAAAATGACAGTCCAGTTAGTAAGCACAGAACTTTAAATAAGTACTGTTTACTATTTAACTTTGCTATACATGAGGGAATTGATGTTGTTGATACCTCAAACTAGACATTTTAATGTTTTTATTAATATAAAATATTTTACACTTGATTTTCTTTGTATGTGCTTTAATGTTTCTTTTACTGAATAAAAATATTCTCTTTGCAAATAAAAAACCTTGTTATAATTTTAAATATAATTTTTCCATATGCTTATTATATGTTTCATGTGATATAAAATTAAAATAAGAAGACAGAATATATTTAAATGAAAATAATTTTATTATTAAATTTATTACATGGCAATGAATTCGATGTCAAAACATCTGCCTAACATTCCTTTGAACATTAGCATTACAGTAGGGGCACTGGCATTGTATTCATCAATATTTTCAGCTGCAAATTCTGTGCCATCAAGCCTACTTGGTAGGAAATATTTACACATCTTGCCATTTACATTTAAGGTGGCGATCATAGTTTCTCCGTAGCCAAATTGGGAAGGCTTGGTCTCCAACATCACGATGGGGAAAGGGACGTTGGCTTCTAGCTCCTTCAGGGATTTAGTAGAGTTGAGGTGTCCAAGCTGCTGCAGCTTTGTGAGAAATGAGGACTGAAACATAAAAAGAATATATTGTAATATTTAGCTTTTTGTTATACTATAAATAATTTTTTCAAGTAGTTCATAATGTTTACTTACCGGCGGTGACATTATGTACTGTAGTATTGAGTTTGAAGAGCAGAGAGTTCAGACGAAGTGAACAGAGCAAAGACTAAAGACTGAATGTGGATCTGCCTCATAAACGTGGCAGTATTTATACCAAAAATTTGGCTGAATCAGCAACGAACTTCAGAAAATAAACAAACGCATAAGGTTCATTTTCATATACCTTAACAATTTTTGGTCACGTGACTTTAAAAAAAAAAATGCCTTGGTGATATTCGCTGTGTTGTGACGTCACCTACAGTGGTTGGAATATATAATTATAGTACATATTTATATTGAAATTTTACATCAATCAATAATTTCAATATTGATCGGTTGATTTGAAAAAAAAAAAAAAAAAAAAAAAAAAAAAAAAAAAAAATATCAATATATCAATAATCAATTTATTGATTATCGATCGATATATATATTGCCCCCCCCCCTCCCAATCAATGCATTGATGATCGAAAAAAAAAAAAAAAAAAAAAAAAAAAAATTATCAATATATCAATAATCAATTTATTGATTATCGATCGATAGATATATTGCCCCCCCCCCTCCCAATCAATGCATTGATGATCGAGTGTCAAAGCTCATGACGTCACATCCTGTGACGTCACAAGCTGTGACGTCACAGGACGTGACGTCAGAGATCCCCTGATCCCCATATGCAGAAGTAACCCCACCTTACTACTACCCTACCTCAGAGTTTAATCAAAAGGTGGCGATCTTGATTCGTTGAATTCTGGTGAATTATCAAACTTAACTTCTTTTCCCATGTATATGGGGGATAGTTCAAATTCAAAAATATGGAGAGATAATACATATTTTTTTCTCGATATTCAAATTCAACTTAATTTGAACCATCCTCTATGTGAAAACACGTTCAAAAAGTTTCAACGATTTTTTAAAAATTAGTTATGAAATTTTGAAGTGGCAAAAACATGCCCCACTAACAATGAACACCGATTCGAATTTTGTATTGAATAAGGATATCAATCATTCTGAAAGCGCGTGTACATGATAAAAACAATATACCCTACCTCAGATTTTAATCAAAAAGTGGCGATCTTGATTCGTTGAATTCTGGTGAAATATCAAACTTAACTACTTTTCCCATGTTAAGTATATGGGGGATAGTTCAAATTCAAAAATATGGAGAGATAATACATATTATTTCTCGTTATTCAAATTCAACTTATTTTGAACCTTTCTCTATGTGAAAACACGTTCAAAAAGTGTCAACGATTTTTTAAAAATTAGTTATGAAATTTTGAAGTGGCAAAAACATGCCCCACTAACCATGAACACCGATTCGAATTTTGTATTGAATTAGGATATCAATCATTCTGAAAGTGCGTGTACATGATAAAAACAATATACCCTACCTCAGACTTTAATCAAAAAGTGATGATCTTGATTCGTTGAATTAAATCCTGGTGAATTATCAAACTTAATTACTTTTCCCATGTTAAGTATATGGGGGATAGTTCAAATTCAAAAATAAGGAGAGATAATACTTATTATTTCTCGTTATTCAAATTCAACTTAATTTGAACTGTCCTCCGTAAGAAAACACGTTTAAAAAGTGGCAACGATTTTTTAAAAATTAGTTATGAATTATTGAAGTGGCAAAAACATGCCCCACTAACAATTAACACCGATTCGACTTTTGTATTGAATTAGGAATTCAATCATTCTGAAAATTCATCTACACGATAAAAACAATATACCCTACCTCAGAGTTTAATCAAAAAGTGGCGATCTTGATTCGTTGAATTCTGGTGAATTATCAAACTTAATTACTTTTCCCATGTTAAGTATATGGGGGATAGTTCAAATTCAAAAATAAGGAGAGATAATACTTATTATTTCTCGTTATTCAAATTCAACTTAATTTGAACTGTCCTCCGTAAGAAAACACGTTTAAAAAGTGGCAACGATTTTTTAAAAATTAGTTATGAATTATTGAAGTGGCAAAAACATGCCCCACTAACAATGAACACCGATTCGAATTTTGTATTCAATTAGGATATCAATCATTCTGAAAGTGCGTGTACATGATAAAAACAATATACCCTACCTCAGACTTTAATCAAAAAGTGATGATCTTGATTCCTTGAATCCTGGTGAATTATCAAACATAACTACTTTTCCCATGTTAAGTATATGGGGGATAGTTCAAATTCAAAAATATGGAGAGATAATACATATTTTTTCTCGATATTCAAATTAAACTTAGTTTGAACCGTCCTCTATGACAAAACACCTTCAAAAAGAGTCAACGATTTTTTTAAAAATTAGTTTTGAATTTTTGAAGTGGCAAAAACATGCCCCACTAACAATTAACACCGATTCGACTTTTGTATTGAATTAGGAATTCAATCATTCTGAAAATTCGTGTACACGATAAAAACAATATACCCTACCTCAGAGTTTAATCAAAAGGTGGCGATCTTGATTCGTTGAATTCTGGTGAATTATCAAACTTAACTTCTTTTCCCATGTGTATGGGGGATAGTTCAAATTCAAAAATATGGAGAGATAATACATATTTTTTTCTCGATATTCAAATTCAACTTAATTTGAACCATCCTCTATGTGAAAACACGTTCAAAAAGTGTCAACGATTTTTTAAAAATTAGTTATGAAATTTTGAAGTGGCAAAAACATGCCCCACTAACAATGAACACCGATTCGAATTTTGTATTGAATAAGGATATCAATCATTCTGAAAGCGCGTGTACATGATAAAAACAATATACCCTACCTCAGATTTTAATCAAAAAGTGGCGATCTTGATTCGTTGAATTCTGGTGAAATATCAAACTTAACTACTTTTCCCATGTTAAGTATATGGGGGATAGTTCAAATTCAAAAATATGGAGAGATAATACATATTATTTCTCGTTATTCAAATTCAACTTAATTTGAACCTTTCTCTATGTGAAAACACGTTCAAAAAGTGTCAACGATTTTTTAAAAATTAGTTATGAAATTTTGAAGTGGCAAAAACATGCCCCACTAACCATGAACACCGATTCGAATTTTGTATTGAATTAGGATATCAATCATTCTGAAAGTGCGTGTACATGATAAAAACAATATACCCTACCTCAGACTTTAATCAAAAAGTGATGATCTTGATTCGTTGAATTAAATCCTGGTGAATTATCAAACTTAATTACTTTTCCCATGTTAAGTATATGGGGGATAGTTCAAATTCAAAAATAAGGAGAGATAATACTTATTATTTCTCGTTATTCAAATTCAACTTAATTTGAACTGTCCTTCATAAGAAAACACGTTTAAAAAGTGGCAACGATTTTTTAAAAATTAGTTATGAATTATTGAAGTGGCAAAAACATGCCCCACTAACAATTAACACCGATTCGACTTTTGTATTGAATTAGGAATTCAATCATTCTGAAAGTTCGTGTACACGATAAAAGCAATATACCCTACCTCAGAGTTTAATCAAAAAGTGGCGAGCTTGTTTGTTGAATTCTGGTGAATTATCAAACTTAACTACTTTTCCCATGTATATGGGGGATAGATGAAATTAAAAAATATGGAGATATAATACATATTTTTCTTGATATTCAAATTCAACTTAATTTGAACCATCCTCTATGTGAAAACACGTTCAAAAAGTGTCAACGATTTTTTAAAAATTAATTATGAATTTCTGAATAGGCAAAAACATGCCCCACTAACAACGAACACCGATTCAATTTTTGTATTGAGTAAGGAATTCAATCATTCTGAAAGTGCGGGTTCATGATTAAAACAATATACCCTACCTCAGAGTTCAATCAAAAAGTGGCGATCCTGATTCGTTGAGTTTTGGTGAATTATCAAACTTAATTACTTTTCCCACGTTAAGTATATGGGGGATAGTTCATGTTCAAAAATTAGAAGAGATAATACACATTTTTTTATCGTTATTCAAATTCAACTAAATTTGAACCGTCACACGTTCAAAAAGTGTCTACGGTTTTTTAAAAATTAGTTATGAATTTTTGAAGTGGCAACCACATGCCATACTAGCAGTGAACACCGATTCAACTTTTGTATTGAATTAGGAATTCAATCATTCTGAAAGTGCGTATACATAATAGGAACAATACACTCTACCTCAGAGTTTAATCAAAAAGTGGCGATCTCGATTCTTTGAATTCTGGTGAATTATCAAACTTAGCTACTTTTCAGATGTTAACTAAATTGGGGGATTGTTCAAATTCCAAAATAAGGAGAGATAATACTTATTTTTTTCGTTATTTAAATTCAACTTAATTTGAACTGTTTACTATGAGAAAACACGTTTAAAAAGTGTGAACGATTTTTTAAAAATTAGTTATGAATTTTTAAAGTGGAAAAAACATGCCCCACTAACAATGAACACCGATTCGAATTTTGTATTGAATTAGGATATCAATCATTCTGAAAGTGCGTGTACATGATAAAAACAATATACCCTACCTCAGACTTTAAGACTTTAATTTTTTTTTTTTTTTATTTTTTTTCATTCAGTTATACAAGTTATTGTCCAGCCAAAGCTTTAACAAAGCAAAAGATACATTCTTTATTTAAATTCAATCAAGCTCATTTAATTACAGTGGACATTTTTAATTTTTACTTTAAGTCGAAAATAATACAAAAGAAAAGAAAACAAAAAACATAAATATATAGTCCCTATGATTCTAATACATTATCTCACACAGGAAAAAAGCAAAAACTTTTTAAAAGAATACAGCATCATATTACTACATTTCATAATTATTTTTACAATTTTATACTATAATACAAGACAAAAAAAAATTAATAAATAATACTAACGAAGCTACATCTCATACAATCATCACAATGATAACCATTATATGAGAGATTATTTAGTACTATTTATGAATTTTAAACAAAAACATAAGGAAAATGCATTTTATATATAATTTTTCAAAAACCACAAAAATAAAAAAGTGAACAGCAATGTAAATTATGTTCTGAAAAAAAAGAAAATGTATTTTTGAAAAGTCCATAAAAGTAAGAAAACACCTGAAACATAAGATATCTGAAACAAAATAGAGACATTTTTAATTATTTATTTCACAGAAACATAAATTACCAAGATATATATTTATATATATTTTTTTTCATTTATTATTTTTTATTTTTTAGTTAATTTATTTATTTTTTACCTTTTATACGTTATTTTTAATGCTTTAATATAATAACAATTCTGAAAAAAAAAGTCAATTATTGAATATCTGAAATAAAAGTGAATATTCTCTTTTTATTAATTTGTTAGTGTTAGTAACCATTTTTTTATTTCCTTTTTCATTACACTTTTTGAACTAATATTTCTTAATTCTACAGGTAAATCATTCCACAAACGAGGAATTAAATATTTATGAGTTCGTTCATCAAATCTATTAGTTCGAAAAGGAGTTAATAATGGAACATTATCATTCAATCTAGTTTGATAGTTATGTAATCTGAAATCACCATGATTACTATCATAGTATTTTTCTGTTACAAGTGAATATTTTGACTGCAACTAAATAGGAAGTACATTCCAATACAAATAAATGTTATCATTAATTTCAAACTTGTTGTCTTTTTTCATACATTTTAGTAACCTTTGTTGCATTTTTACGAGTTTTGTTAAAGAACTGCTTTCAGTAAAACCCCAGGCAGTTATACCATATATGATATAAGGATGAGCCATAGCAAAATATACATTTCTTAGCGTTTTTTCTGTTACAATATATTTAAGTTTATATATTTGAGATTGTACAGATCTTAATTTCTTAACAACTTTATTTACATGTGACTTCCAATCAAAATTTTCATCAATTAATACACCAAGATATGTATGCTCTTTTACCTGTTCAATGTTACTACAAGTACAGTTCTGAAAAAAATTATGCAAGCAGTCATTACAATGAATTTTTATTTTTATTGTTTCATCCTTCCGCAAATATTTATTATATATGTGCATGACCTTGGTTTTTTTAGTATTAATAAGTAATCCATAATCATGGGCCCAGTATGGTAATTGATTTGCATTATTTTGTAATAATTGTTCTGCCTCTAGGAAGTTCTTATTAGCAACAAGAATTAATAAATCGTCTGCAAACATGAATATTTTACAACCTTTAAAAACAGAAAATATGCTATTTACATAAATGTTAAATAATATTGCAGAAATTGTCACTCCTTGAGGTGTACCAAACTTTATTGCCCATTCATTTCCTTTAACATTACATATTTCAACAACCATTGTTCTATTTTTTAGGTAGTCATTAATTAATTCAAGTACTGGGCCTCTAACTCCGACTTTTTCTAATTCAGAAAATAATATATCATGATTCAAGGAGTCAAAGGCTTTTGAAAAATCTACAAACAAGGCTAATACATGATTATTTTCTTTTAGTTCAGAATTAATAAAATCTGACATATCAGCAATTAATTGATTCGTTGATTTTCCTTTTTGATATGCATATTGATTTTCATTTATAATGTTAAATTTATCAAGATACATAATTAGATATTCAGTTATATATTTTTGTGGTAATTTATCTATTATTGATGATAATAATATTGGGCGATAATTTTGATAGTCTGTATGACACCCACCTTTATAAATTGGTCTACATACAGTTTTTTTTATTGCCTTAGGGAATTTTCTATTATCTAAACATAAATTTGTATAATGAGTTAAAACAGTTGCCAGTTCATTACCTCCCAATTTAATATGCTTTACTGATATTTTATCATAGCCAGGTGCTTTATTTTCTTTACAACTTTGAATTATACTGCTCATTTTGTTTGTTGTTATTTTCGGTAAGTAAAATGATTGGGGCTCACATACATCTCGCGTTACTGAGAATTTTATATCACATATATGCACAATATTATTTACCCCATTTACAAAAGTCATGGCAAAATTATTTGCAACATCATTTAAATTTTTTTGTTTCATGTGTCTTACAATTATATCGTCAATATTCGATATAGGTTTACCAAGTAATTTATTAATATAAGACCATATTCTTCTTAAATCTCCATTACATTTTTCAAACTCATTCTTATAATATTTATATTTAGCTTTTGATATTAAATTATTTACTTTATTACGAAGTGACTTTTATTCAATTTTATAGGTTTCATTAGTAGGGTTACTTTTATGCTTACGAAATATTTTATCTCTACAGTCCATATAAAATTTTATTTCTCTCGTCATCCATGGTTTTTTAAAATTACTTTCGTTAATATTAGGATATTTTTCAACTGTACAAATTTTAAATAAATGGTCATACACACTATTAATTTTATCATAAATCTCTGTTGTATCATTCAAACCATTTAAATACCCCCACCTCACTTTTTGTAGCTCATTTTCTAGTTTCTTATTATTTAAATATTTTATTTTTTGTTTATATATTTCATCATGACTATTAAGAAGAATTGCACCAATTATATAATGATCGGTAATTTTTGTTTTTATAATGCCTGGTTCAATATTATTATTTATTCTCACTATTAAATGATCTATACAAGTAGAGGTGAGTTTATTACTAACTATTTCTTCTCTTGTAGGTTGTGTTATAACATTAATAAAACCTAATTTTGCCAATACATTTTTATATTTATCAACAAAAGTACTATTTTCTAAAACATTAATATTTATGTCTCCAATCAAAATCATATTGTTATTATTTGTTTTTAGAATTTTATCTTTTAAATCTTTTAAATACAAATTTTTATTATAGCTAGGTGGCCTATAAATTGCAAATATATCTATATTATTCACTTTAAATGATAAGCATTCATAAAAATCTGAAGGTTCAGTATTAATTATTCTTACTAGCTCTGTTTTTTTTTTACAGAAGCCATAATACCACCACCTTTTTGTTTTTCTTTTGTAAAATCTCTAGGCTTGCAAATTTGATTAAAACCAGGTATTTGATAATTTATTTCTTCACCAGATTTTAAATGAGTTTCAGT
The DNA here is from genome assembly GCA_949825025.1 of Siphlonurus alternatus. Classification (NCBI taxonomy): domain Eukaryota; kingdom Metazoa; phylum Arthropoda; class Insecta; order Ephemeroptera; family Siphlonuridae; genus Siphlonurus; species Siphlonurus alternatus. The sequence continues at coordinate 504,072 of OX463788.1, read as the reverse complement.
TAATACGATGCAACTTATTTTATGTAAATTATCAGAAATTTTAAGAAAAAATTGATTAAAATTTTTTCTAGCGGATAAAATATTTAAGTGAATAATGACAAAACTATTTATAATTTGTTTATCATAATCATAAAGCCACTCTTTTATATTTTCTGTTTGTGTAGGTATTATTTCATCAAAATTTTGAACTAAAGAATTCATGATCAATTACAGGAACTAAAAGATAAAAATAGTGTATACACATAAACTAACCTAAACAATCTTCTTCTCCACATCAGCCTCGCTACTGATACGTACAATGCCAAGCAGTTGGTCTTTCCGTGCAAAAATTTTTCCGTTCTTACACCACACGAACATGTAATTCTTTTCACGACCTCGCTGTTTAGCCAACCACAGTAGACGCTTATTGTACGGCGTTAGCTGCTCGTTGATGAAGATTTTTTTTGTTGAGCCATCCTTGAACGCCGCGTCAGTAGTCAAATTCTTGTTATGGAATTTCGATAGCCAGAACTTGCGTGGGTCAGCCGACCTGAACTTGACAACAAGGAGGGGCGGGTCACCACGCCTGCCTCGCTGTGCAGTAGAGACACGCTTCACCTTCTCGATGCCAGTCAAAGTCTGCGGAATGTTCATTTTTTCTGCCAAGTTAGCTAAAATGTCATTCATATTTTCCTCCGCTGTTTGCTTTATACCATCAATTTCAATATTATGATTCAACTTACTTTGTTCTAATTCACTGACACGATCATTTAATTCAACAATTTTTACACGTTGTTCTTTGTTTTCAGTTGTTAAAAACTCAACCTGTTTAGACATGATATTAAGTTTTTTTTCATGCTCTTCTTGATTTTTTATAAAAACATCATAAGAATTAGATAAAAATTGAATTGAGTTTTTAATATCAGGTAATTCAGTTAGTTTACTTGCAATAGAATCAGTTTTTTCATCTAATTTTTTGAGACAAGCTAATAAGGTTTTTAAATTTACCTCATCTCCTTCAATTTCACTAACATCACTCTCACCAGACTGGGTATCAGGCTTATTGATACGACATGCCTTGCAGATCCATAATAAGGCATTGAAGCTCTTGGGTCGACGACCTGGTTTCACTTCACTTGTCGCACAATCAGTGTGTGCTGGCAATTTACAATTTTTACAAGTAATGTGTTCTGTATTAGGAGCTATGCTACTCTCACAAATTACACATTCCATTGTTTTTAGTAATAATAATCACTATATAGCACAATGAAAATATATTATGTATATTTCAATTAATAATAATCACTTTTAGACGAATTGCAAGCAAGATTGAATGATGAATATGACAAACTCAGCAGTAGTCCCTAGTCAAATACGGAGTGACGGAAAAAGCGTGTTCACCGTCTGACCGCTCAGACAAGACAATCAAAAAGTGATGATCTTGATTCGTTGAATCCTGGTGAATTTTCAAACTTAACTACTTTTCCCATGTTAAGTATATAAGGGGATAGTTCAAATTCAAAAATAAGGAGAGATAATACATATTATTTCTCGTTATTCAAATTCAACTTAATTTGAACCTTCCTCTATGTGAAAACACGTTCAAAAAGTGTCAACGATTTTTTAAAAATTATTTATGAATTTCTGAAGTGGCAAAAACATGCCCCACTAACCATGAACACCGATTCGAATTTTGTATTGAATTAGGATATCAATCATTCTGAAAGTGCGTGTACATGATAAAAACAATATACCCTACCTCAGACTTTAATCAAAAAGTGATGATCTTGATTCGTTGAATCCTGGTGAATTATCAAACTTAACTACTTTTCCCATATATATGGGGGATAGTTCAAATTCAAAAATATGAAGAGATAATACATATTTTTTCTCGATTTTCAAATTCAACTTAATTTGAACCATCCTCTATGTGAAAACACGTTCAAAAAGTGTCAACGATTTTTTAAAAATTAATTATGAATTTCTGAATTGGCAAAAACATGCCCCACTAACAACGAACACTGATTCAATTTTTGTATTGAGTTAGGAATTCAATCATTCTGAAAGTGCGGGTTCATGATTAAAACAATATACCCTACCTCAGAGTTCAATCAAAAAGTGGCGATCCTGATTCGTTGAGTTCTGGTGAATTATCAAACTTAATTACTTTTCCCACGTTAAGTATATGGGGGATAGTTCAAGTTCAAAAATTAGGAGAGATAATACATATTTTTTCTCGTTATTCAAATTCAACTTAATTTGAACCGTCACACGTTCAAAAAGTGTCTACGGTTTTTTAAAAATGAGTTATGAATTTTTGAAGTGGCAACCACATGCCATACTAGCAGTGAACACCGATTCAACTTTTGTATTGAATCAGGAATTCAATCATTCTGAAAGTGCGTATACATAATAGGAACAATACATTCTACCTCAGAGTTTAATCAAAAAGTGGCGATCTCGATTCCTTGAATTCTGGTGAATTATCAAACTTAGCTACTTTTCAGATGTTAACTAAATAGGGGGATAGTTCAAATTCAAAAATAAGGAGAGATAATACTTATTTTCGTTTTTCAAATTCAACTTAATTTGAACTGTTTACTATGAGAAAACACGTTTAAAAAGTGTCAACGATTTTTTAAAAATTAGTTATGAATTTTTAAAGTGGCAAAAACATGTCCCACTAACTATTAACACCGATTCGACTTTTGTATTGAATTAGGAATTCAATCATTCTGAAAGTTCGTGTACATGATAAAAACAATATACCCTACCTCAGAGTTTAATCAAAAAGTGGCGATCTTGATTCGTTGAATTTTTGTGAATTATCAAACTTAACTACTTTTCCCATGTTAAATATATGGGGGATAGTTCAAATTCAAATAAAAGGAGAGAAAATACATATTTTTTCTCATTATTCAAATTCAACTTAATTTGAACTGTCTTCTATAAGAAAACACGTTTAAAAAGTGTCAACGATTTTTTAAAAATTAGTTATGAAATTTTGAAGTGGCAAAAACATGCCCCTCTAACAATGAACACCGATTCGAATTTTGTATTGAAAAAGGATATCAATCATTCTGAAAGTGCGTGTACATGATAAAAACAATATACCCTACCTCAGACTTTAATCAAAACGTGATGATCTTGATTCGTTGAATCCTGGTGAATTATCAAACTTAATTACTTTTCCAATGTTAAGTATATGGGGGATAGTTCAAATTCAAAAATAAGGAGAGATAATACATATTATTTCTCGTTATTCAAATTCAACTTAATTTGAACCTTCCTCTATGTGAAAACACGTTCAAAAAGTGTCAACGATTTTTTAAAAATTAGTTATGAAATTTTGAAGTGGCAAAAACATGCCCCACTAACCATGAACACCGATTCGAATTTTGTATTGAATTAGGATATCAATCATTCTGAAAGTGCGTGTACATGATAAAAACAATATACCCTACCTCAGACTTTAATCAAAAAGTGATGATCTTGATTCGTTGAATCCTGGTGAATTATCAAACTTAACTACTTTTCCCATGTTAAGTATATGGGGGATAGTTCAAATTCAAAAATATGGAGAGATAATACATATTTTTCTCGATATTCAAATTCAACTTGGTTTGAACCGTCCTCTATGACAAAACACCTTCAAAAAGGGTCAACGATTTTTTAAAAATTATTTATGAATTTCTGAAGTGGCAAAAACATGCCCCACTAACAACGAACACCGATTCAACATTTGTATTGAATTAGGAATTCAATCATTCTGAAAGTGCGTGTACATGATAAGAACAATACACACTACCTCAGAGTTTAATCAAAAAGTGGTGATCTCGATTCGTTGAATTCTGGTGAATTATCAAACTTAACTACTTTTCCCATATATATGGGGGATAGTTCAAATTCAAAAAAATGAAGAGATAATACATATTTTTTCTCGATATTCAAATTCAACTTAATTTGAACCATCCTCTATGTGAAAACACGTTCAAAAAGTGTCAACGATTTTTTAAAAATTAATTATGAATTTCTGAATTGGCAAAAACATGCCCCACTAACAACGAACACTGATTCAATTTTTGTATTGAGTTAGGAATTCAATCATTCTGAAAGTGCGGGTTCATGATTAAAACAATATACCCTACCTCAGAGTTCAATCAAAAAGTGGCGATCCTGATTCGTTGAGTTCTGGTGAATTATCAAACTTAATTACTTTTCCCACGTTAAGTATATGGGGGATAGTTCAAGTTCAAAAATTAGGAGAGATAATACATATTTTTTCTCGTTATTCAAATTCAACTTAATTTGAACCGTCACACGTTCAAAAAGTGTCTACGGTTTTTTAAAAATGAGTTATGAATTTTTGAAGTGGCAACCACATGCCATACTAGCAGTGAACACCGATTCAACTTTTGTATTGAATCAGGAATTCAATCATTCTGAAAGTGCGTATACATAATAGGAACAATACATTCTACCTCAGAGTTTAATCAAAAAGTGGCGATCTCGATTCCTTGAATTCTGGTGAATTATCAAACTTAGCTACTTTTCAGATGTTAACTAAATAGGGGGATAGTTCAAATTCAAAAATAAGGAGAGATAATACTTATTTTCGTTTTTCAAATTCAACTTAATTTGAACTGTTTACTATGAGAAAACACGTTTAAAAAGTGTCAACGATTTTTTAAAAATTAGTTATGAATTTTTAAAGTGGCAAAAACATGTCCCACTAACTATTAACACCGATTCGACTTTTGTATTGAATTAGGAATTCAATCATTCTGAAAGTTCGTGTACATGATAAAAACAATATACCCTACCTCAGAGTTTAATCAAAAAGTGGCGATCTTGATTCGTTGAATTTTTGTGAATTATCAAACTTAACTACTTTTCCCATGTTAAATATATGGGGGATAGTTCAAATTCAAATAAAAGGAGAGAAAATACATATTTTTTCTCATTATTCAAATTCAACTTAATTTGAACTGTCTTCTATAAGAAAACACGTTTAAAAAGTGTCAACGATTTTTTAAAAATTAGTTATGAAATTTTGAAGTGGCAAAAACATGCCCCTCTAACAATGAACACCGATTCGAATTTTGTATTGAAAAAGGATATCAATCATTCTGAAAGTGCGTGTACATGATAAAAACAATATACCCTACCTCAGACTTTAATCAAAACGTGATGATCTTGATTCGTTGAATCCTGGTGAATTATCAAACTTAATTACTTTTCCAATGTTAAGTATATGGGGGATAGTTCAAATTCAAAAATAAGGAGAGATAATACATATTATTTCTCGATATTCAAATTCAACTTAATTTGAACCATCCTCTATGTGAAAACACGTTCAAAAAGTGTCAACGATTTTTTAAAAATTAATTATGAATTTCTGAATTGGCAAAAACATGCCCCACTAACAACGAACACTGATTCAATTTTTGTATTGAGTTAGGAATTCAATCATTCTGAAAGTGCGGGTTCATGATTAAAACAATATACCCTACCTCAGAGTTCAATCAAAAAGTGGCGATCCTGATTCGTTGAGTTCTGGTGAATTATCAAACTTAATTACTTTTCCCACGTTAAGTATATGGGGGATAGTTCAAGTTTAAAAATTAGGAGAGATAATACATATTTTTTCTCGTTATTCAAATTCAACTTAATTTGAACCGTCACACGTTCAAAAAGTGTCTACGGTTTTTTAAAAATGAGTTATGAATTTTTGAAGTGGCAACCACATGCCATACTAGCAGTGAACACCGATTCAACTTTTGTATTGAATCAGGAATTCAATCATTCTGAAAGTGCGTATACATAATAGGAACAATACATTCTACCTCAGAGTTTAATCAAAAAGTGGCGATCTCGATTCCTTGAATTCTGGTGAATTATCATCAAACTTAGCTACTTTTCAGATGTTAACTAAATAGGGGGATAGTTCAAATTCAAAAATAAGGAGAGATAATACTTATTTTCGTTTTTCAAATTCAACTTAATTTGAACTGTTTATTATGAGAAAACACGTTTAAAAAGTGTCAACGATTTTTTAAAAATTAGTTATGAATTTTTAAAGTGGCAAAAACATGCCCCACTAACTATTAACACCGATTCGACTTTTGTATTGAATTAGGAATTCAATCATTCTGAAAGTTCGTGTACATGATAAAAACAATATACCCTACCTCAGAGTTTAATCAAAAAGTGGCGATCTTGATTCGTTGAATTTTTGTGAATTATCAAACTTAACTACTTTTCCCATGTTAAATATATGGGGGATAGTTCAAATTCAAATAAAAGGAGAGAAAATACATATTTTTTCTCATTATTCAAATTCAACTTAATTTCAACTGTCTTCTATAAGAAAACACGTTTAAAAAGTGTCAACGATTTTTTAAAAATTAGTTATGAAATTTGGAAGTGGCAAAAACATGCCCCTCTAACAATGAACACCGATTCGAATTTTGTATTGAATAAGGATATCAATCATTCTGAAAGTGCGTGTACATGATAAAAACAATATACCCTACCTCAGACTTTAATCAAAACGTGATGATCTTGATTCGTTGAATCCTGGTGAATTATCAAACTTAATTACTTTTCCAATGTTAAGTATATGGGGGATAGTTCAAATTCAAAAATAAGGAGAGATTATACATATTATTTCTCGTTATTCAAATTCAACTTAATTTGAACTGTCCTCCATAAGAAAACACGTTTAAAAAGTGGCAACGATTTTTTAAAAATTAGTTATGAATTATTGAAGTGGCAAAAACATGCCCCACTAACAATTAACACCGATTCGACTTTTGTATTGAATTAGGAATTCAATCATTCTGAAAGTTCGTGTACACGATAAAAACAATATACCCTACCTCAGTGTTTAATCAAAAAGTGGCGATCTTGATTTGTTGAATTCTGGTGAATTATCAAACTTAACTACTTTTCCCATGTATATGGAGGATAGTTGAAATTCAAAAATATGGAGAGATAATACATATTTTTTCTTGATATTCAAATTCAACTTAATTTGAACCATCCTCTATGTGAAAACACGTTCAAAAAGTGTCAACGATTCTTTAAAAATTAATTATGAATTTCTGAATTGGCAAAAACATGCCCCACTAACAACGAACACCGATTCGACTTTTGTATTGAGTTAGGAATTCAATCATTCTGAAAGTGCGGGTTCATGATTAAAACAATATACCCTACCTCAGAGTTCAATCAAAAAGTGGCGATCCTGATTCATTGAGTTCTGGTGAATTATCAAACTTAATTACTTTTCCCACGTTAAGTATATGGGGGATAGTTCAAGTTCCAAAATTAGGAGAGATAATACACATTTTTTATCGTTATTCAAATTCAACTAAATTTGAACCGTCACACGTTCACAAAGTGTCTACGGTTTTTTAAAAATTAGTTATGAATTTTTGAAGTGGCAACCACATGCCATACTAGCAGTGAACACCGATTCAACTTTTGTATTGAATTAGGAATTCAATCATTTTGAAAGTGCGTATACATAATAGGAACAATACACTCTACCTCAGAGTTTAATCAAAAAGTGGCGATCTCGATTCGTTGAATTCTGGTGAATTATCAAACTTAGCTACTTTTCAGATGCTAACTAAATAGGGGGATTGTTCAAATTCAAAAATAAGGAGAGATAATACTTATTTTTTTCGTTATTCAAATTCAACTTAATTTGAACTGTTTACTATGAGAAAACACGTTTAAAAAGTGTCAACGATTTTTTAAAAATTAGTTATGAATTTTTAAAGTGAAAAAAACATGCCCCACTAACAATGAACACCGATTCGAATTTTGTATTGAATTAGGATATCAATCATTCTGAAAGTGCGTGTACATGATAAAAACAATATACCCTACCTCAGACTTTAATCAAAAAGTGATGATCTTGATTCGTTGAATCCTGGTGAATTATCAAACTTAACTACTTTTCCCATGTTAAGTATATGGGGGATAGTTCAAATTCAAAAATATGGAGAGTTAATACATATTTTTCTCGATATTCAAATTCAACTTGGTTTGAACCGTCCTAGTAGATTAGGGTAGCCATTCCTGCCTTTGGGGATCAAGGGATCACGTGACGTCACATCCTGTGACGTCACAGGATGTGACGACATGAGCTGTCACTCTATCATCAATACATTGATTGGGGGGGGGGGGGGCATGATCGATTGAATGGCTATTGGAACCAATACATCTATCGATCGATAATCAATAAATTGATTATTGATTTATTGATAAATTAATTTTATTATTTTTTTAATCATCCGATCGATACTGAAATTATTGATTGATGTAAATTTTTTATAAAAATACATATATATATATATATTGACGTCACAACACAGCGAATATCACCAAGGCTTTATTTTTTAAATGTCACGTGACCAAAAATTGTTAAGGTATATGAAAATGAGCCTTATGCGTTTGTTTATTTTCTGAAGTTCATAGCTGATTCAGCCAAATTTTTGGTATAAATACTGCCACGTTTATGAGGCAGATCCACATTCAGTCTTCAGTATTTGCTCTGTTCACTTCGTCTGAACTCTCTGCTCTTCAAACTCAATACTACAGTACATAATGTCACCGCCGGTAAGTAAACATTATGAACTACTTGAAAAAATTATTTAGAGTATATCATAAAACTAAATATTACAATATATTCTTTTTATGTTTCAGTCCTCATTTCTCACAAAGCTGCAGCAGCTTGGACACCTCAACTCTACTAAATCCCTGAAGGAGTTAGAAGCCAACGTCCCTTTCCCCATCGTGAAGTTGGAGACCAAGCCTTCCCAATTTGGCTACGGAGAAACTATGATCGCCACCTTAAATGTAAATGGCAAGATGTGTAAATATTTCCTACCAAGTAGGCTTGATGGCACAGAATTTGCAGCTGAAAACATTGATGAATACAATGCCAGTGCCCCTACTGTAATGCTTATGTTCAAAGGAATGTTAGGCAGATGTTTTGACATCGAATTCATTGCCATGTAATAAATTTATTAATAAAATTATTTTCATTGAAATATATTCTGTCTTCTTATTTTAATTTTATATCACATGAAACATATAATAAGCATATGGAAAAATTATATATAAAATAATAACAAGGTTTTTTATTTGCAAAGAGAATATTTTTATTCAGTACAAGAAACATTAAAACACATAAAAAGAAAATCAAGTGTAAAATATTTTATATTAATACAAACATTAAAATGTCTAGTTTGAGGTATCAACAACATCAATTCCCTCATGTATAGCAAAGTTAAATAGTAAACAGTACTTATTTAAAGCTCTGTGCTTACTTACTGGACTGTCATTTTCCATCCAGTTGAATATTTGTAAGCCACAAAACATACATTCAGTTAAATTTTTATATTTTGAAGAAGGGGTATGCACAAAACCACAGGTAGCCAAGTCAAGCTTGGGCAAAGATTCATGATGCCAGTCCTTGAATGTTTGTAGTCGAACAGAAGTATCCAGCATATTAATTTTATTCCAATTTTCGTAACACCATTTTGCTAGCTGACGTGCTTTCAAATGTGGACACACATGTCCAGCATTCATCTGATGGTGGTACAGACATTCAGTACCTTTAGTCTTTGGAAGCATGTTGATGTCAATATTAAATAGCACTTGTAAGTCGTAGATGGTGGATCTTTTAAGTAAAGATTTTAACCTCTCTACTTTTTCATCTCCATATGTATACAATATTTTGTATCTTGAAGATTTGTTATTTATAATGTCTTGCAAATATTTATATGGAACTTCACCACCCATATATGTACATTTAACATCGTAGCTTGTTGAAAGTGGACTGTATGACACATCAGAGTCTGGTGACATAAATCTCCATTGCTGACTTGCTTGGGCGCTCACATCCACTACAGAAAGCTCTTTGATGCTGTCGATTCTTCCTGGCAGCAGCGAGTTTTCTTCAGAGGTTAAGCAGAAGTCAATTACAGCTGTTGCCATGTTAAATTTTTGCTAAGAAGTGGCATCAGACAATATTTTTCTTATATTTATACATGTTTACGTACTACGCCAGTCAAAGGACTGTATTCTACAATGCGGTCATGCATTATTACACAAAATGCGGTAGTTCCAGGTGGAAAGTCCTCTTCAGCTTCAAACTCAAGACGTACATCAACCGTACCACTTTTTACAGTTTCATTTTGCTTTGAACAGTCAATAATAACCAGTGGAGCCTGCTTTAAGAAATGTTCATAATTAAGTAATGGTCTGGGTTCTGTTCCATGGTAAGATTCTTGAAAGTTGGCATACATTTCATATAATATGGCACACTGATTTTTAGTTACGTTCAAATGCAAGTTATCATATGGAAAATTCTTTCCGTTTAAATATAATTTTACATTTCTTAACCTACAATGATCAAATTTATTAACATCAGCGGTACATGAATTCCTCTTTTGGGTTTGTAAAGCTACAATAACATGCCTAGGTCTCTCTAAACTTGATGTTATTTGAAGTTGCCATTCAAGCTTATTTAATGTTGAGAACATGGGATTTTCTGCGGAGTACCAACTTCGAAATCCAATTAAAAGAGACTTGTCAGCCTTGAGAAACGAGAGTAAATTCAACTTTGTTTCATCATCTACTTGTACATGAGGAACCCGCCACGCTAACTTTGAAATTTCTAGCACAACATTTTCAACGACAGCTGCCTCCCCCTCCCCGACCTCTTGAGAAATTATACAATTCAAATCATTTTGTGCCCGAAATAAGACAAGTTCTTGTTTACAATTTATCATTAGCTTTGTATGGTCTTCAAACACACCAAGTAAAGTATTGAGTGGTACCAAAGCATTAAAAGATCCATCAGTATTTAGCAAAGTTGAAGTAGGCTTAATAGACCAACCTGCATTAGATAATCGATTTACTTTGCTGGGTGTAAACAAGGCCAAACCTTTGATGGTGCTAGTATAACCTACATTTCTAACTTTGTCTACTTCAACTCCATTTATTAGGTATCTAATCTCAGAAAACATATGAGCAAAAGCATTATTTACAAGCTTGGTATGAGTAGGAGGAGTTTTGTCTGTTTTTAAAACCTTGCCTTCAAGGTATAAATAGCTTTTGCAAGGATGCGTGTACAAGTCAAGGTCTTTTACTTCAATTCTAATTTCATCGTTATTATCGTACTTTGTACCAGCATATGCTTCATGATTATGATATTCATAGCTAGTTATTTTTGTATCAAACTCCAAGTTAGCATCAAGGTTTAAGACGTCCATGGTTGTTCTTCAGACGTAGACCGATCTGTTGTAGGAAGAGTAAGTTTTGAGTTGTTAACCTCTTGCTTGCTGGAGATGAAATGCTTGAAGCTCGCGGCATTTCTTTATTATATGTATTATGAAAACGTAGACCCATGTTAAGCCTTTTTTAAGTGCAGTCTTATTGTTATGCGCTCTCCTCTGAAATTGACAAGATTTCCATCTTGGTCACATATTTTAAGAGTTATATTTTCAATTATAGTGCCATCTATTGGAAGGTATATAACATCATTTGGTTTCTCTCTTATTTTGAAACCAGGGCCAGCTTTCGGTGAAAACATATGTAATGAATGTGAGGGTTTACCATTTACATACGCTCCTCGTGATATATTACTTGTTATATCAATTGTGTGCACTTTCATTATATCAACCATTCTATCTGCAGCATGAGTTACTCCTTGCTCTAAAACTCTTTTATTGAAGCCAAGGAGAGAGCCAATAGAATCTTTTTGAGTAAAGTCAATATCTACTGAAGATTTCACTGATAATGTTAATGTATTATTGTTTGCTTGAATTAGAAATATTTCTCCAAATTCACTAAACTTTTTCTCTAGGTAAAGAGCAATGTCATTTATTTCATAATTTCCAGGAGGAATTGTTATAATATCTCCAGAACTTAAATGAATTTTATTATTAGAATCATCAACATTAGGAATTGTGTTGTAGCTATCAAAACTGAGAAGCCCAATTTCATATTTTACATTTTCATCGAGTATTATTGGTGGAAAGAAATCAGCAGAGAGAACATTTGAAGGTTGTGACAACGTCAAAGTAAGAGACATGACTGCAGTAATATTTTCATTTATTCGTTATTTGTACATAAATAAAGAAGACATAAATGTCCACAAATTACAGAATCATATGTTTGGTAGCTTTTTCTATTATAATATACATTACAATTTTTCATGTAATTGAGAAACTCTGAACTGGGCAGTAAATTGCCAAATGAATCAAAGTAGTAAACATTACTTAAAACTTTACGGTACACAATCCAATGAGTTCCAGGGCCAGTGCTGCCATCTAAATTTATTATTCCACATTCTTGGCGCCAAGGTTTAAGTGGTAAATTGTCTCTCATAAAGACATTTCTAAAATTCTTTATTTTAAGTAATTTAACAGCATGTTTTAAATCAATATCTGATAGAGGTTTGTCTGGCAGCACACACATTAGTTTTTTGATTTTATAACTAAGCCATAACCATTCTTGTAGGGCTGCAGGTAAAACCCAGACCCATTCTTTCGTGAGTTTTTTCCCAATGCTACTGCTTCCATGGTTCCGTTATGTCTCTTCATTTCATCCAATGACTTTCTAGCAGCGTTTGCTTCATTAACAGCTCTGACAACAGCTGTAGCTCCTCCTGCCAGTGCGCCGGTAGCTGAAAGTGCAGCCATCAGGGGTACGAGAAAAGGTAGCACACCACCAGTCTTGGGCACTGGAATTATTCTTGGTGTATTCTGCTTTGTTTTCTTTTTAATTCTTTTTCGGGCCTCTTTTAGAGCAATCTTTGTGGCAGCTTTCAAGTCTTTAACACCAGATGATCTAACAGCTTTTTTAACACAGCACAAGTTTGTCTTGAAATTGTCTGTCTTCTTAACGTGCCGAAGTGCTCCTCCAGTTTTAATTTTTGCCTTCATTGCTCCTGTAACAAGCATTGAAGCTAATTTTTCACCTACTGATGCGTCAGTTGATTTAAAACGTTCCCAAGCCTTGTCCTCAAGAATTTTGTCTGCCTTATGTCGCTCTGAAGTATCCTTTGTTTTTGAATAAAACAAGTCGTGCTCACGGCAGGCACTGTCAAGTGGATTAATGCCTTTTTCTCCCTTTGAAATGCGTTCAGCAAGCTTTGTATTTGGGCCACAAAATTGATATCCTGGTATATGCAACTCAGCTGGTATTTTACTCAGAGCGTCTGTTATCCAACCACCTCCAACAATTCTTGACTTCATTATGATGCTTCTATTGCCAGCACAATATATTTATATTAATTTCATACGTTTCTCGGGAGAAGTCATGGTCGAACGAGTTAACACGATTGCATCCACGTCTGAGGAGCGACAGTGATGTAGTTAACTGGTTCGAATCACTGACCCTCCCAAAAATATTTTTTTTTTGCTCTTTAGGAAAAAGTGTATGTATTTATTAAGTGCTAGTGTAATATTATGCTCAGTTTTCATAATGAAGCTAATAAAGCAACATGTAAGGCTACCAATAAAAAATATTGATGGTTCTGCAAAGCCAATAGTACGAAAAAAACATGGACCTCTACTTCCAGACAGTATAAGGGCTTTAATTTGCGGTCCTTCAGCTTCAGGAAAGACAAATATGATGTGTTGCCTTCTTACAAATGAAAATGGACTAAAATTTGAAAACCTTTATATATATAGTAAATCTTTGTACCAGCCAAAGTACGTACAACTTGCTGATATCATGAAGAATATACCAGAAATAACATATGAAACATTCTCTTCAACAAATGAAGTTATTTCACCAAATGAGGCTAAGGAAAACTCAGTGTTTATTTTTGATGATGTTATATGTGACAAACAAGAGAATATGAAGAACTATTTTAGCATGGGACGCCATTGGTGCATTGACTCCTTCTACCTGTGTCAAACGTACGCAAAAGTTCCAAAGCATTTGATAAGAGATAATGCAAACCTAATAATTTTATTTAAACAAGATGAAACTAACCTGAAACATTGTTATCAAGACCACGTTGCGCCAGATATAACATTTGAAGAGTTTAAGGACATTTGTAAAATGTGTTGGTCTGATAAATTTAGTTTTATTACCATAGACAAAGAGTGCGATTTAAGAAATGGACGTTTCAGGAGAGGTTTTGACGAATATGTTGTATAAATGCCTCTCAAGTGATGGAAATTTCTCATTCCATCACACGACTTCCGTACAGGCATTTTGTACGGTTCAAGAACGGTTTAAGAACGGCTGTTGAACGGCTACTAAACGCTCCAAAACAGTAGTTGAACGGTTTGGAACGGCATATAACTATATATTGAACGCCACATTAATAATTACAATCACTTTAGCACCCATTCAATATGAAGAGAACATTAGAAAAAACAGAAGCTGTGACAAAAGATATAATAAACAGCAGCATGGCTATTAGAAAAAAATATAACAAATTGAAGATGAGCAGGGTAAATGAAGAAGAGGAACTTAACAAAACATTTAAACCAATCTTGGAACCTTTAGCAAAAATAATCAAAATTAAAGAGGACGTTGTTAAGAAAACATCACTTAATAAGAAAAGTGAATTTGACAAAACCGAGAATGAAGAATCACCAAAGAAAATTGACATACCTGCAGCTCAAAATGTTTATGATACACCAAAAGGACAATATGAAGCAAAGCAAAGAGCAAGGGCTCTTGGCGGTATAGCACAAAAATATGTTTTACTACATCTTAAAAGAGAAAATGACAAGGACCTAGATAAAGTTTATGGTATACGTTCTGATGGAAATCATTGGCTTCTTGGTGATACGCGTGTCACTATAGCTGATGACAGTATATATGTTAAAGACAAGAAATATTCAGGAACACCTGGCTTGTTTGAATTGCTGTTTTTAAAAGATCCTGATAAAAAAGTTTATAATGATGCAGATTTAGAAACATATAAAAATTTACTTACGATTACAAGTGCGTATAAACAGGGTTACGAGTCCTCTAGGCAAATAAATTCAAATAAAGGAATGAAATATAAAAGAGTCATAATGAATTTATTTAAAAGGGGTGCTACAGGTCAGGGAATGAATGCATTTAAACCAAAGTACGAATACTGGGATGACCCAAATGAGCTCGTTGACAGACTACGCTTGTTAATAGCATCTCAGGCAGCTGGCAATAATAGTCACGAAAATGAGGTACTAGCCATCATTGAGGAATTGAGAGAAGCTTCTATAATAGAATAAAATAAAGTGGTGACGTAGAGGCTTTACATTAGAAACATGAACGTTGACAGGTTTGGACGCATGTCAGTCCATGCTCAAAAAAGACTAGGTTTGGAGGAAAATGTTCTGTTGGTTAGCGAAGATTATATTAATGTAAAATATCGTAGACTTGTTAATGTTACTCCTCCTGTTCATGATAAAGATGCAACAAACAAACATTATGTTGATTCGAAGTGCAGCAAGCTGGAAGACGAACAAAAAACGTTAAGAAGCATTGTGGAAAAAGAGCAATCTTCATTGGCTGAATTTAGAAAGACAGTTAATGATTTATTATACAGTGATATTGGAAACCTTTCTGCCATTTCATTGGATTATAAATATGGTAGCCACAATTCAGAAACTTCAATTGCTGTGACGTCTGAAGACATAAAGGACGTGCTAACCGTCAAGGAGAATTAGAATTAAAAAAAAAAAAAAAAGAATGGAGAAAAAAAAAATTAAGGATATCATTGTAAATGAACTGCATAAACCTGCACGCGTCCACTACAAAAGAAGAAAGCTTGTGATGAAAGGAATAGACGATACCTGGCAAATTGACCTTGTGGAGATGAATAAGTTTTCAAGAGTCAACAATGGCTACAACTACATTCTAACTATAATTTGCATATTTTCAAAATATTCTTGGGCTGTTCCTGTTAAGAAAAAGACAGCAAAAGAAGTGTCTGCTGCAATGGAGAGTGTGCTGAAACAAGGACGCATACCTAAAAATTGCCATAGTGATGCGGGAAAAGAGTTTTATAACTCTACGTTTGCAGCTCTCATGAAGCAATATAATATTAACCATTATAGTACTTTTAGTACCATGAAGGCATTTGTATGTGAACGTTTTAATAGAACTTTGAAAAATAAGATGTGGAAGGAATTTAGTAGGCAGGGTTCGTATAAATGGCTTGCTTTACTACCAAAACTAATTTATAACTACAATCACACTGTTCATAGCACTATTTCACTCAAACCAGCTCAAGTAACGAGGAAAAATGAACAGCGTTTACTTTCAAATGTATATAAATTAGATGTTGTACCTACAAAGCCAGCGAAGTTTAAGATTGGTGACAGAGTAAGAATATCAAAACAGAAGGGAGTATTTACTAAAGGCTATAACCAGTCTTGGTCTAATGAACTTTTTAAGATAACTAAAGTACAGAATACAATTCCAGCAACTTACCTGCTAGAAGACTATCTTGGTCAGCCTATTCTAGGTGCTTTTTATGCAGAAGAACTTCAAAAAACAAAAGTTGATGAAGTATATTTAGTGGAAAATATTCTAAAGAGATCTGGTGATAAATTGTTTGTAAAATATATTGGTTTTGACAATAGTCATAATTCCTGGATCAACAAAAAAGATTTATATAGATGAGCTAATGTAATGTTTTTTATATTTCTTATTTATGTATTTCTCTCTAGTATTATGTTAAAATGCAGATAATGAAAAAAAAAAAAATGTATATAAATATTACTGAACAATATATTCGAACAAAAATAAAAAAAATATTTGTAAAACCAAACTTGATATCCTCATTTTCTCTGAAACCTTTATGAAATAATTTATTTTAATTTATAACATAAGATAAGGGACAAGAAATTATAAAATATATTTTAAATATTATTATTTTTTTATTCATGAGTAATATAATACAAATAAGCAGACATCTACATTAAATGTTAATAAACACACAGTTTATTTTAATATTTTTACATACATACACTTCAACTATTTTAACATAATTATATACAATTTAATTATTCAAGTCAATTTCATTATTCACATTTTTGTAATGTCCATATGGTAAGGTGTTGACACCATCTTCTAGTATAATGCGTTTATCGTCAAATGGAGATAAAGCCTTTTTGGTGCTTTCAAGAGTAAATATATCATGTTTGAAGGAACGCATATGTCTAAATGACACAAGTGTTTCAGTTTGTGTTTGTAGACATTTGAAATAGTCATCAAAACTGATTTTACTCTGGACAGCATAAGTTTTGACACCCTTTAACTTTTTAATTTCAAAATTGTTTACTTTAATTGCATACATTTTTGAACGCAATCCTACAAACTCAGCTATTGGGATTGACTTGGTTTCATCCTTAAATTTTCCAAGCCGTCTTTTGTATTTTGCTGAGTAGCATGGGTGTGTATCAGGATAATTTGAGGTGTCAAAATATTCCATAAGCTTGGATTTCAGGTCTTCATAAAAGTCGTTACACTCAATTAAAACTAAATAACAGTCAGTGTCCATGTAACATATGTATATACGGTCATTGTATATTGGTTTCATTATAGAATAATGGAAGTCATACATAAAAAGCTTAGATAGATCTAGAATGGCTTGCCCAACAAATATTGGCTTATTAAAGAAAATTTCTTCTTTTGCCAGATGAACAGCTACAACATTTTCTGAAAATATTGTCCTATCTAAGAAGTTTGGTTTGTTGATATAGTACTTCAAACGTTCCTCTGATACCACGAGCTTTAAATTCATGCGGTTTCGTACTTGTTCCATGGTCTTGCCGTAGACTGAATTGTTCATAAGTTTAAAGAAATCTGTTTCAAAGTCATTCGTGGCTTTTGCACGTAATTCTGTATTAAGCTGAATGTATGAAGCAAGCCATTTTGACTGCTTGAATGTCAAAACGCTATTAATTTTCTGTATTTTAAGACCATATTTCAGTGCTTGTTTCAACAGTCTATAATGAACTACGTAGTTTTGTTTGTTTGTTAAAGTGGTCATAAGTTTTGTGTATTTAGAACCAGGAGGACGTTGAGAAATTGGTAAAAATGGCAAGTCAGCATGTTCATCATGCAAGTATTGTGGATACGTTACATCTACATTGAAAATGTAGCCATCTTCTCCCTCATCATCCAGGTCCTCTATAGAACCAATCTCAGCAAAGTTTTCAACCCACTTAAAGCCCCCCAATGGCAGAGTGGCACTCATGGCTTGGCCGTATAAATTGTTGCTATCATAGTGAATCAGGTAGGTGGTAGGCAGGTAGGGGTTGTAGTCTTTTAGATACGGGTTGTTAGCTTTTGCATGACGTTTGATACATTGAGTTAATCCACCACGAATTCCATTTTCTATCATAAGGAGCATTTCATAGTCTACTAAAAGTTCTAGTTCTACTTTTGTATGCTTTAAAACTGCATCCCAGGATAAGCCTGGTGCTGTAAAGTAGTAGCAAGGGTCAAGTTCGTAGTGTTTTAAACAAATATCTCTAAAATTTTCAAAAATATCAGCAAGTAAAAGTATATCCACTTTTAAGTATGTATCGCTGTATTCTCCTAATGTTTTCATAGCAAAAGCGTTCCATACTTTTCCTGCATGGTTGTACTCTGAATCACTAATGTTTGTTTCTGTAAGTAGACTATAAAAATGCTCCTTAGATGGCAGTGAGGTTTCTTTTAATTTCTCTAATGAGTCTGTATAGTCATATGGATATACGCCTTTACGAATTACAAGGTTAAGTAAATGTTGTGGGAAGTGCTTTGCTGTTTCAAAAAATTTTTCACGTGGCAATATATCAGCTAACCTAGCAAGACTACTTGGCATGAAGCGGTAAGAATCAATAAATTTACATTCAATGTTTGCAATTCTCTTTGTAAATGTAATATACTTCTCTTCAGTGCTTGGTATTACTTGTACATCACCTTCAACACAGTTCAATGCTTTAATAATGAAGTGGGAGTCATACATGCTAAGGTTGTGAAAGAAAATTGGCAAAATTCTTGGCTTTCTTGTATTTAAATTGCAAGATTGGTGAGCCGCTCCGCGCCACGCCCCTGTATGGTGGCAATGATCTCGGACTTTGATGTTGTTTTTTGTGTATTCTTTCATGCATAAATAACAAGTGCTTGCTTGATCATAACGTTCCTGCTGTTCTTTTGTTAGCGGGATCATTGGATCATATTTTGCATATATTTTTCTGACTTTGAAAGCAAGGTCTTTGATATAGTTCATGAAGTGAACTGCAACGTCTTCATCTGTTTCCTCCTTTTTTCTGTATATAAAAGGCTCATTTGGAAGTAGTTTCAATTCATCATCAAGAAGGTTGCAACTTTTTACATAAACTCCATAGCTAAGAGGATCATGCACTTGAATTTTGGTTGAGGAGGAAATATTAGGATTATTTTTGCAAGTTTGTACTTTTTTCAGAATACTTTCAAAGTCAGCATATACACTTATTGGTAATCTATTGCCTCGTTCAAAATTTTTAAATTTTATTATTTTGTTCTCGTCATTTGGCATTCTAACTTTGGCTACCTTGTGTGCAGTGCATAATTTTTTGTGCTCTGCCAGGCGTGCTTCCCCGTTTGATATGAAATATGAAAAACACCTCTTACATATGTACTTTTTGTGGTGATTTTTTGATAGCTGAGAACTCAGCAATTTGTCGAAGTCACTGATGTAGCAGTAATGAGTTTTACCTTCCTTGTTTCTTAAAAATAATAAATCTCTATGATTTTCTAATTCATCATCGACAACTTTTATTGGATAAACCTTGTTATTTTCATCAAGTCCAAAAACATTTATACTCATGGTATTGACTTTTTCAAATTTTTTTATATCACTTATTGATGCAGGGAAAGGTATGCAGGAGAAGTTTATTTTGTGTTTTAAAGTAGCATAACATTCAGGGTAGCTTCTATCATTAACGGCTTGAAGAAGTTTTGCAAGAATTGCATACCGAAAACATTCATTATCATCATTTTGAATGTTAATGACAGCATGGCGTAATGCTATTTCTTTTGGTAATGGAATAAAACTGAAACCTTTCAGGGGAGTATATTTGTTAACTCTAAGTTGTATTCCAATCACTGTATTTACAGTCCACCCACTACCTTTACTGGCAAATTCAGACATTTCGTTCTTTAACTTATCAAAAGTACGGTCTAAATGCGCTGCTACATCTGTTTCTTCGAAAATTGGTCTGTTCATTGTTTTGAAATTTTTAATTTGAGTTTCACCTAAGAGATTTGTATGATTGCACTCGAAATGTACATTAACTTTAACAGAGGTATTATTTTTTACTTCTTTTTGAATAAGCTCCATTAATAATTGTTTTTTAGCTTCCAAGTATTTAATAGGGTCATGTTGTTCAGTGTTATTTGCTATATGGTATGTATGTAAGCGGTTTTTAAATGCAGTTTCAAGTAATATTACTTCCTTATTTTGTAAAATATCATCATTGATGTAATCATTTCCCCTGTGAGTAACGGACCCTGCTGATGTAGAAGCTACAGCATTTTCAATGTTTGTGTCTGTTGTGTACGTAACTTTGCGTTGAGTTTTTTCTCTTCCGCAAGTTTTGCAATGCCTCTTCAATCCATCTGATCTAGTAAAGCTTTTACTACATTGCGGGCAAGGATATTTTTTTAATATTTTTGAAGCCTCATCCTCTCTGTTTTCACAGATAAGATCAGATGCATTGAAATTAGCACTGTCATTTGTTTTTTGTCTTTTCGCTACATCTACTGTATTTATATTATGTACAGGTCGGTTATTTATATTTTTTTTACATGTGTTTTTCATGTGTCTACTTAAGTTTGTTTTCTGGCTGAAGTATGCTTCGCAATCTGGACATTTGAATGTACTTATGTTATGTACCAGAAGTTCATGCAATTTTAAAGAGTGTATATCAACCAACTCAAAATTACATTTGTTACAATTTAATTTATCACTGCGTTTACTAAGAGACATTTTGCCGTTACTTTTATACACAATTTACTTTTAATATTAAAATGTAAAAATCATTTAGTATTGTTATATTTTATACAATTGAGTTACGTGTATAATACTTTTATTTCCATGATGGTGTATAACGTCTTAAAAAAAAATTTGGTCTGCAGTCATCTCGGGCTGATGCAGTGTGTTTTTTTATGGATAGTTCAGCATGAAGACAGTCTCTGAAAGCATACAGAAATGTTTATTAAATTAGATAAACGTTGGCAACATATCAAGTATAATTTTATAGATTTTCATTTTTTTTTTCATGTATGAAAAGTTGCCTATTTACAGGAGCTTCGAAAATTCAAATATTAATTTTTTATTATTTTTTTATACTTTACAGACTTTATAGACACACGTTAATGCTATTCCCTACCCCTCCCCCTTCCCCTCCCATTTTTTTTTTCCTAGCTACAAGTATCTTAAATAGTTATAAAGAAAACAAATCATATACACGGCTAATTTTTCTTCTTTACATTTACTAATGCATGAAAAGTTGCTTGCAAATGCTAAAATGAATTAACCTACTAAAATAAAAAAAAAATAATAAATAAACATTAAAAGTTTACTTTAACATTTTTTTATACCCCAGTATTATAAGTAAGAAGTTATAGCAAAAGAAAATTCTCATACACTGCAAAGTTTTCTTTCTTTCATTTACCAATGCATGAAAAGTTGTTTGCAAATGCTAAAATGATTAAAACTACTACAAAAAAATTACACGTAAAATTCACTATAATATTTTTTATTCCTCAGTATTATAAGTAAGATTTATAATGCAAAAGATTTTAATAAACTGCAAAGTTTTCTTCTTTTTATTTACTAATGCATGAAAAGTTGACTATTATTTACAGACGCAACTTAAACTCCTTGCAAGGAAACACAAACGTCTTCATGCATTTTATTAAATAATATACCTCCTCAAAACATTATAAAACTTGCCATATAATGATGCTGTATAGTTTGAAGTGTGTTCTCATATGCTTGCAGCTTTCTACAACTTTTCATATTTTTTATACCTTATAATATATCAACTTTTCAAGGATACACAATGCAAAATCTAGTTTTCAGCGAGGATGTTGCTGTGAGCTAAACTTCCACTCCCTTTCATCAAATTTCTCTTTATTAGTAAGCAGCAATGATTATAAATATTAAAAATATAAACAGTAAAATATTAATTTAAATTTTCTTTATACCCAACAAATGTCAGTATTTAAGGCAAGAAAATTCTCAGACGTCTTTATACGATATTGTGTATAAACATTGCAGGCATAAAAAAAAAAAAAAAAAAAAAAAAAAAAAAAAAAAAAAAAAAAAAAAAAAAAAAAAAAAAAAAAAAAAAAAAAAATACATTTGCATGTCGGCGTTCTTGTTGCTGAGTTTTCCTTGTTACCTCTCTTTAATATTTTACTCTTCACAATATCACGCCTCGTACTATATCTTTAATATGCTAGCTCTATGGTACATAAACACTACAGGCTTAAACAACAACTCACACGTCGGCTTGCATAGTAAGCATGACATTTCTCCTAACCGCTTCTTGCTAATATATTTTTATGCTGTATAATATGAAGTGAGTTCTCATATGTTTACAATATTAAAGTTTTAATCCACACGTGGTATAATATACATACCGGCACTGCAGAGAGAGCTTCTTTATGATGCGTCGTCATTGAGGTCTCGTTGAAAGTAGTAACTTTGCCTCACAGCTCACAGCCTTTTATACATTCGCAGCACTTTGTGTTGGTGAATATATTGAATATATATAAAACGTCAACAAAGCAGTTTATAATATATATTCGCTAGCCTTGAAGGTGCATATTCCAACCAACACATGCATGAAAACGAAGAGAGAGAGAGAGAGAGAGAGAGAGAGAGAGAGAGAGAGAGAGAGAGAGAATGAGGGAGGGAGGAAGGGGGATACGGTGTTGCTATCACATCAAAGCGGCTTATCCAGACAGTGCTTGGACAATCTCTACATGATCATGTGTCACGTTTATAGTTTCCAAGAAGTTCAAGTGCATTTCCCTGCTACTAACCGTCAAAGAAATGGAATCCAATAACGTTCTTTTATTTATTTTGACGTCACTGAAAAGTTAATTCTATTTATTTATCAATAATCAATAATTTTATTTTTGATAATTTTATTGAAAAAAGAGTGTGTAAGATATAATATACAGTATATATAGATTTATTGTATATATATATTTATATATATATATATATATATAGAAATTTTATATCAATCAATAATTTCAATATCGATCGGATGATAAAAAAATAATAATAAAATTAATTTATCAATAAATCAATAATGAATTTACTGGTTATCGGTCGATAGATATATTGGTTCCAATAGCCATTCAATCGATCATGCCCCCCCCCCCCCCCAATCAATGTATTGATGATAGAGTGACAGCTCATGTCGTCACATCCTGTGACGTCACAGGATGTGACGTCACGTGATCCCTTGATCCCCAAAGGCAGGAATGGCTACCCTAATCTACTCGTCCTCTATGACAAAACACCTTCAAAAAGTGTCAACGATTTTTTAAAAATTATTTATGAATTTTTGAAGTGGCAAAAACATGCCCCACTAACAACAAACACCGATTCAACATTTGTATTGAATTAGGAATTAAATCATTCTGAAAGTGCGTGTACATGATAAGAACAATACACACTACCTCAGAGTTTAATCAAAAAGTGGTGATCTCGATTCGTTGAATTCTGGTGAATTATCAAACTTAACTACTTTTCCCATGTATATGGGGGATAGTTCAAATTCAAAAATATGGAGAGATAATACATATTTTTTCTCGATATTCAAATTCAACTTAATTTGAACCATCCTCTATGTGAAAACACGTTCAAAAAGTGTCAACGATTTTTTAAAAATTAATTATGAATTTCTGAATTGGCAAAAACATGCCCCACTAACAACGAACACCGATTCAATTTTTGTATTGAGTTAGGAATTCAACCATTCTGAAAGTGCGGGTTCATGATTAAAACAATATACCCTACCTCAGAGTTCAATCAAAAAGTGGCGATCCTGATTCATTGAGTTCTGGTGAACTATCAAACTTAATTACTTTTCCCACGTTAAGTGGATAGTTCAAGTTCAAAAATTAGGAGAGATAATACATATTTTTTCTCGTTATTCAAATTCAACTTAATTTGAACCTTCACACGTTCAAAAAGTGTCTACGGTTTTTTAAAAATGAGTTATGAATTTTTGAAGTGGCAACCACATGCCATACTTGCAGTGAACACCGATTCAACTTTTGTATTGAATCAGGAATTCAATCATTCTGAAAGTGCGTATACATAATAGGAACAATACATTCTACCTCAGAGTTTAATCAAAAAGTGGCGATCTCGATTCGTTGAATTCTGGTGAATTATCAAACTTAGCTACTTTTCAGATGTTAACTAAATAGGGGGATAGTTCAAATTCAAAAATAAGGAGAGATAATACTTTTTCTTTTCGTTTTTCAAATTCAACTTAATTTGAACTGTTTACTATGAGAAAACACGTTTAAAAAGTGTCAACGATTTTAAAAAAATTATTTATGAATTTTTAAAGTGGCAAAAACATGCCCCACTAACAATTAACACCGATTCGACTTTTGTATTGAATTAGGAATTCAATCATTCTGAAAGTTCGTGTACATGATAAAAACAATATACCCTACCTCAGAGTTTAATCAAAAAGTGGCGATCTTGATTCGTTGCCTTTTTGTGAATTATCAAACTTAACTACTTTTCCCATGTTAAATATATGGGGGATAGTTCAAATTCAAAAAAAAGGAGACATAATACATATTTTTTCTCATTATTCAAATTCAACTTAATTTGAACTGTCTTCTATAAGAAAACACGTTTAAAAAGTGTCAACGATTTTTTAAAAATTAGTTATGAAATTTTGAAGTGGCAAAAACATGCCCCACTAACCATGAACACCGATTCGAATTTTGTATTGAATTAGGATATCAATCATTCTGAAAGTGCGTGTACATGATAAAAACAATATACTCTACCTCAGACTTTAATCAAAAAGTGATGATCTTGATTCGTTGAATCCTGGTGAATTATCAAACTTAACTACTTTTCCCATGTTAAGTATATGGGGGATAGTTCAAATTCAAAAATAAGGAGAGATAATACATATTATTTCTCGTTATTCAAATTCAACTTGGTTTGAACCGTCCTCTATGACAAAACACCTTCAAAAAGTGTCAACGATTTTTTAAAAATTATTTATGAATTTCTGAAGTGGCAAAAACCTGCCCCACTAACAACGATCACCGATTCAACATTTGTATTGAATTAGGAATTCAATCATTCTGAAAGTGCGTGTACATGATAAAAACAATATACCCTACCTCAGAGTTTAATAAAAAAGTGGCAATCTCAATTCATTGAATTCTGTTGAATTATCAAACTTAACTACTTTTTCCATTTTAAGTATATGGGGGATAGTTCAAATTCAAAAATATGGAGAAATTATACATATTTTTTCTCGATATTCAAATTCAACTTAATTTGAACCATCTTCTATGAGAAAACACGTTCAAAAAGTGTCAACGATTTTTTAAAAATTAATTATGAATTTCTGAAGTGGCAAAAACATGCCCCACTAACAACGAACAGCGATTCAATTTTTGTATTGAGTTAGGAATTCAATCATTCTGAAAGTGCGGGTTCATGATTAAAACAATATACCCTACCTCAGAGTTCAATCAAAAAGTGGCGATACTGATTCGTTGAGTTCTGGTGATTTATCAAACTTAACTACTTTTCCCACGTTAAGTATATGGGGGATAGTTCAAGTTCCAAAATTAGGAGAGATAATTCATATTTTTTCTCGTTATTCAAATTCAAATTAATTTGAACCGTCACACGTTCGTAAAGTGCCTACAGATTTTTAAAAATTAGTTATGAATTTTTGAAGTGGCAACCACATGCAATACTAGCAGCGAACACCGATTCAACTTTTGTATTGAATTAGGAATTCAATCATTCTGAAAGTGCGTATACATAATAGGAACAATACACTCTACCTCAGAGTTTAATCAAAAAGTGGCGATCTCGATTCGTTGAATTCTGGTGAATTATCAAACTTAACTACTTTTCAGATGTTAACTAAATAGGGGGATAGTTCAAATTCAAAAATAAGGAGAGATAATACTTGTTTTTTTTCGTTTTTCAAATTCAACTTAATTTGAACTGTTTTCTATGAGAAAACACGTTTAAAAAGTGTCAACGATTTTTTAAAAATTAGTTATGAATTTCTGAAGTGGCAAAAACATGCCCCACTAACAACGATCACCGATTCAACATTTGTATTGAATTAGGAATTCAATCATTCTGAAAGTGCGTGTACATGATAAGAACAATATACCCTACCTCAGAGTTTAATAAAAAAGTGGCAATCTCAATTCATTGAATTCTGTTGAATTATCAAACTTAACTACTTTTTCCATTTTAAGTATATGGGGGATAGTTAAATTTCAAAAATATGGAGAAATTATACATATTTTTTCTCGATATTCAAATTCAACTTAATTTGAACTGTTTTCTATGAGATAACACGTTTAAAAAGTGTCAACGATTTTTTAAAAATTAGTTATGAATTTCTGAAGTGGCAAAAACATGCCCCACTAACAACGAACACCGATTCAATTTTTGTATTGAGTTAGGAATTCAATCATTCTGAAAGTGCGGGTTCATGATTAAAACAATATACCCTACCTCAGAGTTCAATCAAAAAGTGGCGATACTGATTCGTTGAGTTCTGGTGAATTATCAAACTTAACTACTTTTCCCATGTTAAATATATGGGGGATAGTTCAAATTAAAAAAAAAGGAGAGATAATACATATTTTTTCTCATTATTCAAATTCAACTTAATTTGAACTGTCTTCTATAAGAAAACACGTTTAAAAAGTGTCAACGATTTTTTAAAAATTAGTTATGAAATTTTGAAATGGCAAAAACATGCCCCACTAACAATGAACACCGATTCGAATTTTGTATTGAATAAGGATATCAATCATTCTGAAAGTGCGTGTACATGATAAAAACAATATACCCTACCTCAGAGTTTAATCAAAAAGTGGCGATCTCGATTCGTTGAATTCTGCTGAATTATCAAACTTAGCTACTTTTCAGATGTTAACTAAATAGGGGGATAGTTCAAATTCAAAAATAAGGAGAGATAATACTTATTCTTTTCGTTTTTCAAATTCAACTTAATTTGAACTGTTTACTATGAGAAAACACGTTTAAAAAGTGTCAACGATTTAAAAAAAAATTATTTATGAATTTTTAAAGTGGCAAAAACATGCCCCACTAACAATTAACACCGATTCGACTTTTGTATTGAATTAGGAATTCAATTATTCTGAAAGTTCGTGTACATGATAAAAACAATATACCCTACCTCAGAGTTTAAACAAAAAGTGGCGATCTTGATTCGTTGAATTTTTGTGATTTTATCAAACTTAACTACTTTTCCCATGTTAAATATATGGGGGATAGTTCAAATTCAAAAAAAAGGAGAGATATTACATATTTTTTCTCATTATTCAAATTCAACTTAATTTGAACTGTCTTCTATAAGAAAACACGTTTAAAAAGAGTCAACGATTTTTTAAAAATTAATTATGAATTTCTGAAGTGGCAAAAACATGCCCCTTAACAATGAACACCGATTCATTTTTTGTATTGAATTAGGAATTCAATCATTCTGAAAGTGCGTATACATAATAGGAACAATACACTCTACCTAAGAGTTTAATCAAAAAGTGGCGATCTCGATTCGTTGAATTCTGGTGAATTATCAAACTTAACTACTTTTCAGATGTTAACTAAATAGGGGGATAGTTCAAATTCAAAAATAAGGAGAGATAATACTTGTTTTTTTTCGTTTTTCAAATTCAACTTAATTTGAACTGTTTTCTATGAGAAAACACGTTTAAAAAGTGTCAACGATTCTTTAAAAATTAGTTATGAATTTCTGAAGTGGCAAAAACATGCCCCACTAACAACGAACACCGATTCAACTTTTGTATTGAGTTAGGAATTCAATCATTCTGAAAGTGCGGGTTCATGATTAAAACAATATACCCTACCTCAGAGTTCAATCAAAAAGTGGCGATCTCGATTCCTTGAATTCTGGTGAATTATCATCAAACTTAGCTACTTTTCAGATGTTAACTAAATAGGGGGATAGTTCAAATTCAAAAATAAGGAGAGATAATACTTATTTTCGTTTTTCAAATTCAACTTAATTTGAACTGTTTATTATGAGAAAACACGTTTAAAAAGTGTCAACGATTTTTTAAAAATTAGTTATGAATTTTTAAAGTGGCAAAAACATGCCCCACTAACTATTAACACCGATTCGACTTTTGTATTGAATTAGGAATTCAATCATTCTGAAAGTTCGTGTACATGATAAAAACAATATACCCTACCTCAGAGTTTAATCAAAAAGTGGCGATCTTGATTCGTTGAATTTTTGTGAATTATCAAACTTAACTACTTTTCCCATGTTAAATATATGGGGGATAGTTCAAATTCAAATAAAAGGAGAGAAAATACATATTTTTTCTCATTATTCAAATTCAACTTAATTTGAACTGTCTTCTATAAGAAAACACGTTTAAAAAGTGGCAACGATTTTTTAAAAATTAGTTATGGAATTTTGAAGTGGCAAAAACATGCCCCACTAACCATGAACACCGATTCGAATTTTGTATTGAATTAGGATATCAATCATTCTGAAAGTGCGTGTACATGATAAAAACAATATACCCTACCTCAGACTTTAATCAAAAAGTGATGATCTTGATTCGTTGAATTAAATCCTGGTGAATTATCAAACTTAATTACCTTTCCCATGTTAATTATATGGGGATAGTTCAAATTCAAAAATAAGGAGAGATAATACTTATTATTTCTCGTTATTCAAATTCAACTTAATTTGAACTGTCCTCCATAAGAAAACACGTTTAAAAAGTGGCAACGATTTTTTAAAAATTAGTTATGAATTATTGAAGTGGCAAAAACATGCCCCACTAACAATTAACACCGATTCGACTTTTGTATTGAATTAGGAATTCAATCATTCTGAAAGTTCGTGTACACGATAAAAACAATATACCCTACCTCAGTGTTTAATCAAAAAGTGGCGATCTTGATTTGTTGAATTCTGGTGAATTATCAAACTTAACTACTTTTCCCATGTATATGGGGGATAGTTGAAATTCAAAAATATGGAGAGATAATACATATTTTTTCTTGATATTCAAATTCAACTTAATTTGAACCATCCTCTATGTGAAAACACGTTCAAAAAGTGTCAACGATTCTTTAAAAATTAATTATGAATTTCTGAATTGGCAAAAACATGCCCCACTAACAACGAACACCGATTCGACTTTTGTATTGAGTTAGGAATTCAATCATTCTGAAAGTGCGGGTTCATGATTAAAACAATATACCCTACCTCAGAGTTCAATCAAAAAGTGGCGATCCTGATTCATTGAGTTCTGGTGAATTATCAAACTTAATTACTTTTCCCACGTTAAGTATATGGGGGATAGTTCAAGTTCCAAAATTAGGAGAGATAATACACATTTTTTATCGTTATTCAAATTCAACTAAATTTGAACCGTCACACGTTCACAAAGTGTCTACGGTTTTTTAAAAATTAGTTATGAATTTTTGAAGTGGCAACCACATGCCATACTAGCAGTGAACACCGATTCAACTTTTGTATTGAATTAGGAATTCAATCATTTTGAAAGTGCGTATACATAATAGGAACAATACACTCTACCTCAGAGTTTAATCAAAAAGTGGCGATCTCGATTCGTTGAATTCTGGTGAATTATCAAACTTAGCTACTTTTCAGATGCTAACTAAATAGGGGGATTGTTCAAATTCAAAAATAAGGAGAGATAATACTTATTTTTTTCGTTATTCAAATTCAACTTAATTTGAACTGTTTACTATGAGAAAACACGTTTAAAATGTGTCAACGATTTTTTAAAAATTAGTTATGAATTTTTAAAGTGAAAAAAACATGCCCCACTAACAATGAACACCGATTCGAATTTTGTATTGAATTAGGATATCAATCATTCTGAAAGTGCGTGTACATGATAAAAACAATATACCCTACCTCAGACTTTAATCAAAAAGTGATGATCTTGATTCGTTGAATCCTGGTGAATTATCAAACTTAACTACTTTTCCCATGTTAAGTATATAAGGGATAGTTCAAATTCAAAAATAAGGAGAGATAATACATATTATTTCTCGTTATTCAAATTAAACTTAATTTGAACCTTCCTCTATGTGAAAACACGTTCAAAAAGTGTCAACGATTTTTTAAAAATTAGTTTTGAAAATTTGAAGTGGCAAAAATATGCCCCACCAACCATGAACACCGATTCGAATTTTGTATTGAATTAGGATATCAATCATTCTGAAAGTGCGTGTATATGATAAAAACAATATACCCTACCTCAGACTTTAATCAAAAAGTGATGATCTTGATTCGTTGAATCCTGGTGAATTATCAAACTTAACTACTTTTCCCATGTTAAGTAT
This sequence comes from Siphlonurus alternatus, assembly GCA_949825025.1. Taxonomy (NCBI): domain Eukaryota; kingdom Metazoa; phylum Arthropoda; class Insecta; order Ephemeroptera; family Siphlonuridae; genus Siphlonurus; species Siphlonurus alternatus. Next base: position 473,441 of record OX463788.1, on the reverse strand, counting down.
ATGGGGGATAGTTCAAATTCAAAAATATGGAGAGTTAATACATATTTTTCTCGATATTCAAATTCAACTTGGTTTGAACCGTCCTCTATGACAAAACACCTTCAAAAAGTGTCAACGATTTTTTAAAAATTATTTATGAATTTCTGAAGTGGCAAAAACATGCCCCACTAACAACAAACACCGATTCAACATTTGTATTGAATTAGGAATTAAATCATTCTGAAAGTGCGTGTACATGATAAGAACAATACACACTACCTCAGAGTTTAATCAAAAAGTGGTGATCTCGATTCGTTGAATTCTGGTGAATTATCAAACTTAACTACTTTTCCCATGTATATGGGGGATAGTTCAAATTCAAAAATATGGAGAGATAATACATATTTTTTCTCGATATTCAAATTCAACTTAATTTGAACCATCCTCTATGTGAAAACACGTTCAAAAAGTGTCAACGATTTTTTAAAAATTAATTATGAATTTCTGAATTGGCAAAAACATGCCCCACTAACAACGAACACCGATTCAATTTTTGTATTGAGTTAGGAATTCAACCATTCTGAAAGTGCGGGTTCATGATTAAAACAATATACCCTACCTCAGAGTTCAATCAAAAAGTGGCGATCCTGATTCATTGAGTTCTGGTGAACTATCAAACTTAATTACTTTTCCCACGTTAAGTGGATAGTTCAAGTTCAAAAATTAGGAGAGATAATACATATTTTTTCTCGTTATTCAAATTCAACTTAATTTGAACCTTCACAAGTTCAAAAAGTGTCTACGGTTTTTTAAAAATGAGTTATGAATTTTTGAAGTGGCAACCACATGCCATACTTGCAGTGAACACCGATTCAACTTTTGTATTGAATCAGGAATTCAATCATTCTGAAAGTGCGTATACATAATAGGAACAATACATTCTACCTCAGAGTTTAATCAAAAAGTGGCGATCTCGATTCGTTGAATTCTGGTGAATTATCAAACTTAGCTACTTTTCAGATGTTAACTAAATAGGGGGATAGTTCAAATTCAAAAATAAGGAGAGATAATACTTTTTCTTTTCGTTTTTCAAATTCAACTTAATTTGAACTGTTTACTATGAGAAAACACGTTTAAAAAGTGTCAACGATTTTAAAAAAATTATTTATGAATTTTTAAAGTGGCAAAAACATGCCCCACTAACAATTAACACCGATTCGACTTTTGTATTGAATTAGGAATTCAATCATTCTGAAAGTTCGTGTACATGATAAAAACAATATACCCTACCTCAGAGTTTAATCAAAAAGTGGCGATCTTGATTCGTTGCCTTTTTGTGAATTATCAAACTTAACTACTTTTCCTATGTTAAATATATGGGGGATAGTTCAAATTCAAAAAAAAGGAGAGATAATACATATTTTTTCTCATTATTCAAATTCAACTTAATTTGAACTGTCTTCTATAAGAAAACACGTTTAAAAAGTGTCAACGATTTTTTAAAAATTAGTTATGAAATTTTGAAGTGGCAAAAACATGCCCCACTAACCATGAACACCGATTCGAATTTTGTATTGAATTAGGATATCAATCATTCTGAAAGTGCGTGTACATGATAAAAACAATATACTCTACCTCAGACTTTAATCAAAAAGTGATGATCTTGATTCGTTGAATCCTGGTGAATTATCAAACTTAACTACTTTTCCCATGTTAAGTATATGGGGGATAGTTCAAATTCAAAAATAAGGAGAGATAATACATATTATTTCTCGTTATTCAAATTCAACTTAATTTGAACCTTCCTCTATGTGAAAACACGTTCAAAAAGTGTCAACGATTTTTTAAAAATTAGTTTTGAAAATTTGAAGTGGCAAAAATATGCCCCACTAACCATGAACACCGATTCGAATTTTGTATTGAATTAGGATATCAATCATTCTGAAAGTGCGTGTATATGATAAAAACAATATACCCTACCTCAGACTTTAATCAAAAAGTGATGATCTTGATTCGTTGAATCCTGGTGAATTATCAAACTTAACTACTTTCCCCATGTTAAGTATATGGGGGATAGTTCAAATTCAAAAATATGGAGAGTTAATACATATTTTTCTCGATATTCAAATTCAACTTGGTTTGAACCGTCCTCTATGACAAAACACCTTCAAAAAGTGTCAACGATTTTTTAAAAATTATTTATGAATTTCTGAAGTGGCAAAAACCTGCCCCACTAACAACGATCACCGATTCAACATTTTTATTGAATTAGGAATTCAATCATTCTGAAAGTGCGTGTACATGATAAAAACAATATACCCTACCTCAGAGTTTAATAAAAAAGTGGCAATCTCAATTCATTGAATTCTGTTGAATTATCAAACTTAACTACTTTTTCCATTTTAAGTATATGGGGGATAGTTCAAATTCAAAAATATGGAGAAATTATACATATTTTTTCTCGATATTCAAATTCAACTTAATTTGAACCATCTTCTATGAGAAAACACGTTCAAAAAGTGTCAACGATTTTTTAAAAATTAATTATGAATTTCTGAAGTGGCAAAAACATGCCCCACTAACAACGAACAGCGATTCAATTTTTGTATTGAGTTAGGAATTCAATCATTCTGAAAGTGCGGGTTCATGATTAAAACAATATACCCTACCTCAGAGTTCAATCAAAAAGTGGCGATACTGATTCGTTGAGTTCTGGTGATTTATCAAACTTAACTACTTTTCCCACGTTAAGTATATGGGGGATAGTTCAAGTTCCAAAATTAGGAGAGATAATTCATATTTTTTCTCGTTATTCAAATTCAAATTAATTTGAACCGTCACACGTTCGTAAAGTGCCTACAGATTTTTAAAAATTAGTTATGAATTTTTGAAGTGGCAACCACATGCAATACTAGCAGCGAACACCGATTCAACTTTTGTATTGAATTAGGAATTCAATCATTTTGAAAGTGCGTGTACATGATGAGAACAATATACCCTACCTCAGAGTTCAATAAAAAAGTGGCGGTTTCGATTCATTTCATTCTGTTGAATTATCAAACTTAACTACTTTTCCCATGTTAAGTATACGGGGGATAGTTCAAATTCAAAAATAAGGAGAGATTATACATATTTTTTCTCGATATTCAAATTCAACTTAATTTGAACCATCTTCTATGAGAAAACACGTTCAAAAAGAGTCAACGATTTTTTAAAAATTAATTATGAATTTCTGAAGTGGCAAAAACATGCCCCTTAACAATGAACACCGATTCAACTTTTGTATTGAATTAGGAATTCAATCATTCTGAAAGTGCGTATACATAATAGGAACAACACACTCTACCTCAGAGTTTAATCAAAAAGTGGCGATCTCGATTCGTTGAATTCTGGTGAATTATCAAACTTAACTACTTTTCAGATGTTAACTAAATAGGGGGATAGTTCAAATTCAAAAATAAGGAGAGATAATACTTGTTTTTTTTCGTTTTTCAAATTCAACTTAATTTGAACTGTTTTCTATGAGAAAACACGTTTAAAAAGTGTCAACGATTTTTTAAAAATTAGTTATGAATTTCTGAAGTGGCAAAAACATGCCCCACTAACAACGATCACTGATTCAACATTTGTATTGAATTAGGAATTCAATCATTCTGAAAGTGCGTGTACATGATAAGAACAATATACCCTACCTCAGAGTTTAATAAAAAAGTGGCAATCTCAATTCATTGAATTCTGTTGAATTATCAAACTTAACTACTTTTTCCATTTTAAGTATATGGGGGATAGTTAAATTTCAAAAATATGGAGAAATTATACATATTTTTTCTCGATATTCAAATTCAACTTAATTTGAACTGTTTTCTATGAGATAACACGTTTAAAAAGTGTCAACGATTTTTTAAAAATTAGTTATGAATTTCTGAAGTGGCAAAAACATGCCCCACTAACAACGAACACCGATTCAATTTTTGTATTGAGTTAGGAATTCAATCATTCTGAAAGTGCGGGTTCATGATTAAAACAATATACCCTACCTCAGAGTTCAATCAAAAAGTGGCGATACTGATTCGTTGAGTTCTGGTGAATTATCAAACTTAACTACTTTTCCCATGTTAAATATATGGGGGATAGTTCAAATTAAAAAAAAAGGAGAGATAATACATATTTTTTCTCATTATTCAAATTCAACTTAATTTGAACTGTCTTCTATAAGAAAACACGTTTAAAAAGTGTCAACGATTTTTTAAAAATTAGTTATGAAATTTTGAAATGGCAAAAACATGCCCCACTAACAATGAACACCGATTCGAATTTTGTATTGAATAAGGATATCAATCATTCTGAAAGTGCGTGTACATGATAAAAACAATATACCCTACCTCAGAGTTTAATCAAAAAGTGGCGATCTCGATTCGTTGAATTCTGCTGAATTAACAAACTTAGCTACTTTTCAGATGTTAACTAAATAGGGGGATAGTTCAAATTCAAAAATAAGGAGAGATAATACTTATTCTTTTCGTTTTTCAAATTCAACTTAATTTGAACTGTTTACTATGAGAAAACACGTTTAAAAAGTGTCAACGATTTAAAAAAAAATTATTTATGAATTTTTAAAGTGGCAAAAACATGCCCCACTAACAATTAACACCGATTCGACTTTTGTATTGAATTAGGAATTCAATTATTCTGAAAGTTCGTGTACATGATAAAAACAATATACCCTACCTCAGAGTTTAAACAAAAAGTGGCGATCTTGATTCGTTGAATTTTTGTGATTTTATCAAACTTAACTACTTTTCCCATGTTAAATATATGGGGGATAGTTCAAATTCAAAAAAAAGGAGAGATAATACATATTTTTTCTCATTATTCAAATTCAACTTAATTTGAACTGTCTTCTATAAGAAAACACGTTTAAAAAGAGTCAACGATTTTTTAAAAATTAATTATGAATTTCTGAAGTGGCAAAAACATGCCCCTTAACAATGAACACCGATTCATTTTTTGTATTGAATTAGGAATTCAATCATTCTGAAAGTGCGTATACATAATAGGAACAATACACTCTACCTAAGAGTTTAATCAAAAAGTGGCGATCTCGATTCGTTGAATTCTGGTGAATTATCAAACTTAACTACTTTTCAGATGTTAACTAAATAGGGGGATTGTTCAAATTCAAAAATAAGGAGAGATAATACTTGTTTTTTTTCGTTTTTCAAATTCAACTTAATTTGAACTGTTTTCTATGAGAAAACACGTTTAAAAAGTGTCAACGATTTTTTAAAAATTAGTTATGAATTTCTGAAGTGGCAAAAACATGCCCCACTAACAACGAACACCGATTCAACTTTTGTATTGAGTTAGGAATTCAATCATTCTGAAAGTGCGGGTTCATGATTAAAACAATATACCCTACCTCAGAGTTCAATCAAAAAGTGGCGATACTGATTCGTTGAGTTCTGGTGAATTATCAAACTTAACTACTTTTCCCATGTTAAATATATGGGGGATAGTTCAAATTAAAAAAAAAGGAGAGATAATACATATTTTTTCTCATTATTCAAATTCAACTTAATTTGAACTGTCTTCTATAAGAAAACACGTTTAAAAAGTGTCAACGATTTTTTAAAAATTAGTTATGAAATTTTGAAATGGCAAAAACATGCCACACTAACAATGAACACCGATTCGAATTTTGTATTGAATAAGGATATCAATCATTCTGAAAGTGCGTGTACATGATAAAAACAATATACCCTACCTCAGAGTTTAATCAAAAAGTGGCGATCTCGATTCGTTGAATTCTGCTGAATTAACAAACTTAGCTACTTTTCAGATGTTAACTAAATAGGGGGATAGTTCAAATTCAAAAATAAGGAGAGATAATACTTATTCTTTTCGTTTTTCAAATTCAACTTAATTTGAACTGTTTACTATGAGAAAACACGTTTAAAAAGTGTCAACGATTTAAAAAAAAATTATTTATGAATTTTTAAAGTGGCAAAAACATGCCCCACTAACAATTAACACCGATTCGACTTTTGTATTGAATTAGGAATTCAATTATTCTGAAAGTTCGTGTACATGATAAAAACAATATACCCTACCTCAGAGTTTAAACAAAAAGTGGCGATCTTGATTCGTTGAATTTTTGTGATTTTATCAAACTTAACTACTTTTCCCATGTTAAATATATGGGGGATAGTTCAAATTCAAAAAAAAGGAGAGATAATACATATTTTTTCTCATTATTCAAATTCAACTTAATTTGAACTGTCTTCTATAAGAAAACACGTTTAAAAAGAGTCAACGATTTTTTAAAAATTAATTATGAATTTCTGAAGTGGCAAAAACATGCCCCTTAACAATGAACACCGATTCATTTTTTGTATTGAATTAGGAATTCAATCATTCTGAAAGTGCGTATACATAATAGGAACAATACACTCTACCTAAGAGTTTAATCAAAAAGTGGCGATCTCGATTCGTTGAATTCTGGTGAATTATCAAACTTAACTACTTTTCAGATGTTAACTAAATAGGGGGATAGTTCAAATTCAAAAATAAGGAGAGATAATACTTGTTTTTTTTCGTTTTTCAAATTCAACTTAATTTGAACTGTTTTCTATGAGAAAACACGTTTAAAAAGTGTCAACGATTTTTTAAAAATTAGTTATGAATTTCTGAAGTGGCAAAAACATGCCCCACTAACAACGAACACCGATTCAACTTTTGTATTGAGTTAGGAATTCAATCATTCTGAAAGTGCGGGTTCATGATTAAAACAATATACCCTACCTCAGAGTTCAATCAAAAAGTGGCGATACTGATTCGTTGAGTTCTGGTGAATTATCAAACTTAACTACTTTTCCCATGTTAAATATATGGGGGATAGTTCAAATTAAAAAAAAAGGAGAGATAATACATATTTTTTCTCATTATTCAAATTCAACTTAATTTGAACTGTCTTCTATAAGAAAACACGTTTAAAAAGTGTCAACGATTTTTTAAAAATTAGTTATGAAATTTTGAAATGGCAAAAACATGCCCCACTAACAATGAACACCGATTCGAATTTTGTATTGAATAAGGATATCAATCATTCTGAAAGTGCGTGTACATGATAAAAACAATATACCCTACCTCAGAGTTTAATCAAAAAGTGGCGATCTCGATTCGTTGAATTCTGCTGAATTATCAAACTTAGCTACTTTTCAGATGTTAACTAAATAGGGGGATAGTTCAAATTCAAAAATAAGGAGAGATAATACTTATTCTTTTCGTTTTTCAAATTCAACTTAATTTGAACTGTTTACTATGAGAAAACACGTTTAAAAAGTGTCAACGATTTTAAAAAAATTATTTATGAATTTTTAAAGTGGCAAAAACATGCCCCACTAACAATTAACACCGATTCGACTTTTGTATTGAATTAGGAATTCAATCATTCTGAAAGTTCGTGTACATGATAAAAACAATATACCCTACCTCAGAGTTTAATCAAAAAGTGGCGATCTTGATTCGTTGAATTTTTGTGAATTATCAAATTTAACTACTTTTCCCTTGTTAAATATATGGGGGATAGTTCAAATTAAAAAAAAAGGAGAGATAATACATAATTTTTCTCATAATTCAAATTCAACTTAATTTGAATTGTCTTCTATAAGAAAACACGTTTAAAAAGTGTCAACGATTTTTTAAAAATTAGTTATGAAATTTGGAAATGGCAAAAACATGCCCCACTAACAATGAACACCGATTCGAATTTTGTATTGAATAAGGATATCAATCATTCTGAAAGTGCGTGTACATGATAAAAACAATATACCCAACCTCAGAGTTTAATCAAAAAGTGGCGATCTCGATTCGTTGAATTCTGCTGAATTATCAAACTTAGCTACTTTTCAGATGTTAACTAAAAAGGGGGATAGTTCAAATTCAAAAATAAGGAGAGATAATACTTATTCTTTTCGTTTTTCAAATTCAACTTAATTTGAACTGTTTACTATGAGAAAACACGTTTAAAAAGTGTCAACGATTTAAAAAAAATTATTTATGAATTTTTAAAGTGGCAAAAACATGCCCCACTAACAATTAACACCGATTCGACTTTTGTATTGAATTAGGAATTCAATTATTCTGAAAGTTCGTGTACATGATAAAAACAATATACCCTACATCAGAGTTTAATCAAAAAGTGGCGATCTTGATTCGTTGAATTTTTGTGAATTATCAAACTTAACTACTTTTCCCATGTTAAATATATGGGGGATAGTTCAAATTCAAAAAAAAGGAGAGATAATACATATTTTTTCTCATTATTCAAATTCAACTTAATTTGAACTGTCTTCTATAAGAAAACACGTTTAAAAAGAGTCAACGATTTTTTAAAAATTAATTATGAAATTTTGAAGTGGCAAAAACATGCCCCACTAACCATGAACACCGATTCGAATTTTGTATTGAATTAGGAATTCAATCATTCTGAAAGTGCGTATACATAATAGGAACAATACACTCTACCTCAGAGTTTAATCAAAAAGTGGCGATCTCGATTCGTTGAATTCTGGTGAATTATCAAACTTAACTACTTTTCAGATGTTAACTAAATAGGGGGATAGTTCAAATTCAAAAATAAGGAGAGATAATACTTGTTTTTTTTTTCGTTTTTCAAATTCAACTTAATTTGAACTGTTTTCTATGAGAAAACACGTTTAAAAAGTGTCAAAGATTTTTAAAAAATTAGTTATGAATTTCTGAAGTGGCAAAAACATGGCCCACTAACAACAAACACCGATTCAATTTTTGTATTGAGTTAGGAATTCAATCATTCTGAAAGTGCGGGTTCATGATTAAAACAATATACCCTACCTCAGAGTTCAATCAAAAAGTGGCGATACTGATTCGTTGAGTTCTGGTGAATTATCAAACTTAACTACCTTTCCCATGTTAAATATATGGGGGATAGTTCAAATTAAAAAAAAGGAGAGATAATACATATTTTTTCTCATTATTCAAATTCAACTTAATTTGAACTGTCTTCTATATGAAAACACGTTTAAAAAGTGTCAACAATTTTTTAAAAATTAGTTATGAAATTTTGAAATGGCAAAAACATGCCCCACTAACAATGAACACCGATTCGAATTTTGTATTGAATAAGGATATCAATCATTCTGAAAGTGCGTGTACATGATAAAAACAATATACCCTACCTCAGAGTTTAATCAAAAAGTGGCGATCTCGATTCGTTGAATTCTGGTGAATTATCAAACTTAGCTACTTTTCAGATGTTAACTAAATAGGGGGATAGTTCAAATTCAAAAATAAGGAGAGATAATACTTATTCTTTTCGTTTTTCAAATTCAACTTAATTTGAACTGTTTACTATGAGAAAACACGTTTAAAAAGTGTCAACGATTTTAAAAAAATTATTTATGAATTTTTAAAGTGGCAAAAACATGCCCCACTAACAATTAACACCGATTCGACTTTTGTATTGAATTAGGAATTCAATCATTCTGAAAGTTCGTGTACATGATAAAAACAATATACCCTACCTCAGAGTTTAATCAAAAAGTGGCGATCTTGATTCGTTGAATTTTTGTGAATTATCAAACTTAACTACTTTTCCCTTGTTAAATATATGGGGGATAGTTCAAATTCAAAAAAAAGGAGAGATAATACATAATTTTCTCACAATTCAAATTCAACTTAATTTGAACTGTCTTCTATAAGAAAACACGTTTAAAAAGTGTCAACGATTATTTAAAAATTAGTTATGAAATTTTGAAGTGGCAAAAACATGCCCCACTAACCATGAACACCGATTCGAATTTTGTATTGAATTAGGATATCAATCATTCTGAAAGTGCGTGTACATGATAAAAACAATATACCCTACCTTAGACTTTAATCAAAAAGTGATGATCTTGATTCGTTGAATCCTGGTGAATTATCAAACTTAACTACTTTTCCCAAGTTAAGTATATGGGGGATAGTTCAAATTTAAAAATATGAAGAGATAATACATATTTTTCTCGATATTCAAATTCAAATTAGTTTGAACCATCCTCTATGACAAAACACCTTCAAAAAGTGTCAACGATTTTTAAAAAAATTATTTATGAATTTCTGAAGTGGCAAAAACCTGCCCCACTAACAACGATCACCGATTCAACATTTGTATTGAATTAGGAATTCAATCATTCTGAAAGTGCGTGTACATGATAAGAACAATATACCCTACCTCAGAGTTTAATAGAAAAGTGGCAATCTCAATTCATTGAATTCTGTTGAATTATCAAACTTAACTACTTTTTCCATTTTAAGTATATGGGGGATAGTTCAATTTCAAAAATATGGAGAAATTATACATATTTTTTCTCGATATTCAAATTCAACTTAATTTGAACCATCTTCTATGAGAAAACACGTTCAAAAAGTGTCAACGATTTTTTAAAAATTAATTATGAATTTCTGAAGTGGCAAAAACATGCCCCACTAACAACGAACACCGATTCAATTTTTGTATTGAGTTAGGAATTCAATCATTCTGAAAGTGCGGGTTCATGATTAAAACAATATACCCTACCTCAGAGTTCAATCAAAAAGTGGCGATCCTGATTCGTTGAGTTCTGGTGATTTATCAAACTTAACTACTTTTCCCACGTTAAGTATATGGGGGATAGTTCAAGTTCCAAAATTAGGAGAGATAATTCATATTTTTTCTCGTTATTCAAATTCAAATTAATTTGAACCGTCACACGTTCTAAAAGTGTCTACAGATTTTTAAAAATTAGTTATGAATTTTTGAAGTGGCAACCACATGCAATACTAGCAGCGAACACCGATTCAACTTTTGTATTGAATTAGGAATTCAATCATTTTGAAAGTGCGTGTACATGATGAGAACAATAAACCCTACCTCAGAGTTCAATAAAAAAGTGGCGATTTCGATTCATTTCATTCTGTTGAATTATCAAACTTAACTACTTTTCCCATGTTAAGTATACGGGGGATAGTTCAAATTCAAAAATAAGGAGAGATTATACATATTTTTTCTCGATATTCAAATTCAACTTAATTTGAACCATCTTCTATAAGAAAACACGTTTAAAAAGTGTCAACGATTATTTAAAAATTAGTTATGAAATTTTGAAGTGGCAAAAACCTGCCCCACTAACAACGATCACCGATTCAACATTTGTATTGAATTAGGAATTCAATCATTCTGAAAGTGCGTGTACATGATAAGAACAATATACCCTACCTCAGAGTTTAATAAAAAAGTGGCAATCTCAATTCATTGAATTCTGTTGAATTATCAAACTTAACTACTTTTTCCATTTTAAGTATATGGGGGATAGTTCAATTTCAAAAATATGGAGAAATTATACATATTTTTTCTCGATATTCAAATTCAACTTAATTTGAACTGTTTTCTATGAGAAAACACGTTTAAAAAGTGTCAACGATTTTTTAAAAATTAGTTATGAATTTCTGAAGTGGCAAAAACATGCCCCACTAACAACGAACACCGATTCAATTTTTGTATTGAGTTAGGAATTCAATCATTCTGAAAGTGCGGGTTCATGATTAAAACAATATACCCTACCTCAGAGTTCAATCAAAAAGTGGCGATACTGATTCGTTGAGTTCTGGTGAATTATCAAACTTAACTACTTTTCCCATGTTAAATATATGGGGGATAGTTCAAATTAAAAAAAAAGGAGAGATAATACATATTTTTTCTCATTATTCAAATTCAACTTAATTTGAACTGTCTTCTATAAGAAAACACGTTTAAAAAGTGTCAACGATTTTTTAAAAATTAGTTATGAAATTTTGAAATGGCAAAAACATGCCCCACTAACAATGAACACCGATTCGAATTTTGTATTGAATAAGGATATCAATCATTCTGAAAGTGCGTGTACATGATAAAAACAATATACCCTACCTCAGAGTTTAATCAAAAAGTGGCGATCTCGATTCGTTGAATTCTGCTGAATTATCAAACTTAGCTACTTTTCAGATGGTAACTAAATAGGGGGATAGTTCAAATTCAAAAATAAGGAGAGATAATACTTATTCTTTTCGTTTTTCAAATTCAACTTAATTTGAACTGTTTACTATGAGAAAACACGTTTAAAAAGTGTCAACGATTTAAAAAAAATTATTTATGAATTTTTAAAGTGGCAAAAACATGCCCCACTAACAATTAACACCGATTCGACTTTTGTATTGAATTAGGAATTCAATTATTCTGAAAGTTCGTGTACATGATAAAAACAATATACCCTACCTCAGAGTTTAATCAAAAAGTGGCGATCTTGATTCGTTGAATTTTTGTGAATTATCAAACTTAACTACTTTTCCCATGTTAAGTATACGGGCGATAGTTCAAATTCAAAAATAAGGAGAGATTATACATATTTTTTCTCGATATTCAAATTCAACTTAATTTGAACCATCTTCTATAAGAAAACACGTTTAAAAAGTGTCAACGATTATTTAAAAATTAGTTATGAAATTTTGAAGCGGCAAAAACATGCCCCACTAACCATGAACACCGATTCGAATTTTGTATTGAATTAGGAATTCAATCATTCTGAAAGTGCGTATACATAATAGGAACAATACACTCTACCTCAGAGTTTAATCAAAAAGTGGCGATCTCGATTCGTTGAATTCTGGTGAATTATCAAACTTAACTACTTTTCAGATGTTAACTAAATAGGGCGATAGTTCAAATTCAAAAATAAGGAGAGATAATACTTGTTTTTTTTCGTTTTTCAAATTCAAATTAATTTGAACTGTTTTCTATGAGAAAACACGTTTAAAAAGTGTCAACGATTTTTTAAAAATTAGTTATGAATTTCTGAAGTGGCAAAAACATGCCCCACTAACAACGAACACCGATTCAATTTTTGTATTGAGTTAGGAATTCAATCATTCTGAAAGTGCGGGATCATGATTAAAACAATATACCCTACCTCAGAGTTTAATCAAAAAGTGGCGATCTTGATTCATTGAATTCTGGTGAATTATCAAACTTAACTACTTTTCCCATGTATATGGGGGATAGTTGAAATTCCAAAATATGGAGAGATTATACATATGTTTTCTCGATATTCAAATTCAACTTAATTTGAACCATCTTCTATGAGAAAACACGTTCAAAAAGTGTCAACGATTTTTTAAAAATTAATTATGAATTTCTGAAGTGGCAAAAACATGCCCCACTAACAATGAACACCGATTTGAATTTTGTATTCAATTAGGAATTCAATCATTCTGAAAGTTCGTGTACATGATAAAAACAATATACCCTACCTCAGAATTTAATCAAAAAGTGGCGATCTTGATTCGTTGAATTCTAGTGAATTATCAAACTTAACTACTATTCCCATGTATATGGGGGATAGTTGAAATTCAAAAATATGGAGAGATTATACATTTTTTTTCTCGATATTCAAATTCAACTTAATTTGAACCATCTTCTATGAGAAAACACGTTCAAAAAGTGTCAACGGTTTTTTAAAAATTAATTATGAATTTCTGAAGTGGCAAAAACATGCCCCACTAACAACGAACACCGATTCAATTTTTGTATTGAGTTAGGAATTCAATCATTCTGAAAGTGCGGGTTCATGATTAAAACAATATACCCTACCTCAGAGTTCAATCAAAAAGTGGCGATACTGATTCGTTGAGTTCTGGTGAATTATCAAACTTAACTACTTTTCCCATGTTAAATATATGGGGGATAGTTCAAATTAAAAAAAAAGGAGAGATAATACATATTTTTTCTCATTATTCAAATTCAACTTAATTTGAACTGTCTTCTATAAGAAAACACGTTTAAAAAGTGTCAACAATTTTTTAAAAATTAGTTATGAAATTTTGAAATGGCAAAAACATGCCCCACTAACAATGAACACCGATTCGAATTTTGTATTGAATAAGGATATCAATCATTCTGAGAGTGCGTATACATAATAGGAACAATACATTCTACCTCAGAGTTTAATCAAAAAGTGGCGATCTCGATTCCTTGAATTCTGGTGAATTATCATCAAACTTAGCTACTTTTCAGATGTTAACTAAATAGGGGGATAGTTCAAATTCAAAAATAAGGAGAGATAATACTTATTTTCGTTTTTCAAATTCAACTTAATTTGAACTGTTTACTATGAGAAAACACGTTTAAAAAGTGTCAACGATTTTTTAAAAATTAGTTATGAATTTTTAAAGTGGCAAAAACATGCCCCACTAACTATTAACACTGATTCGACTTTTGTATTGAATTAGGAATTCAATCATTCTGAAAGTTCGTGTACATGATAAAAACAATATACCCTACCTCAGAGTTTAATCAAAAAGTGGCGATCTTGATTCGTTGAATTTTTGTGAATTATCAAACTTAACTACTTTTCCCATGTTAAATATATGGGGGATAGTTCAAATTCAAATAAAAGGAGAGAAAATACATATTTTTTCTCATTATTCAAATTCAACTTAATTTGAACTGTCTTCTATAAGAAAACACGTTCAAAAAGTGTCAACGATTCTTTAAAAATTAATTATGAATTTCTGAATTGGCAAAAACATCCCCCACTAACAACGAACACCGATTTGACTTTTGTATTGAGTTAGGAATTCAATCATTCTGAAAGTGCGGGTTCATGATTAAAACAATATACCCTACCTCAGAGTTCAATCAAAAAGTGGCGATCCTGATTCATTGAGTTCTGGTGAATTATCAAACTTAATTACTTTTCCCACGTTAAGTATATGGGGGATAGTTCAAGTTCCAAAATTAGGAGAGATAATACACATTTTTTATCGTTATTCAAATTCAACTAAATTTGAACCGTCACACGTTCACAAAGTGTCTACGGTTTTTTAAAAATTAGTTATGAATTTTTGAAGTGGCAACCACATGCCATACTAGCAGTGAACACCGATTCAACTTTTGTATTGAATTAGGAATTCAATCATTTTGAAAGTGCGTATACATAATAGGAACTATACACTCTACCTCAGAGTTTAATCAAAAAGTGGCGAACTCGATTCGTTGAATTCTGGTGAATTATCAAACTTAGCTACTTTTCAGATGCTAACTAAATAGGGGGATTGTTCAAATTCAAAAATAAGGAGAGATAATACTTATTTTTTTCGTTATTCAAATTCAACTTAATTTGAACTGTTTACTATGAGAAAACACGTTTAAAAAGTGTCAACGATTTTTTAAAAATTAGTTATGAATTTTTAAAGTGAAAAAAACATGCCCCACTAACAATGAACACCGATTCGAATTTTGTATTGAATTAGGATATGAATCATTCTGAAAGTGCGTGTACATGATAAAAACAATATACCCTACCTCAGACTTTAATCAAAAAGTGATGATCTTGATTCGTTGAATCCTGGTGAATTATCAAACTTAACTACTTTTCCCATGTTAAGTATATAAGGGATAGTTCAAATTCAAAAATAAGGAGAGATAATACATATTATTTCTCGTTATTCAAATTAAACTTAATTTGAACCTTCCTCTATGTGAAAACACGTTCAAAAAGTGTCAACGATTTTTTAAAAATTAGTTTTGAAAATTTGAAGTGGCAAAAATATGCCCCACCAACCATGAACACCGATTCGAATTTTGTATTGAATTAGGATATCAATCATTCTGAAAGTGCGTGTATATGATAAAAACAATATACCCTACCTCAGACTTTAATCAAAAAGTGATGATCTTGATTCGTTGAATCCTGGTGAATTATCAAACTTAACTACTTTTCCCATGTTAAGTATATGGGGGATAGTTCAAATTCAAAAATATGGAGAGTTAATACATATTTTTCTCGATATTCAAATTCAACTTGGTTTGAACCGTCCTCTATGACAAAACACCTTCAAAAAGTGTCAACGATTTTTTAAAAATTATTTATGAATTTCTGAAGTGGCAAAAACATGCCCCACTAACAACAAACACCGATTCAACATTTGTATTGAATTAGGAATTAAATCATTCTGAAAGTGCGTGTACATGATAAGACAAAACACACTACCTCAGAGTTTAATCAAAAAGTGGTGATCTCGATTCGTTGAATTCTGGTGAATTATCAAACTTAACTACTTTTCCCATGTATATGGGGGATAGTTCAAATTCAAAAATATGGAGAGATAATACATATTTTTTCTCGATATTCAAATTCAACTTAATTTGAACCATCCTCTATGTGAAAACACGTTCAAAAAGTGTCAACGATTTTTTAAAAATTAATTATGAATTTCTGAATTGGCAAAAACATGCCCCACTAACAACGAACACCGATTCAATTTTTGTATTGAGTTAGGAATTCAACCATTCTGAAAGTGCGGGTTCATGATTAAAACAATATACCCTACCTCAGAGTTCAATCAAAAAGTGGCGATCCTGATTCATTGAGTTCTGGTGAACTATCAAACTTAATTACTTTTTCCACGTTAAGTGGATAGTTCAAGTTCAAAAATTAGGAGAGATAATACATATTTTTTCTCGTTATTCAAATTCAACTTAATTTAAACCTTCACACGTTCAAAAAGTGTCTACGGTTTTTTAAAAATGAGTTATGAATTTTTGAAGTGGCAACCACATGCCATACTTGCAGTGAACACCGATTCAACTTTTGTATTGAATCAGGAATTCAATCATTCTGAAAGTGCGTATACATAATAGGAACAATACATTCTACCTCAGAGTTTAATCAAAAAGTGGCGATCTCGATTCGTTGAATTCTGGTGAATTATCAAACTTAGCTACTTTTCAGATGTTAACTAAATAGGGGGATAGTTCAAATTCAAAAATAAGGAGAGATAATACTTTTTCTTTTCGTTTTTCAAATTCAACTTAATTTGAACTGTTTACTATGAGAAAACACGTTTAAAAAGTGTCAACGATTTAAAAAAAATTATTTATGAATTTTTAAAGTGGCAAAAACATGCCCCACTAACAATTAACACCGATTCGACTTTTGTATTGAATTAGGAATTCAATCATTCTGAAAGTTCGTGTACATGATAAAAACAATATACCCTACCTCAGAGTTTAATCAAAAAGTGGCGATCTTGATTCGTTGCCTTTTTGTGAATTATCAAACTTAACTACTTTTCCTATGTTAAATATATGGGGGATAGTTCAAATTCAAAAAAAAGGAGAGATAATACATATTTTTTCTCATTATTCAAATTCAACTTAATTTGAACTGTCTTCTATAAGAAAACACGTTTAAAAAGTGTCAACGATTTTTTAAAAATTAGTTATGAAATTTTGAAGTGGCAAAAACATGCCCCACTAACCATGAACACCGATTCGAATTTTGTATTGAATTAGGATATCAATCATTCTGAAAGTGCGTGTATATGATAAAAACAATATACCCTACCTCAGACTTTAATCAAAAAGTGATGATCTTGATTCGTTGAATCCTGGTGAATTATCAAACTTAACTACTTTCCCCATGTTAAGTATATGGGGGATAGTTCAAATTCAAAAATATGGAGAGTTAATACATATTTTTCTCGATATTCAAATTCAACTTGGTTTGAACCGTCCTCTATGACAAAACACCTTCAAAAAGTGTCAACGATTTTTTAAAAATTATTTATGAATTTCTGAAGTGGCAAAAACCTGCCCCACTAACAACGATCACCGATTCAACATTTGTATTGAATTAGGAATTCAATCATTCTGAAAGTGCGTGTACATGATAAAAACAATATACCCTACCTCAGAGTTTAATAAAAAAGTGGCAATCTCAATTCATTGAATTCTGTTGAATTATCAAACTTAACTACTTTTTCCATTTTAAGTATATGGGGGATAGTTCAAATTCAAAAATATGGAGAAATTATACATATTTTTTCTCGATATTCAAATTCAACTTAATTTGAACCATCTTCTATGAGAAAACACGTTCAAAAAGTGTCAACGATTTTTTAAAAATTAATTATGAATTTCTGAAGTGGCAAAAACATGCCCCACTAACAACGAACAGCGATTCAATTTTTGTATTGAGTTAGGAATTCAATCATTCTGAAAGTGCGTGTACATGATAAAAACAATATACCCTACCTCAGAGTTTAATAAAAAAGTGGCAATCTCAATTCATTGAATTCTGTTGAATTATCAAACTTAACTACTTTTTCCATTTTAAGTATATGGGGGATAGTTCAAATTCAAAAATATGGAGAAATTATACATATTTTTTCTCGATATTCAAATTCAACTTAATTTGAACCATCTTCTATGAGAAAACACGTTCAAAAAGTGTCAACGATTTTTTAAAAATTAATTATGAATTTCTGAAGTGGCAAAAACATGCCCCACTAACAATGAACACCGATTCAACTTTTGTATTGAATTAGGAATTCAATCATTCTGAAAGTGCGTATACATAATAGGAACAATACACTCTACCTCAGAGTTTAATCAAAAAGTGGCGATCTCGATTCGTTGAATTCTGGTGAATTATCAAACTTAACTACTTTTCAGATGTTAACTAAATAGGGGGATAGTTCAAATTCAAAAATAAGGAGAGATAATACTTGTTTTTTTTCGTTTTTCAAATTCAACTTAATTTGAACTGTTTTCTATGAGAAAACACGTTTAAAAAGTGTCAACGATTTTTTAAAAATTAGTTATGAATTTCTGAAGTGGCAAAAACATGCCCCACTAACAACGATCACCGATTCAACATTTGTATTGAATTAGGAATTCAATCATTCTGAAAGTGCGTGTACATGATAAGAACAATATACCCTACCTCAGAGTTTAATAAAAAAGTGGCAATCTCAATTCATTGAATTCTGTTGAATTATCAAACTTAACTACTTTTTCCATTTTAAGTATATGGGGGATAGTTAAATTTCAAAAATATGGAGAAATTATACATATTTTTTCTCGATATTCAAATTCAACTTAATTTGAACTGTTTTCTATGAGTTAACACGTTTAAAAAGTGTCAACGATTTTTTAAAAATTAGTTATGAATTTCTGAAGTGGCAAAAACATGCCCCACTAACAACGAACACCGATTCAATTTTTGTATTGAGTTAGGAATTCAATCATTCTGAAAGTGCGGGTTCATGATTAAAACAATATACCCTACCTCAGAGTTCAATCAAAAAGTGGCGATACTGATTCGTTGAGTTCTGGTGAATTATCAAACTTAACTACTTTTCCCATGTTAAATATATGGGGGATAGTTCAAATTAAAAAAAAAGGAGAGATAATACATATTTTTTCTCATTATTCAAATTCAACTTAATTTGAACTGTCTTCTATAAGAAAACACGTTTAAAAAGTGTCAACGATTTTTTAAAAATTAGTTATGAAATTTTGAAATGGCAAAAACATGCCCCACTAACAATGAACACCGATTCGAATTTTGTATTGAATAAGGATATCAATCATTCTGAAAGTGCGTGTACATGATAAAAACAATATACCCTACCTCAGAGTTTAATCAAAAAGTGGCGATCTCGATTCGTTGAATTCTGCTGAATTATCAAACTTAGCTACTTTTCAGATGTTAACTAAATAGGGGGATAGTTCAAATTCAAAAATAAGGAGAGATAATACTTATTCTTTTCGTTTTTCAAATTCAACTTAATTTGAACTGTTTACTATGAGAAAACACGTTTAAAAAGTGTCAACGATTTTAAAAAAATTATTTATGAATTTTTAAAGTGGCAAAAACATGCCCCACTAACAATTAACACCGATTCGACTTTTGTATTGAATTAGGAATTCAATCATTCTGAAAGTTCGTGTACATGATAAAAACAATATACCCTACCTCAGAGTTTAATCAAAAAGTGGCGATCTTGATTCGTTGCCTTTTTGTGAATTATCAAACTTAACTACTTTTCCTATGTTAAATATATGGGGGATAGTTCAAATTCAAAAAAAAGGAGAGATAATACATATTTTTTCTCATTATTCAAATTCAACTTAATTTGAACTGTCTTCTATAAGAAAACACGTTTAAAAAGTGTCAACGATTTTTTAAAAATTAGTTATGAAATTTTGAAGTGGCAAAAACATGCCCCACTAACCATGAACACCGATTCGAATTTTGTATTGAATTAGGATATCAATCATTCTGAAAGTGCGTGTATATGATAAAAACAATATACCCTACCTCAGACTTTAATCAAAAAGTGATGATCTTGATTCGTTGAATCCTGGTGAATTATCAAACTTAACTACTTTCCCCATGTTAAGTATATGGGGGATAGTTCAAATTCAAAAATATGGAGAGTTAATACATATTTTTCTCGATATTCAAATTCAACTTGGTTTGAACCGTCCTCTATGACAAAACACCTTCAAAAAGTGTCAACGATTTTTTAAAAATTATTTATGAATTTCTGAAGTGGCAAAAACCTGCCCCACTAACAACGATCACCGATTCAACATTTGTATTGAATTAGGAATTCAATCATTCTGAAAGTGCGTGTACATGATAAAAACAATATACCCTACCTCAGAGTTTAATAAAAAAGTGGCAATCTCAATTCATTGAATTCTGTTGAATTATCAAACTTAACTACTTTTTCCATTTTAAGTATATGGGGGATAGTTCAAATTCAAAAATATGGAGAAATTATACATATTTTTTCTCGATATTCAAATTCAACTTAATTTGAACCATCTTCTATGAGAAAACACGTTCAAAAAGTGTCAACGATTTTTTAAAAATTAATTATGAATTTCTGAAGTGGCAAAAACATGCCCCACTAACAACGAACAGCGATTCAATTTTTGTATTGAGTTAGGAATTCAATCATTCTGAAAGTGCGTGTACATGATAAAAACAATATACCCTACCTCAGAGTTTAATAAAAAAGTGGCAATCTCAATTCATTGAATTCTGTTGAATTATCAAACTTAACTACTTTTTCCATTTTAAGTATATGGGGGATAGTTCAAATTCAAAAATATGGAGAAATTATACATATTTTTTCTCGATATTCAAATTCAACTTAATTTGAACCATCTTCTATGAGAAAACACGTTCAAAAAGTGTCAACGATTTTTTAAAAATTAATTATGAATTTCTGAAGTGGCAAAAACATGCCCCACTAACAATGAACACCGATTCAACTTTTGTATTGAATTAGGAATTCAATCATTCTGAAAGTGCGTATACATAATAGGAACAATACACTCTACCTCAGAGTTTAATCAAAAAGTGGCGATCTCGATTCGTTGAATTCTGGTGAATTATCAAACTTAACTACTTTTCAGATGTTAACTAAATAGGGGGATAGTTCAAATTCAAAAATAAGGAGAGATAATACTTGTTTTTTTTCGTTTTTCAAATTCAACTTAATTTGAACTGTTTTCTATGAGAAAACACGTTTAAAAAGTGTCAACGATTTTTTAAAAATTAGTTATGAATTTCTGAAGTGGCAAAAACATGCCCCACTAACAACGATCACCGATTCAACATTTGTATTGAATTAGGAATTCAATCATTCTGAAAGTGCGTGTACATGATAAGAACAATATACCCTACCTCAGAGTTTAATAAAAAAGTGGCAATCTCAATTCATTGAATTCTGTTGAATTATCAAACTTAACTACTTTTTCCATTTTAAGTATATGGGGGATAGTTAAATTTCAAAAATATGGAGAAATTATACATATTTTTTCTCGATATTCAAATTCAACTTAATTTGAACTGTTTTCTATGAGTTAACACGTTTAAAAAGTGTCAACGATTTTTTAAAAATTAGTTATGAATTTCTGAAGTGGCAAAAACATGCCCCACTAACAACGAACACCGATTCAATTTTTGTATTGAGTTAGGAATTCAATCATTCTGAAAGTGCGGGTTCATGATTAAAACAATATACCCTACCTCAGAGTTCAATCAAAAAGTGGCGATACTGATTCGTTGAGTTCTGGTGAATTATCAAACTTAACTACTTTTCCCATGTTAAATATATGGGGGATAGTTCAAATTAAAAAAAAAGGAGAGATAATACATATTTTTTCTCATTATTCAAATTCAACTTAATTTGAACTGTCTTCTATAAGAAAACACGTTTAAAAAGTGTCAACGATTTTTTAAAAATTAGTTATGAAATTTTGAAATGGCAAAAACATGCCCCACTAACAATGAACACCGATTCGAATTTTGTATTGAATAAGGATATCAATCATTCTGAAAGTGCGTGTACATGATAAAAACAATATACCCTACCTCAGAGTTTAATCAAAAAGTGGCGATCTCGATTCGTTGAATTCTGCTGAATTATCAAACTTAGCTACTTTTCAGATGTTAACTAAATAGGGGGATAGTTCAAATTCAAAAATAAGGAGAGATAATACTTATTCTTTTCGTTTTTCAAATTCAACTTAATTTGAACTGTTTACTATGAGAAAACACGTTTAAAAAGTGTCAACGATTTTAAAAAAATTATTTATGAATTTTTAAAGTGGCAAAAACATGCCCCACTAACAATTAACACCGATTCGACTTTTGTATTGAATTAGGAATTCAATCATTCTGAAAGTTCGTGTACATGATAAAAACAATATACCCTACCTCAGAGTTTAATCAAAAAGTGGCGATCTTGATTCGTTGAATTTTTGTGAATTATCAAATTTAACTACTTTTCCCTTGTTAAATATATGGGGGATAGTTCAAATTCAAAAAAAAGGAGAGATAATACATAATTTTTCTCATAATTCAAATTCAACTTAATTTGAATTGTCTTCTATAAGAAAACACGTTTAAAAAGTGTCAACGATTTTTTAAAAATTAGTTATGAAATTTGGAAATGGCAAAAACATGCCCCACTAACAATGAACACCGATTCGAATTTTGTATTGAATAAGGATATCAATCATTCTGAAAGTGCGTGTACATGATAACAAGAATATACCCAACCTCAGAGTTTAATCAAAAAGTGGCGATCTCGATTCGTTGAATTCTGCTGAATTATCAAACTTAGCTACTTTTCAGATGTTAACTAAAAAGGGGGATAGTTCAAATTCAAAAATAAGGAGAGATAATACTTATTCTTTTCGTTTTTCAAATTCAACTTAATTTGAACTGTTTACTATGAGAAAACACGTTTAAAAAGTGTCAACGATTTAAAAAAAATTATTTATGAATTTTTAAAGTGGCAAAAACATGCCCCACTAACAATTAACACCGATTCGACTTTTGTATTGAATTAGGAATTCAATTATTCTGAAAGTTCGTGTACATGATAAAAACAATATACCCTACCTCAGAGTTTAATCAAAAAGTGGCGATCTTGATTCGTTGAATTTTTGTGAATTATCAAACTTAACTACTTTTCCCATGTTAAATATATGGGGGATAGTTCAAATTCAAAAAAAAGGAGAGATAATACATATTTTTTCTCATTATTCAAATTCAACTTAATTTGAACTGTCTTCTATAAGAAAACACGTTTAAAAAGAGTCAACGATTTTTTAAAAATTAATTATGAAATTTTGAAGTGGCAAAAACATGCCCCACTAACCATGAACACCGATTCGAATTTTGTATTGAATTAGGAATTCAATCATTCTGAAAGTGCGTATACATAATAGGAACAATACACTCTACCTCAGAGTTTAATCAAAAAGTGGCGATCTCGATTCGTTGAATTCTGGTGAATTATCAAACTTAACTACTTTTCAGATGTTAACTAAATAGGGGGATAGTTCAAATTCAAAAATAAGGAGAGATAATACTTGTTTTTTTTTCGTTTTTCAAATTCAACTTAATTTGAACTGTTTTCTATGAGAAAACACGTTTAAAAAGTGTCAAAGATTTTTAAAAAATTAGTTATGAAATTTGGAAGTGGCAAAAACATGCCCCTCTAACAATGAACACCGATTCGAATTTTGTATTGAATAAGGATATCAATCATTCTGAAAGTGCGTGTACATGATAAAAACAATATACCCTACCTCAGACTTTAATCAAAACGTGATGATCTTGATTCGTTGAATCCTGGTGAATTATCAAACTTAATTACTTTTCCCATGTTAAGTATACGGGGGATAGTTCAAATTCAAAAATAAGGAGAGATTATACATATTTTTTCTCGATATTCAAATTCAACTTAATTTGAACCATCTTCTATGAGAAAACACGTTCAAAAAGAGTCAACGATTTTTTAAAAATTAATTATGAATTTCTGAAGTGGCAAAAACATGCCCCTTAACAATGAACACCGATTCAACTTTTGTATTGAATTAGGAATTCAATCATTCTGAAAGTGCGTATACATAATAGGAACAATACACTCTACCTCAGAGTTTAATCAAAAAGTGGCGATCTCGATTCGTTGAATTCTGGTGAATTATCAAACTTAACTACTTTTCAGATGTTAACTAAATAGGGGGATAGTTCAAATTCAAAAATAAGGAGAGATAATACTTGTTTTTTTTCGTTTTTCAAATTCAACTTAATTTGAACTGTTTTCTATGAGAAAACACGTTTAAAAAGTGTCAACGATTTTTTAAAAATTAGTTATGAATTTCTGAAGTGGCAAAAACATGCCCCACTAACAACGATCACCGATTCAACATTTGTATTGAATTAGGAATTCAATCATTCTGAAAGTGCGTGTACATGATAAGAACAATATACCCTACCTCAGAGTTTAATAAAAAAGTGGCAATCTCAATTCATTGAATTCTGTTGAATTATCAAACTTAACTACTTTTTCCATTTTAAGTATATGGGGGATAGTTAAATTTCAAAAATATGGAGAAATTATACATATTTTTTCTCGATATTCAAATTCAACTTAATTTGAACTGTTTTCTATGAGATAACACGTTTAAAAAGTGTCAACGATTTTTTAAAAATTAGTTATGAATTTCTGAAGTGGCAAAAACATGCCCCACTAACAACGAACACCGATTCAATTTTTGTATTGAGTTAGGAATTCAATCATTCTGAAAGTGCGGGTTCATGATTAAAACAATATACCCTACCTCAGAGTTCAATCAAAAAGTGGCGATACTGATTCGTTGAGTTCTGGTGAATTATCAAACTTAACTACTTTTCCCATGTTAAATATATGGGGGATAGTTCAAATTAAAAAAAAAGGAGAGATAATACATATTTTTTCTCATTATTCAAATTCAACTTAATTTGAACTGTCTTCTATAAGAAAACACGTTTAAAAAGTGTCAACGATTTTTTAAAAATTAGTTATGAAATTTTGAAATGGCAAAAACATGCCCCACTAACAATGAACACCGATTCGAATTTTGTATTGAATAAGGATATCAATCATTCTGAAAGTGCGTGTACATGATAAAAACAATATACCCTACCTCAGAGTTTAATCAAAAAGTGGCGATCTCGATTCGTTGAATTCTGCTGAATTATCAAACTTAGCTACTTTTCAGATGTTAACTAAATAGGGGGATAGTTCAAATTCAAAAATAAGGAGAGATAATACTTATTCTTTTCGTTTTTCAAATTCAACTTAATTTGAACTGTTTACAATGAGAAAACACGTTTAAAAAGTGTCAACGATTTAAAAAAAAATTATTTATGAATTTTTAAAGTGGCAAAAACATGCCCCACTAACAATTAACACCGATTCGACTTTTGTATTGAATTAGGAATGCAATTATTCTGAAAGTTCGTGTACATGATAAAAACAATATACCCTACCTCAGAGTTTAATCAAAAAGTGGCGATCTTGATTCGTTGAATTTTTGTGATTTTATCAAACTTAACTACTTTTCCCATGTTAAATATATGGGGGATAGTTCAAATTCAAAAAAAAGGAGAGATAATACATATTTTTTCTCATTATTCAAATTCAACTTAATTTGAACTGTCTTCTATAAGAAAACACGTTTAAAAAGAGTCAACGATTTTTTAAAAATTAATTATGAATTTCTGAAGTGGCAAAAACATGCCCCTTAACAATGAACACCGATTCAACTTTTGTATTGAATTAGGAATTCAATCATTCTGAAAGTGCGTATACATAATAGGAACAATACACTCTACCTCAGAGTTTAATCAAAAAGTGGCGATCTCGATTCGTTGAATTCTGGTGAATTATCAAACTTAACTACTTTTCAGATGTTAACTAAATAGGGGGATAGTTCAAATTCAAAAATAAGGAGAGATAATACTTGTTTTTTTTCGTTTTTCAAATTCAACTTAATTTGAACTGTTTTCTATGAGAAAACACGTTTAAAAAGTGTCAACGATTTTTTAAAAATTAGTTATGAATTTCTGAAGTGGCAAAAACATGCCCCACTAACAACGAACACCGATTCAATTTTTGTATTGAGTTAGGAATTCAATCATTCTGAAAGTGCGGGTTCATGATTAAAACAATATACCCTACCTCAGAGTTCAATCAAAAAGTGGCGATACTGATTCGTTGAGTTCTGGTGAATTATCAAACTTAACTACTTTTCCCATGTTAAATATATGGGGGATAGTTCAAATTAAAAAAAAAGGAGAGATAATACATATTTTTTCTCATTATTCAAATTCAACTTAATTTGAACTGTCTTCTATAAGAAAACACGTTTAAAAAGTGTCAACGATTTTTTAAAAATTAGTTATGAAATTTTGAAATGGCAAAAACATGCCCCACTAACAATGAACACCGATTCGAATTTTGTATTGAATAAGGATATCAATCATTCTGAAAGTGCGTGTACATGATAAAAACAATATACCCTACCTCAGAGTTTAATCAAAAAGTGGCGATCTCGATTCGTTGAATTCTGCTGAATTATCAAACTTAGCTACTTTTCAGATGTTAACTAAATAGGGGGATAGTTCAAATTCAAAAATAAGGAGAGATAATACTTATTCTTTTCGTTTTTCAAATTCAACTTAATTTGAACTGTTTACTATGAGAAAACACGTTTAAAAAGTGTCAACGATTTTAAAAAAATTATTTATGAATTTTTAAAGTGGCAAAAACATGCCCCACTAACAATTAACACCGATTCGACTTTTGTATTGAATTAGGAATTCAATCATTCTGAAAGTTCGTGTACATGATAAAAACAATATACCCTACCTCAGAGTTTAATCAAAAAGTGGCGATCTTGATTCGTTGAATTTTTGTGAATTATCAAATTTAACTACTTTTCCCTTGTTAAATATATGGGGGATAGTTCAAATTCAAAAAAAAGGAGAGATAATACATAATTTTTCTCATAATTCAAATTCAACTTAATTTGAATTGTCTTCTATAAGAAAACACGTTTAAAAAGTGTCAACGATTTTTTAAAAATTAGTTATGAAATTTTGAAATGGCAAAAACATGCCCCACTAACAATGAACACCGATTCGAATTTTGTATTGAATAAGGATATCAATCATTCTGAAAGTGCGTGTACATGATAAAAACAATATACCCAACCTCAGAGTTTAATCAAAAAGTGGCGATCTCGATTCGTTGAATTCTGCTGAATTATCAAACTTAGCTACTTTTCAGATGTTAACTAAAAAGGGGGATAGTTCAAATTCAAAAATAAGGAGAGATAATACTTATTCTTTTCGTTTTTCAAATTCAACTTAATTTGAACTGTTTACTATGAGAAAACACGTTTAAAAAGTGTCAACGATTTAAAAAAAATTATTTATGAATTTTTAAAGTGGCAAAAACATGCCCCACTAACAATTAACACCGATTCGACTTTTGTATTGAATTAGGAATTCAATTATTCTGAAAGTTCGTGTACATGATAAAAACAATATACCCTACCTCAGAGTTTAATCAAAAAGTGGCGATCTTGATTCGTTGAATTTTTGTGAATTATCAAACTTAACTACTTTTCCCATGTTAAATATATGGGGGATAGTTCAAATTCAAAAAAAAGGAGAGATAATACATATTTTTTCTCATTATTCAAATTCAACTTAATTTGAACTGTCTTCTATAAGAAAACACGTTTAAAAAGAGTCAACGATTTTTAAAAATTAATTATGAAATTTTGAAGTGGCAAAAACATGCCCCACTAACCATGAACACCGATTCGAATTTTGTATTGAATTAGGAATTCAATCATTCTGAAAGTGCGTATACATAATAGGAACAATACACTCTACCTCAGAGTTTAATCAAAAAGTGGCGATCTCGATTCGTTGAATTCTGGTGAATTATCAAACTTAACTACTTTTCAGATGTTAACTAAATAGGGGGATAGTTCAAATTCAAAAATAAGGAGAGATAATACTTGTTTTTTTTCGTTTTTCAAATTCAACTTAATTTGAACTGTTTTCTATGAGAAACACGTTTAAAAAGTGTCAACGATTTTTTAAAAATTAGTTATGAATTTCTGAAGTGGCAAAAACATGCCCCACTAACAACGAACACCGATTCAATTTTTGTATTGAGTTAGGAATTCAATCATTCTGAAAGTGCGGGTTCATGATTAAAACAATATACCCTACCTCAGAGTTCAATCAAAAAGTGGCGATACTGAATCGTTGAGTTCTGGTGAATTATCAAACTTAACTACTTTTCCCATGTTAAATATATGGGGGATAGTTCAAATTAAAAAAAAAGGAGAGATAATACATATTTTTTCTCATTATTCAAATTCAACTTAATTTGAACTGTCTTCTATAAGAAAACACGTTTAAAAAGTGTCAACAATTTTTTAAAAATTAGTTATGAAATTTTGAAATGGCAAAAACATGCCCCACTAACAATGATCACCGATTCGAATTTTGTATTGAATAAGGATATCAATCATTCTGAAAGTGCGTGTACATGATAAAAACAATATACCCTACCTCAGAGTTTAATCAAAAAGTGGCGATCTCGATTCGTTGAATTCTGGTGAATTATCAAACTTAGCTACTTTTCAGATGTTAACTAAATAGGGGGATAGTTCAAATTCAAAAATAAGGAGAGATAATACTTATTCTTTTCGTTTTTAAAATTCAACTTAATTTGAACTGTTTACTATGAGAAAACACGTTTAAAAAGTGTCAACGATTTTAAAAAAATTATTTATGAATTTTTAAAGTGGCAAAAACATGCCCCACTAACAATTAACACCGATTCGACTTTTGTATTGACTTAGGAATTCAATCATTCTGAAAGTTCGTGTACATGATAAAAACAATATACCCTACCTCAGAGTTTAATCAAAAAGTGGCGATCTTGATTCGTTGAATTTTTGTGAATTATCAAACTTAACTACTTTTCCCTTGTTAAATATATGGGGGATAGTTCAAATTCAAAAATATGAAGAGATAATACATATTTTTCTCGATATTCAAATTCAAATTAGTTTGAACCATCCTCTATGACAAAACACCTTCAAAAAGTGTCAACGATTTTTAAAAAAATTATTTATGAATTTCTGAAGTGGCAAAAACCTGCCCCACTAACAACGATCACCGATTCAACATTTGTATTGAATTAGGAATTCAATCATTCTGAAAGTGCGTGTACATGATAAG
Organism: Siphlonurus alternatus; assembly: GCA_949825025.1. NCBI lineage: Eukaryota > Metazoa > Arthropoda > Insecta > Ephemeroptera > Siphlonuridae > Siphlonurus > Siphlonurus alternatus. The sequence goes on along the minus strand of OX463788.1, from coordinate 443,961 downwards.
AACAATATACCCTACCTCAGAGTTTAATAGAAAAGTGGCAATCTCAATTCATTGAATTCTGTTGAATTATCAAACTTAACTACTTTTTCCATTTTAAGTATATGGGGGATAGTTCAATTTCAAAAATATGGAGAAATTATACATATTTTTTCTCGATATTCAAATTCAACTTAATTTGAACCATCTTCTATGAGAAAACACGTTCAAAAAGTGTCAACGATTTTTTAAAAATTAATTATGAATTTCTGAAGTGGCAAAAACATGCCCCACTAACAACGAACACCGATTCAATTTTTGTATTGAGTTAGGAATTCAATCATTCTGAAAGTGCGGGTTCATGATTAAAACAATATACCCTACCTCAGAGTTCAATCAAAAAGTGGCGATCCTGATTCGTTGAGTTCTGGTGATTTATCAAACTTAACTACTTTTCCCACGTTAAGTATATGGGGGATAGTTCAAGTTCCAAAATTAGGAGAGATAATTCATATTTTTTCTCGTTATTCAAATTCAAATTAATTTGAACCGTCACACGTTCTAAAAGTGTCTACAGATTTTTAAAAATTAGTTATGAATTTTTGAAGTGGCAACCACATGCAATACTAGCAGCGAACACCGATTCAACTTTTGTATTGAATTAGGAATTCAATCATTTTGAAAGTGCGTGTACATGATGAGAACAATATACCCTACCTCAGAGTTCAATAAAAAAGTGGCGATTTCGATTCATTTCATTCTGTTGAATTATCAAACTTAACTACTTTTCCCATGTTAAGTATACGGGGGATAGTTCAAATTCAAAAATAAGGAGAGATTATACATATTTTTTCTCGATATTCAAATTCAACTTAATTTGAACCATCTTCTATAAGAAAACACGTTTAAAAAGTGTCAACGATTATTTAAAAATTAGTTATGAAATTTTGAAGTGGCAAAAACCTGCCCCACTAACAACGATCACCGATTCAACATTTGTATTGAATTAGGAATTCAATCATTCTGAAAGTGCGTGTACATGATAAGAACAATATACCCTACCTCAGAGTTTAATAAAAAAGTGGCAATCTCAATTCATTGAATTCTGTTGAATTATCAAACTTAACTACTTTTTCCATTTTAAGTATATGGGGGATAGTTCAATTTCAAAAATATGGAGAAATTATACATATTTTTTCTCGATATTCAAATTCAACTTAATTTGAACTGTTTTCTATGAGAAAACACGTTTAAAAAGTGTCAACGATTTTTTAAAAATTAGTTATGAATTTCTGAAGTGGCAAAAACATGCCCCACTAACAACGAACACCGATTCAATTTTTGTATTGAGTTAGGAATTCAATCATTCTGAAAGTGCGGGTTCATGATTAAAACAATATACCCTACCTCAGAGTTCAATCAAAAAGTGGCGATACTGATTCGTTGAGTTCTGGTGAATTATCAAACTTAACTACTTTTCCCATGTTAAATATATGGGGGATAGTTCAAATTAAAAAAAAAGGAGAGATAATACATATTTTTTCTCATTATTCAAATTCAACTTAATTTGAACTGTCTTCTATAAGAAAACACGTTTAAAAAGTGTCAACGATTTTTTAAAAATTAGTTATGAAATTTTGAAATGGCAAAAACATGCCCCACTAACAATGAACACCGATTCGAATTTTGTATTGAATAAGGATATCAATCATTCTGAAAGTGCGTGTACATGATAAAAACAATATACCCTACCTCAGAGTTTAATCAAAAAGTGGCGATCTCGATTCGTTGAATTCTGCTGAATTATCAAACTTAGCTACTTTTCAGATGTTAACTAAATAGGGGGATAGTTCAAATTCAAAAATAAGGAGAGATAATACTTATTCTTTTCGTTTTTCAAATTCAACTTAATTTGAACTGTTTACTATGAGAAAACACGTTTAAAAAGTGTCAACGATTTAAAAAAAATTATTTATGAATTTTTAAAGTGGCAAAAACATGCCCCACTAACAATTAACACCGATTCGACTTTTGTATTGAATTAGGAATTCAATTATTCTGAAAGTTCGTGTACATGATAAAAACAATATACCCTACCTCAGAGTTTAATCAAAAAGTGGCGATCTTGATTCGTTGAATTTTTGTGAATTATCAAACTTAACTACTTTTCCCATGTTAAGTATACGGGGGATAGTTCAAATTCAAAAATAAGGAGAGATTATACATATTTTTTCTCGATATTCAAATTCAACTTAATTTGAACCATCTTCTATAAGAAAACACGTTTAAAAAGTGTCAACGATTATTTAAAAATTAGTTATGAAATTTTGAAGCGGCAAAAACATGCCCCACTAACCATGAACACCGATTCGAATTTTGTATTGAATTAGGAATTCAATCATTCTGAAAGTGCGTATACATAATAGGAACAATACACTCTACCTCAGAGTTTAATCAAAAAGTGGCGATCTCGATTCGTTGAATTCTGGTGAATTATCAAACTTAACTACTTTTCAGATGTTAACTAAATAGGGGGATAGTTCAAATTCAAAAATAAGGAGAGATAATACTTGTTTTTTTTCGTTTTTCAAATTCAACTTAATTTGAACTGTTTTCTATGAGAAACACGTTTAAAAAGTGTCAACGATTTTTTAAAAATTAGTTATGAATTTCTGAAGTGGCAAAAACATGCCCCACTAACAACGAACACCGATTCAATTTTTGTATTGAGTTAGGAATTCAATCATTCTGAAAGTGCGGGTTCATGATTAAAACAATATACCCTACCTCAGAGTTCAATCAAAAAGTGGCGATACTGAATCGTTGAGTTCTGGTGAATTATCAAACTTAACTACTTTTCCCATGTTAAATATATGGGGGATAGTTCAAATTAAAAAAAAAGGAGAGATAATACATATTTTTTCTCATTATTCAAATTCAACTTAATTTGAACTGTCTTCTATAAGAAAACACGTTTAAAAAGTGTCAACAATTTTTTAAAAATTAGTTATGAAATTTTGAAATGGCAAAAACATGCCCCACTAACAATGAACACCGATTCGAATTTTGTATTGAATAAGGATATCAATCATTCTGAAAGTGCGTGTACATGATAAAAACAATATACCCTACCTCAGAGTTTAATCAAAAAGTGGCGATCTCGATTCGTTGAATTCTGGTGAATTATCAAACTTAGCTACTTTTCAGATGTTAACTAAATAGGGGGATAGTTCAAATTCAAAAATAAGGAGAGATAATACTTATTCTTTTCGTTTTTAAAATTCAACTTAATTTGAACTGTTTACTATGAGAAAACACGTTTAAAAAGTGTCAACGATTTTAAAAAAATTATTTATGAATTTTTAAAGTGGCAAAAACATGCCCCACTAACAATTAACACCGATTCGACTTTTGTATTGACTTAGGAATTCAATCATTCTGAAAGTTCGTGTACATGATAAAAACAATATACCCTACCTCAGAGTTTAATCAAAAAGTGGCGATCTTGATTCGTTGAATTTTTGTGAATTATCAAACTTAACTACTTTTCCCTTGTTAAATATATGGGGGATAGTTCAAATTCAAAAAAAAGGAGAGATAATACATAATTTTTCTCACAATTCAAATTCAACTTAATTTGAACTGTCTTCTATAAGAAAACACGTTTAAAAAGTGTCAACGATTTTAAAAAAGTTATTTATGAATTTTTAAAGTGGCAAAAACATGCCCCACTAACAATTAACACCGATTCGACTTTTGTATTGAATTAGGAATTCAATCATTCTGAAAGTTCGTGTACATGATAAAAACAATATACCCTACCTCAGAGTTTAATCAAAAAGTGGCGATCTTGATTCGTTGAATTTTTGTGAATTATCAAACTTAACTACTTTTCCCTTGTTAAATATATGGGGGATAGTTCAAATTCAAAAAAAAGGAGAGATAATACATAATTTTTCTCACAATTCAAATTCAACTTAATTTGAACTGTCTTCTATAAGAAAACACGTTTAAAAAGTGTCAACGATTATTTAAAAATTAGTTATGAAATTTTGAAGTGGCAAAAACATGCCCCACTAACCATGAACACCGATTTGAATTTTGTATTGAATTAGGATATCAATCATTCTGAAAGTGCGTGTACATGATAAAAACAATATACCCTACCTCAGACTTTAATCAAAAAGTGATGATCTTGATTCGTTGAATCCTGGTGAATTTTCAAACTTAACTACTTTTCCCAAGTTAAGTATATGGGGGATAGTTCAAATTTAAAAATATGAAGAGATAATACATATTTTTCTCGATATTCAAATTCAAATTAGTTTGAACCATCCTCTATGACAAAACACCTTCAAAAAGTGTCAACGATTTTTAAAAAAATTATTTATGAATTTCTGAAGTGGCAAAAACCTGCCCCACTAACAACGATCACCGATTCAACATTTGTATTGAATTAGGAATTCAATCATTCTGAAAGTGCGTGTACATGATAAGAACAATATACCCTACCTCAGAGTTTAATAAAAAAGTGGCAATCTCAATTCATTGAATTCTGTTGAATTATCAAACTTAACTACTTTTTCCATTTTAAGTATATGGGGGATAGTTCAATTTCAAAAATATGGAGAAATTATACATATTTTTTCTCGATATTCAAATTCAACTTAATTTGAACCATCTTCTATGAGAAAACACGTTCAAAAAGTGTCAACGATTTTTTAAAAATTAATTATGAATTTCTGAAGTGGCAAAAACATGCCCCACTAACAACGAACACCGATTCAATTTTTGTATTGAGTTAGGAATTCAATCATTCTGAAAGTGCGGGTTCATGATTAAAACAATATACCCTACCTCAGAGTTCAATCAAAAAGTGGCGATACTGATTCGTTGAGTTCTGGTGATTTATCAAACTTAACTACTTTTCCCACGTTAAGTATATGGGGGATAGTTCAAGTTCCAAAATTAGGAGAGATAATTCATATTTTTTCTCGTTATTCAAATTCAAATTAATTTGAACCGTCACACGTTCTAAAAGTGTCTACAGATTTTTAAAAATTAGTTATGAATTTTTGAAGTGGCAACCACATGCAATACTAGCAGCGAACACCGATTCAACTTTTGTATTGAATTAGGAATTCAATCATTTTGAAAGTGCGTGTACATGATGAGAACAATATACCCTACCTCAGAGTTCAATAAAAAAGTGGCGATTTCGATTCATTTCATTCTGTTGAATTATCAAACTTAACTACTTTTCCCATGTTAAGTATACGGGGGATAGTTCAAATTCAAAAATAAGGAGAGATTATACATATTTTTTCTCGATATTCAAATTCAACTTAATTTGAACCATCTTCTATGAGAAAACACGTTTAAAAAGTGTCAACGATTTTTTAAAAATTAGTTATGAATTTCTGAAGTGGCAAAAACATGCCCCACTAACAACGAACACCGATTCAATTTTTGTATTGAGTTAGGAATTCAATCATTCTGAAAGTGCGGGTTTATGATTAAAACGATATACCCTACCTCAGAGTTCAATCAAAAAGTGGCGATACTGATTCGTTGAGTTCTGATGAATTATCAAACTTAACTACTTTTCCCATGTTAAATATATGGGGGATAGTTCAAATTAAAAAAAAAGGAGAGATAATACATATTTTTTCTCATTATTCAAATTCAACTTAATTTGAACTGTCCTCCATAAGAAAACACGTTTAAAAAGTGGCAACGATTTTTTAAAAATTAGTTATGAATTATTGAAGTGGCAAAAACATGCCCCACTAACAATTAACACCGATTCGACTTTTGTATTGAATTAGGAATTCAATCATTCTGAAAGTTCGTGTACACGATAAAAACAATATACCCTGCCTCAGTGTTTAATCAAAAAGTGGCAATCTTGATTCGTTGAATTCTGGTGAATTATCAAACTTAACTACTTTTCCCATGTATATGGGGGATAGTTGAAATTCAAAAATATGGAGAGATAATACATATTTTTTCTTGATATTCAAATTCAACTTAATTTGAACCATCCTCTATGTGCAAACACGTTCAAAAAGTGTCAACGATTCTTTAAAAATTAATTATGAATTTCTGAATTGGCAAAAACATGCCCCACTAACAACGAACACCGATTCAATTTTTGTATTGAGTTAGGAATTCAATCATTCTGAAAGTGCGGGTTCATGATTAAAACAATATACCCTACCTCAGAGTTCAATCAAAAAGTGGCGATCCTGATTCGTTGAGTTCTGGTGAATTATCAAACTTAATTACTTTTCCCACGTTAAGTATATGGGGGATAGTTCAAGTTCAAAAATTAGGAGAGATAATACACATTTTTTATCGTTATTCAAATTCAACTTAATTTGAACCGTCACACGTTCAAAAAGTGTCTACGGTTTTTTAAAAATTAGTTATGAATTTTTGAAGTTGCAACCACATGCCATACTAGCAGTAAACACCGATTCATTTAAAAGATGTTGTTACCTATAATCTGTGATGTGTCAGTAACCGGCATGACGTACACTTCATTCCCTAGAAAATTTTTTATACCGAGGATCGTTGATTTTTTTAATAAATTTCCACCTCCAAGACAAAATTGTTCCTTTATCCCCTGGTTTCATCAAATTTTTTTACGGATTCATTTAAAGGATGTTGTTACCTATAATCTGTGATGTGTCAGTAACTGGCACGACGTACACTTCGTTCCCTAGAAATTTTTTTATACCGAGGATCGTTGTTTTTTTTTAATAAATTTCCACCTCCAAGACAAAATTGTTCCTTTATCCCCTGGTTTCATTAAATTTTTTTACGGATTCATTTAAAGGATGTTGATATCTATAATCTGTGATGTGTCAGTAACTGGCACGACGTACACTTCGTTCCCTAGAAATTTTTTATACCGAGGATCGTTGATTTTTTTAATAAATTTCCACCTCCAAGACAAAATTGTTCCTTTATTCCCTGGTTTCATCAAATTTTTTTACGGATTCATTTAAAAGATGTTGTTACCTATAATCTGTGATGTGTCAGTAACCGGCACGACGTACACTTCATTCCCTAGAAAATTTTTTATACCGAGGATCGTTGATTTTTTATAATAAATTTCCACCTCCAAGACAAAATTGTTCCTTTATCCCCTGGTTTCATCAAATTTTTTTAAGGATTCATTTAAAAGAAGTTGGTACCTATAATCTGTGATGTGTCAGTAACTGGCACGACGTTTACTTCGTTCCCTAGAAATTTTTTTATGCCGAGGATCGTTGATTTTTTTTAATAAATTTCCACCTCCAAGACAAAATTGTTCCTTAATTCTCTGGTTTCATCAAATTTTTTTACGGATTCATTTAAAAGATGTTGTTACCTATAATCTTGATATGTCAGTAACTGGCACGACGTACACTTCGTTCCCTAGAAATTGTTTTATGCCGACGATTTTTGATTTTTTTTAATAAATTTCCACCTCCAAGACAAAATTGTTCCTTCAATCCCTGGTTTCATCAAATTTTTTACGGATTCATTTAAAGGATGTTATTACCTATAATCTGGGATGTGTTAGTAACTGGCACGACGTGCACTTCGTACCCTAGAAATTTTTTTATACCGAGGATCGTTGATTTTTTTTTAATAAATTTCCAACTCCAAGACAAAATTGTTCCTTTATCCCCTGGTTTCATCAAATTTTTTTACAGATTCATTTAACGGACGTTGTGTCCTATAATCTGTGATGTGTCAGTAACTGGCACGACGTTTACTTCGTTCCCTAGAAATTTTTTTATACCGAGGATCGTTGATTTTTTTTAATAAATTTCCACCTCCAAGACAAAATTGTTCCTTTATCCCCTGGTTTCATCAAATTTTTTTACGGATTCATTTAAAGGATGTTGTTACCAATAATCTGTGATGTGTCAGTAACAGGCACGACCTTTACTTCGATCCCTAGAAATTTTTTTATACCGAGGATCGTTGATTTTTTTAATAAATTTCCACCTCCAAGACAAAATTGTTCCTTTATCCCCTGGTTTCATCAAATTTTTTTACGGATTCATTTAAAGGATGTTGTTACCTATAATCTGTGATGTGTCAGTAACTGGCACGACGTTTACTTCGTTCCCTAGAAATTTTTGTATGCCAAGGATCGTTGATTTTTTTTAATAAATTTCCACCTCCAAGACAAAATTGTTCCTTTATTCCCTGGTTTCATCAAATTTTTTTACGGATTCATTTAAAGGATGTTGTTACCTATAATCTGTGATGTGTCAGTAACTGGCACGACGTACACTCCGTACCCTAGAATTTTTTTTATACCGAGGATCGTTGATTTTTTTTAATAAATTTCCACCTCCAAGACAAAATTGTTCCTTTATCCCCTGGTTTCATCAAATTTTTTTACTGATTCATTTAAAGGACGTTGTTACCTATAATCTGTGAGGTGTCAGTAACTGGCACGACGTTTACCTCGTTCCCTAGAAATTTTTTTATACCGAGGATCGTTGATTTTTTTTAATAAATTTCCACCTCCAAGACAAAATTGTTCCTTTATCCCCTGGTTTCAACAAATTTTTTTACGGATTCATTTAAAAGATGTTGTTACCTATAATCTGTGATGTGTCAGTAACTGGCACGACGTTTACTTTGTTCCCTAGAAATTTTTTTATACCTAGGATCGTTGATTTTTTTTAATAAATTTCCACCTCCAAGACAAAATTGTTCCTTTATCCCCTGTCTTCATCAAATTATTTTACGGATTCATTTAAAGAATGTTGTTACCTATAATTTGTGATGTGTCAGTAACTGGCACGACGTTTACTTCGTTCCCTAGAATTTTTTTTATACCGAGGGACGTTGATTTTTTTTAATACATTTCCACCTCCAAGACAAAATTGTTCCTTTATCCCCTGGTTTCATCAATTTTTTTTACTGATTTATTTAAAGAATGTTGTTACCTATAATCTGTGATGTGTCAGTAACTGGCACGTTGTACACTTCGTACCCTAGAATTTTTTTTATACCGAGGATCGTTGATTTTTTTTTAATAAATTTCCACCTCCAAGACAAAATTGTCCCTTTTTCCCCTGGTTTCATCTAATTTTTTTATGGATTCATTTAAAGGATGTTGTTACCTATAATCTGTGATATGTCAGTAACTGGCACGACGTTTACTTCGTTCCCTAGAAATTTTTTTATACCGAGGATCGTTGATTTTTTTTAATAAATTTCCACCTCCAAGACAAAATTGTTCCTTTATCCCCTGGTTTCATCAAATTTTTTTACGGATTCATTTAAAAGATGTTGTTACCTATAATCTGTGATGTGTCAGTAACAGGCACGACGTTTACTTCGTTCCCTAGAATTTTTTTTATACCGAGGATCGTTGATTTTTTTAATAAATTTCCAGCTCCAAGACTAAATTAATCCTTTATCCCCTGGTTTCATCAATTTTTTTTACGGATTCATTTAAAAGATGTTGTTACCTATAATCTATGATGTGTCAGTAACTGGCACGACGTACACTTCGTTCCCTAGAAATTTTTTTATACCGAGGATCGTTGTTTTTTTTTAATAAATTTCCACCTCCAAGACAAAATTGTTCTTTTATCCCCTGGTTTCATTAATTTTTTTTACGGATTCATTTAAAGGATTTTGTTATCTATAATCTGTGATGTGTCAGTAACTGGCACGACGTACACTTCGTTCCCTAGAAATTTTTTTATACCGAGGATCGTTGATTTTTTTAATAAATTTCCACCTCCAAGACAAAATTGTTCCTTTATTCCCTGGTTTCATCAAATTTTTTTACGGATTCATTTAAAAGATGTTGTTACCTATAATCTGTGATGTGTCAGTAACCGGCACGACGTACACTTCATTCCCTAGAAAATTTTTTATACCGAGGATCGTTGATTTTTTTTAATAAATTTCCACCTCCAAGACAAAATTGTTCCTTTATCCCCTGGTTTCATCAAATTTTTATACGGATTCATTTAAAGGAAGTTGTTACCTATAATCTGTGATGTGTCAGTAACTGGCATGACGTTTACTTCGTTCCCTAGAAATTTTTTTATGCCGAGGATCGTTGATTTTTTTTAATAAATTTCCACCTCCAAGACAAAATTGTTCCTTTATTCTCTGGTTTCATCAAATTTTTTTACGGATTCATTTAAAGGATGTTATTACCTATAATCTGTGATGTGTTAGTAACTGGCACGACGTACACTTCGTACCCTAGAAATTTTTTTATACCGAGGATCGTTGATTTTTTTTAATAAATTTCCACCTCCAAGACAAAATTGTTCCTTTATCCCCTGGTTTCATCAAATTTTTTTACGGATTCATTTAAAGGATGTTGTTACCAATAATCTGTGATGTGTCAGTAACTGGCCCGACGTACACTTCGTTCTCTAGAAATTTTTTTATACCGAGGATCGTTGATTGTTTTAATAAATTTCCACCTCCAAGACAAAATTGTTCCTTTATTCCCTGGTTTCATCAAATTTTTTTACGGATTCATTTAAAAGATGTTATTACCTATAATCTGTGAGGTGTTAGTAACTGGCACGACGTACACTTCGTACCCTAGAAATTTTTTTATACCGAGGATCGTTGATTTTTTTTAATAAATTTCCACCTCCAAGACAAAATTGTTCCTTTATCCCCTGGTTTCATCAAATTTTTTTACGGATTCATTTAAAGGATGTTGTTACCTATAATCTGTGATGTGTCAGTAACTGGCACGACGTTTACTTTGTTCCCTAGAAATTTTTTTATACCGAGGATCGTTGATTTTTTTTAATAAATTTCAACCTCCAAGACAAAATTGTTCCTTTATCCCCTGGTTTCATCAAATTTTTTTACGGATTCATTTAAAGGATGTTGTTACCTATAATCTGTGATGTGTCAGTAACTGGCACGAAGTTTACTTCGTTCCCTAGAAACTTTTTTATACCGAGGATCGTTGATTTTTTTTAATAAATTTTCACCTCCAAGACAAAATTGTTCCTTTATTTCCTGGTTTCATCAAATTTTTTTACGGATTCATTTAAAAGATGTTGTTACCTATAATTTGTGATGTGTTAGTAACTGGCACGACGTTTACTTCGTTCCCTAGAATTTTTTTTATACCGAGGGTCGTTGATTTTTTTTAATACATTTCCACCTCCAAGACAAAATTGTTCCTTTATCCCCTGGTTTCATCAAATTTTTTTACGGATTCATTTAAAGGATGTTGTTACCAATAATCTGTGATGTGTCAGTAACTGGCCCGACGTACACTTCGTTCCCTAGAATTTTTTTTATACCGAGGATCGTTGATTTTTTTTAATAAATTTCCACCTCCAAGACAAAATTGTTCCTTTATCCCCTGGTTTCATCAAATTTTTTTACGGATTCATTTAAAGGATGTTGTTACCTATAATCTGTGATGTGTTAGTAACTGGCACGACGTTTTCTTCGTTCCCTAGAATTTTTTTTTATACCGAGGATCGTTGATTTTTTAATAAATTTCCACCTCCAAGACAAAATTGTTCCTTTTTCCCCTGGTTTCATCAAATTTTTTTACGGATTCATTTAAAGGATGTTGTTACCTATAATCTGTGATATGTCAGTAACTGGCACGACGTTTACTTCGTTCCCTAGAAATTTTTTTATACCGAGGATCGTTGTATTTTTTTAATAAATTTCCACCTCAAAGACAAAATTGTTCCTTTATCCCCTGGTTTCATTAAATTTTTTTACGGATTCATTTAAAGGATGTTGTTATCTATAATCTGTGATATGTCAGTAACTGGCACGACGTACACTTCGATCCCTAGAAATTTTTTTATACCGAGGATCGTTGATTTTTTTAATAAATTTCCACCTCCAAGACAAAATTGTTCCTTTATTCCCTGGTTTCATCAAATTTTTTTACGGATTCATTTAGAAGATGTGGTTACCTATAACCTGTGATGTGTCAGTAACTGGCACGACGTTTACTTCGTTCCTTAGAAATTTTTTTATGCCGAGGATCGTTGATTTTTTTTAATAAATTTCCACCTCCAAGACAAAATTGTTCCTTTATTCCCTGGTTTCATCAAATTTTTTTACGGATTCATTTAAAAGATGTTGTTACCTATAATCTGTGAAGTGTCAGTAACCGGCACGACGTACACTTCATTCCCTAGAAAATTTTTTATACCGAGAATCGTTGATTTTTTTTATTAAATTTCCACCTCCAAGACAAAATTGTTCCTTTATCCCCTGGTTTCATCAAATTTTTTTACGGATTCATTTAAAGGAAGTTGTTACCTATAATCTGTGATGTGTCAGTAACTGGCACAACGTTTACTTCGTTCCCTAGAAATTTTTTTATGCCGAGGATCTTTGATTTTTTTTAATAAATTTCCATTTCCAAGACAAAATTGTTCCTTTAATCCCTGGTTTCATCAAATTTTTTACGGATTCATTTAAAGGATGTTATTACCTATAATCTGGGATGTGTCAGTAACTGGCACGACGTGCACTTCGTACCCTAGAAATTTTTTTATACCGAGGATCGTTGATTTTTTTAATAAATTTCCACCTCCAAGACAAAATTGTTTCTTTATCCCCTGGTTTCATCAATTTTTTTTACGGATTCATTTAAAGGATGTTATTACCTATAATCTGTGATGTGTCAGTAACTGGCACGACGTTTATTTCGTTCCCTAGAAATTTTTTTATGCCAAGGATCGTTGATTTTTTTTAATAAATTTCCACCTCCAAGACAAAATTGTTCCTTTATCCCCTGGTTTCATCAAATTTTTTTACGGATTCATTTAAAGGATGTTGTTACCAATAATCTGTGATGTGTCAGTAACTGGCCCGACGTACACTTCGTTCCCTAGAATTTTTTTTATACCGAGGATCGTTGATTTTTTTTAATAAATTTCCACCTCCAAGACAAAATTGTTCCTTTATCCCCTGGTTTCATCAAATTTTTTTACGGATTCATTTAAAGGATGTTGTTACCTATAATCTGTGATGTGTTAGTAACTGGCACGACGTTTTCTTCGTTCCCTAGAATTTTTTTTATACCGAGGATCGTTGATTTTTTAATAAATTTCCACCTCCAAGACAAAATTGTTCCTTTTTCCCCTGGTTTCATCAAATTTTTTTACGGATTCATTTAAAGGATGTTGTTACCTATAATCTGTGATATGTCAGTAACTGGCACGACGTTTACTTCGTTCCCTAGAATTTTTTTTATACCGAGGATCGTTGTATTTTTTTAATAAATTTCCACCTCAAAGACAAAATTGTTCCTTTATCCCCTGGTTTCATTAAATTTTTTTACGGATTCATTTAAAGGATGTTGTTATCTATAATCTGTGATATGTCAGTAACTGGCACGACGTACACTTCGATCCCTAGAAATTTTTTTATACCGAGGATCGTTGATTTTTTTAATAAATTTCCACCTCCAAGACAAAATTGTTCCTTTATTCCCTGGTTTCATCAAATTTTTTTACGGATTCATTTAGAAGATGTGGTTACCTATAACCTGTGATGTGTCAGTAACTGGCACGACGTTTACTTCGTTCCTTAGAAATTTTTTTATGCCGAGGATCGTTGATTTTTTTTAATAAATTTCCACCTCCAAGACAAAATTGTTCCTTTATTCCCTGGTTTCATCAAATTTTTTTACGGATTCATTTAAAAGATGTTGTTACCTATAATCTGTGAAGTGTCAGTAACCGGCACGACGTACACTTCATTCCCTAGAAAATTTTTTATACCGAGAATCGTTGATTTTTTTTATTAAATTTCCACCTCCAAGACAAAATTGTTCCTTTATCCCCTGGTTTCATCAAATTTTTTTACGGATTCATTTAAAGGAAGTTGTTACCTATAATCTGTGATGTGTCAGTAACTGGCACAACGTTTACTTCGTTCCCTAGAAATTTTTTTATGCCGAGGATCGTTGATTTTTTTTAATAAATTTCCATTTCCAAGACAAAATTGTTCCTTTAATCCCTGGTTTCATCAAATTTTTTACGGATTCATTTAAAGGATGTTATTACCTATAATCTGGGATGTGTTAGTAACTGGCACGACGTGCACTTCGTACCCTAGAAATTTTTTTATACCGAGGATCGTTGATTTTTTTAATAAATTTCCACCTCAAAGACAAAATTGTTCCTTTATCCCCTGGTTTCATTAAATTTTTTTACGGATTCATTTAAAGGATGTTGTTATCTATAATCTGTGATATGTCAGTAACTGGCACGACGTACACTTCGATCCCTAGAAATTTTTTTATACCGAGGATCGTTGATTTTTTTAATAAATTTCCACCTCCAAGACAAAATTGTTCCTTTATTCCCTGGTTTCATCAAATTTTTTTACGGATTCATTTAGAAGATGTGGTTACCTATAACCTGTGATGTGTCAGTAACTGGCACGACGTTTACTTCGTTCCTTAGAAATTTTTTTATGCCGAGGATCGTTGATTTTTTTTAATAAATTTCCACCTCCAAGACAAAATTGTTCCTTTATTCCCTGGTTTCATCAAATTTTTTTACGGATTCATTTAAAAGATGTTGTTACCTATAATCTGTGAAGTGTCAGTAACCGGCACGACGTACACTTCATTCCCTAGAAAATTTTTTATACCGAGAATCGTTGATTTTTTTTATTAAATTTCCACCTCCAAGACAAAATTGTTCCTTTATCCCCTGGTTTCATCAAATTTTTTTACGGATTCATTTAAAGGAAGTTGTTACCTATAATCTGTGATGTGTCAGTAACTGGCACAACGTTTACTTCGTTCCCTAGAAATTTTTTTATGCCGAGGATCTTTGATTTTTTTTAATAAATTTCCATTTCCAAGACAAAATTGTTCCTTTAATCCCTGGTTTCATCAAATTTTTTACGGATTCATTTAAAGGATGTTATTACCTATAATCTGGGATGTGTCAGTAACTGGCACGACGTGCACTTCGTACCCTAGAAATTTTTTTATACCGAGGATCGTTGATTTTTTTAATAAATTTCCACCTCCAAGACAAAATTGTTTCTTTATCCCCTGGTTTCATCAATTTTTTTTACGGATTCATTTAAAGGATGTTATTACCTATAATCTGTGATGTGTCAGTAACTGGCACGACGTTTATTTCGTTCCCTAGAAATTTTTTTATGCCAAGGATCGTTGATTTTTTTTAATAAATTTCCACCTCCAAGACAAAATTGTTCCTTTATCCCCTGGTTTCATCAAATTTTTTTACGGATTCATTTAAAGGATGTTGTTACCAATAATCTGTGATGTGTCAGTAACTGGCCCGACGTACACTTCGTTCCCTAGAATTTTTTTTATACCGAGGATCGTTGATTTTTTTTAATAAATTTCCACCTCCAAGACAAAATTGTTCCTTTATCCCCTGGTTTCATCAAATTTTTTTACGGATTCATTTAAAGGATGTTGTTACCTATAATCTGTGATGTGTTAGTAACTGGCACGACGTTTTCTTCGTTCCCTAGAATTTTTTTTATACCGAGGATCGTTGATTTTTTAATAAATTTCCACCTCCAAGACAAAATTGTTCCTTTTTCCCCTGGTTTCATCAAATTTTTTTACGGATTCATTTAAAGGATGTTGTTACCTATAATCTGTGATATGTCAGTAACTGGCACGACGTTTACTTCGTTCCCTAGAATTTTTTTTATACCGAGGATCGTTGTATTTTTTTAATAAATTTCCACCTCAAAGACAAAATTGTTCCTTTATCCCCTGGTTTCATTAAATTTTTTTACGGATTCATTTAAAGGATGTTGTTATCTATAATCTGTGATATGTCAGTAACTGGCACGACGTACACTTCGATCCCTAGAAATTTTTTTATACCGAGGATCGTTGATTTTTTTAATAAATTTCCACCTCCAAGACAAAATTGTTCCTTTATTCCCTGGTTTCATCAAATTTTTTTACGGATTCATTTAGAAGATGTGGTTACCTATAACCTGTGATGTGTCAGTAACTGGCACGACGTTTACTTCGTTCCTTAGAAATTTTTTTATGCCGAGGATCGTTGATTTTTTTTAATAAATTTCCACCTCCAAGACAAAATTGTTCCTTTATTCCCTGGTTTCATCAAATTTTTTTACGGATTCATTTAAAAGATGTTGTTACCTATAATCTGTGAAGTGTCAGTAACCGGCACGACGTACACTTCATTCCCTAGAAAATTTTTTATACCGAGAATCGTTGATTTTTTTTATTAAATTTCCACCTCCAAGACAAAATTGTTCCTTTATCCCCTGGTTTCATCAAATTTTTTTACGGATTCATTTAAAGGAAGTTGTTACCTATAATCTGTGATGTGTCAGTAACTGGCACAACGTTTACTTCGTTCCCTAGAAATTTTTTTATGCCGAGGATCGTTGATTTTTTTTAATAAATTTCCATTTCCAAGACAAAATTGTTCCTTTAATCCCTGGTTTCATCAAATTTTTTACGGATTCATTTAAAGGATGTTATTACCTATAATCTGGGATGTGTTAGTAACTGGCACGACGTGCACTTCGTACCCTAGAAATTTTTTTATACCGAGGATCGTTGATTTTTTTAATAAATTTCCACCTCCAAGACAAAATTGTTTCTTTATCCCCTGGTTTCATCAATTTTTTTTACGGATTCATTTAAAGGATGTTATTACCTATAATCTGTGATGTGTCAGTAACTGGCACGACGTTTATTTCGTTCCCTAGAAATTTTTTTATGCCAAGGATCGTTGATTTTTTTTAATAAATTTCCACCTCCAAGACAAAATTGTTCCTTTATTCCCTGGTTTCATCAAATTTTTTTACGGATTCATTTAAAAGATGATGTTACCTATAATCTGAGATGTGTTAGTAAATGGCACGACGTACACTTCGTACCCTAGAAATTTTTTTCTACCGAGGATCGTTGATTTTTTTTTAATAAATTTCCACCTCCAAGACAAAATTGTTCCTTTATCCCCTGGTTTCATCAAATTTTTTTACAGATTCATTTAACGGACGTTGTGTTCTATAATCTGTGATGTGTCAGTAACTGGCACGACGTTTACTTCGTTCCCTAGAAATTTTTTTATACCGAGGATCGTTGATTTTTTTTAATAAATTTCCACCTCCAAGACAAAATTGTTCCTTTATCCCCTGGTTTCATCAAATTTTTTTACGGATTCATTTAAAGGATGTTGTTACCAATAATCTGTGATGTGTCAGTAACAGGCACGACCTTTACTTCGATCCCTAGAAATTTTTTTATACCGAGGATCGTTGATTTTTTTAATAAATTTCCACCTCCAAGACAAAATTGTTCCTTTATCCCCTGGTTTCATCAAATTTTTTTACGGATTCATTTAAAGGATGTTGTTACCTATAATCTGTGATGTGTCAGTAACTGGCACGACGTTTACTTCGTTCCCTAGAAATTTTTTAATGCCAAGGATCGTTGATTTTTTTTAATAAATTTCCACCTCCAAGACAAAATTGTTCCTTTATTCCCTGGTTTCATCAAATTTTTTTACGGATTCATTTAAAGGATGTTGTTAACTATAATCTGTGATGTGTCAGTAACTGGCACGACGTACACTCCGTACCCTAGAATTTTTTTTATACCGAGGATCGTTGATTTTTTTTAATAAATTTCCACCTCCAAGACAAAATTGTTCCTTTATCCCCTGGTTTCATCAAATTTTTTTACTGATTCATTTAAAGGACGTTGTTAACTATAATCTTTGATGTGTCAGTAACTGGCACGACGTTCACTTCGTTCCCTAGAAATTTTTTTATACCGAGGATCGTTGATTTTTTTTAATAAATTTCCACCTCCAAGACAAAATTGTTCCTTTATCCCCTGGTTTCAACAAATTTTTTTACGGATTCATTTAAAGGATGTTGTTACCTATAATCTGTGATGTGTCAGTAACTGGCACGACGTTTACTTTGTTCCCTAGAAATTTTTTTATACCGAGGATCGTTGATTTTTTTTAATAAATTTCCACCTCCAAGACAAAATTGTTCCTTTATCCCCTGGTTTCATCAAATTTTTTTACGGATTCATTTAAAGGATGTTGTTACCTATAATCTGTGATGTGACAGTAACTGGCACGAAGTTTACTTCGTTCCCTAGAAACTTTTTTATGCCGAGGATCGTTGATTTTTTTTAATAAATTTTCACCTCCAAGACAAAATTGTTCCTTTTTTCCCTGGTTTCATCAAATTATTTTACGGATTCATTTAAAGAATGTTGTTACCTATAATTTGTGATGTGTCAGTAACTGGCACGACGTTTACTTCGTTCCCTAGAATTTTTTTTATACCGAGGGTCGTTGATTTTTTTTAATACATTTCCACCTCCAAGACAAAATTGTTCCTTTATCCCCTGGTTTCATCAATTTTTTTTACTGATTTATTTAAAGAATGTTGTTACCTATAATCTGTGATGTGTCAGTAACTGGCACGTTGTACACTTCGTACCCTAGAATTTTTTTTATACCGAGGATCGTTGATTTTTTTTTAATAAATTTCCACCTCCAAGACAAATATGTTCCTTTTTCCCCTGGTTTCATCAAATTTTTTTACGGATTCATTTAAAGGATGTTGTTACCTATAATCTGTGATATGTCAGTAACTGGCACGACGTTTACTTCGTTCCCTAGAAATTTTTTTATACCGAGGATCGTTGTTTTTTATTAATAAATTTCCACCTCCAAGACAAAATTGTTCCTTTATCCCCTGGTTTCACTAAATTTTTTTACGGATTCATTTATAGGATGTTGTTATCTATAATCTGTGATGTGTCAGTAACTTGCACGACGTTTACTTCGTTCCCTAGAAATTTTTTTATGCCGAGGATCGTTGATTTTTTTTTAATAAATTTCCACCTCCAAGACAAAATTGTTCCTTTTTTCCCTGGTTTCATGAAATTTTTTTACGGATTCATTTAAAAGACGTTGTGTCCTATAATCTGTGATGTGGCAGTAACTGGCACGACGTTTACTTCGTTCCCTAGAAATGTTTTTATACCGAGGATCGTTGATTTTTTTAATAAATTTCCACCTCCAAGACAAAATTAATCCTTTATCCCCTGGTTTCATCAAATTTTTTTACGGATTCATTTAAAAGATGTTGTTACCTATAATCTGTGATGTGTCAGTAACTGGCACGACGTACACTTCGTTCCCTAGAAATTTTTTTATACCGAGGATCGTTGTTTTTTTTTAATAAATTTCCACCTCCAAGACAAAATTGTTCTTTTATCCCCTTGTTTCATTAATTTTTTTTACGGATTCATTTAAAGGATTTTGTTATCTATAATCTGTGATGTGTCAGTAACTGGCACGACGTACACTTCGTTCCCTAGAAATTTTTTTATACCGAGGATCGTTGATTTTTTTAATAAATTTCCACCTCCAAGACAAAATTGTTCCTTTATTCCCTGGTTTCATCAAATTTTTTTACGGATTCATTTAAAAGATGTTGTTACCTATATTCTGTGATGTGTCAGTAACCGGCACGACGTACACTTCATTCCCTAGAAAATTTTTTATACCGAGGATCGTTGATTTTTTTTAATAAATTTCCACCTCCAAGACAAAATTGTTCCTTTATCCCCTGGTTTCATCAATTTTTTTTACTGATTTATTTAAAGAATGTTGTTACCTATAATCTGTGTTGTGTCAGTAACTGGCACATTGTACACTTTGTACCCTAGAAATTTTTTTATACCGAGGATCGTTGATTTTTTTTTAATAAATTTCCACCTCCAAGACAAAATTGTTCCTTTATCCCCTGGTTTCATCAAATTTTTTTACGGATTCATTTAAAAGATGTTGTTACCCATATTCTGTGATGTGTCAGTAACTGGCACGACGTACACTTCGTTCCCTAGAATTTTTTTTATACCGAGGATCGTTGATTTTTTTTAATAAATTTCCACCTCCAAGACAAAATTGTTCCTTTATCCCCTGGTTTCATCAAATTTTTTTACGGATTCATTTAAAGGATGTTGTTACCTATAATCTGTGATGTGTTAGTAACTGGCACGACGTTTTCTTCGTTCCCTAGAATTTTTTTTATACCGAGGATCGTTGATTTTTTAATAAATTTCCACCTCCAAGACAAAATTGTTCCTTTTTCCCCTGGTTTCATCAAATTTTTTTACGGATTCATTTAAAGGATGTTGTTACCTATAATCTGTGATATGTCAGTAACTGGCACGACGTTTACTTCGTTCCCTAGAAATTTTTTTATACCGAGGATCGTTGTATTTTTTTAATAAATTTCCACCTCAAAGACAAAATTGTTCCTTTATCCCCTGGTTTCATTAAATTTTTTTACGGATTCATTTAAAAGATGTTGTTATCTATAATCTGTGATATGTCAGTAACTGGCACGACGTACACTTCGATCCCTAGAAATTTTTTTATACCGAGGATCGTTGATTTTTTTAATAAATTTCCACCTCCAAGACAAAATTGTTCCTTTATTCCCTGGTTTCATCAAATTTTTTTACGGATTCATTTAAAAGATGTGGTTACCTATAACCTGTGATGTGTCAGTAACTGGCACGACGTTTACTTCGTTCCTTAGAAATTTTTTTATGCCGAGGATCGTTGATTTTTTTTAATAAATTTCCACCTCCAAGACAAAATTGTTCCTTTATTCCCTGGTTTCATCAAATTTTTTTACGGATTCATTTAAAAGATGTTGTTACCTATAATCTGTGAAGTGTCAGTAACCGGCACGACGTACACTTCATTCCCTAGAAAATTTTTTATACCGAGAATCGTTGATTTTTTTTATTAAATTTCCACCTCCAAGACAAAATTGTTCCTTTATCCCCTGGTTTCATCAAATTTTTTTACGGATTCATTTAAAGGAAGTTGTTACCTATAATCTGTGATGTGTCAGTAACTGGCACAACGTTTACTTCGTTCCCTAGAAATTTTTTTATGCCGAGGATCGTTGATTTTTTTTAATAAATTTCCATTTCCAAGACAAAATTGTTCCTTCAATCCCTGGTTTCATCAAATTTTTTACGGATTCATTTAAAGGATGTTATTACCTATAATCTGGGATGTGTTAGTAACTGGCACGACGTGCACTTCGTACCCTAGAAATTTTTTTATACCGAGGATCGTTGATTTTTTAAATAAATTTCCACCTCCAAGACAAAATTGTTTCTTTATCCCCTGGTTTCATCAATTTTTTTTACGGATTCATTTAAAGGATGTTATTACCTATAATCTGTGATGTGTCAGTAACTGGCACGACGTTTATTTCGTTCCCTAGAAATTTTTTTATGCCAAGGATCGTTGATTTTTTTTAATAAATTTCCACCTCCAAGACAAATTGTTCCTTTATTCCCTGGTTTCATCAAATTTTTTTACGGATTCATTTAAAAGATGATGTTACCTATAATCTGAGATGTGTTAGTAAATGGCACGACGTACACTTCGTACCCTAGAAATTTTTTTCTACCGAGGATCGTTGATTTTTTTTTAATAAATTTCCACCTCCAAGACAAAATTGTTCCTTTATCCCCTGGTTTCATCAAATTTTTTTACGGATTCATTTAAAAGATGTTGTTACCCATATTCTGTGATGTGTCAGTAACTGGCACGACGTACACTTCGTTCCCTAGAATTTTTTTTATACCGAGGATCGTTGATTTTTTTTAATAAATTTCCACCTCCAAGACAAAATTGTTCTTTTATCCCCTGGTTTCATCAAATTTTTTTACGGATTCATTTAAAGGATGTTGTTACCTATAATCTGTGATGTGTTAGTAACTGGCACGACGTTTTCTTCGTTCCCTAGAATTTTTTTTATACCGAGGATCGTTGATTTTTTAATAAATTTCCACCTCCAAGACAAAATTGTTCCTTTTTCCCCTGGTTTCATCAAATTTTTTTACGGATTCATTTAAAGGATGTTGTTACCTATAATCTGTGATATGTCAGTAACTGGCACGACGTTTACTTCGTTCCCTAGAAATTTTTTTATACCGAGGATCGTTGTATTTTTTTAATAAATTTCCACCTCAAAGACAAAATTGTTCCTTTATCCCCTGGTTTCATTAAATTTTTTTACGGATTCATTTAAAGGATGTTGTTATCTATAATCTGTGATATGTCAGTAACTGGCACGACGTACACTTCGATCCCTAGAAATTTTTTTATACCGAGGATCGTTGATTTTTTTAATAAATTTCCACCTCCAAGACAAAATTGTTCCTTTATTCCCTGGTTTCATCAAATTTTTTTACGGATTCATTTAAAAGATGTGGTTACCTATAATCTGTGATGTGTCAGTAACTGGCACGACGTTTACTTCGTTCCTTAGAAATTTTTTTATGCCGAGGATCCTTGATTTTTTTTAATAAATTTTCACCTCCAAGACAAAATTGTTCCTTTATTCCCTGGTTTCATCAAATTTTTTTACGGATTCATTTAAAAGATGTTGTTACCTATAATCTGTGAAGTGTCAGTAACCGGCACGACGTACACTTCATTCCCTAGAAAATTTTTTATACCGAGAATCGTTGATTTTTTTTATTAAATTTCCACCTCCAAGACAAAATTGTTCCTTTATCCCCTGGTTTCATCAAATTTTTTTACGGATTCATTTAAAGGAAGTTGTTACCTATAATCTGTGATGTGTCAGTAACTGGCACAACGTTTACTTCGTTCCCTAGAAATTTTTTTATGCCGAGGATCGTTGATTTTTTTTAATAAATTTCCATTTCCAAGACAAAATTGTTCCTTCAATCCCTGGTTTCATCAAATTTTTTACGGATTCATTTAAAGGATGTTATTACCTATAATCTGGGATGTGTTAGTAACTGGCACGACGTGCACTTCGTACCCTAGAAATTTTTTTATACCGAGGATCGTTGATTTTTTTAATAAATTTCCACCTCCAAGACAAAATTGTTTCTTTATCCCCTGGTTTCATCAATTTTTTTTACGGATTCATTTAAAGGATGTTATTACCTATAATCTGTGATGTGTCAGTAACTGGCACGACGTTTATTTCGTTCCCTAGAAATTTTTTTATGCCAAGGATCGTTGATTTTTTTTAATAAATTTCCACCTCCAAGACAAAATTGTTCCTTTATTCCCTGGTTTCATCAAATTTTTTTACGGATTCATTTAAAAGATGATGTTACCTATAATCTGAGATGTGTTAGTAAATGGCACGACGTACACTTCGTACCCTAGAAATTTTTTTCTACCGAGGATCGTTGATTTTTTTTTAATAAATTTCCACCTCCAAGACAAAATTGTTCCTTTATCCCCTGGTTTCATCAATTTTTTTTACAGATTCATTTAACGGACGTTGTGTTCTATAATCTGTGATGTGTCAGTAACTGGCACGACGTTTACTTCGTTCCCTAGAAATTTTTTTATACCGAGGATCGTTGATTTTTTTTAATAAATTTCCACCTCCAAGACAAAATTGTTCCTTTATCCCCTGGTTTCATCAAATTTTTTTACGGATTCATTTAAAGGATGTTGTTACCAATAATCTGTGATGTGTCAGTAACAGGCACGACCTTTACTTCGATCCCTAGAAATTTTTTTATACCGAGGATCGTTGATTTTTTTAATAAATTTCCACCTCCAAGACAAAATTGTTCCTTTATCCCCTGGTTTCATCAAATTTTTTTACGGATTCATTTAAAGGATGTTGTTACCTATAATCTGTGATGTGTCAGTAACTGGCACGACGTTTACTTCGTTCCCTAGAAATTTTTTTATGTAAAGGATCGTTGATTTTTTTAATAAATTTCCACCTCCAAGACAAAATTGTTCCTTTATTCCCTGGTTTCATCAAATTTTTTTACGGATTCATTTAAAGGATGTTGTTACCTATAATCTGTGATGTGTCAGTAACTGGCACGACGTACACTCCGTACCCTAGAATTTTTTTTATACCGAGGATCGTTGATTTTTTTTAATAAATTTCCACCTCCAAGACAAAATTGTTCCTTTATCCCCTGGTTTCATCAAATTTTTTTACGGATTCATTTAAAGGATGTTGTTAACTATAATCTGTGATGTGTCAGTAACTGGCACGACGTTCACTTCGTTCCCTAGAAATTTTTTTATACCGAGGATCGTTGATTTTTTTTAATAAATTTCCACCTCCAAGACAAAATTGATCCTTTATCTCCTGGTTTCAACAAATTTTTTTACGGATTCATTTAAAGGATGTTGTTACCTATAATCTGTGATGTGTCAGTAACTGGCACAACGTTTAATTTGTTCCCTAGAACTTTTTTTATACCGAGGATCGTTGATTTTTTTTAATAAATTTCCACCTCCAAGACAAAATTGTTCCTTTATCCCCTGGTTTCATCAAATTTTTTTACGGATTCATTTAAAGGATGTTGTTACCTATAATCTGTGATGTGTCAGTAACTGGCACGAAGTTTACTTCGTTCCCTAGAAACTTTTTTATGCCGAGGATCGTTGATTTTTTTTAATAAATTTTCACCTCCAAGACAAAATTGTTCCTTTTTTCCCTGGTTTCATCAAATTATTTTACGGATTCATTTAAAGAATGTTGTTACCTATAATTTGTGATGTGTCAGTAACTGGCACGACGTTTACTTCGTTCCCTAGAATTTTTTTTATACCGAGGGTCGTTGATTTTTTTTAATACATTTCCACCTCCAAGACAAAATTGTTCCTTTATCCCCTGGTTTCATCAATTTTTTTTACTGATTTATTTAAAGAATGTTGTTACCTATAATCTGTGATGTGTCAGTAACTGGCACGTTGTACACTTCGTACCCTAGAATATTTTTTATACCGAGGATCGTTGATTTTTTTTTAATAAATTTCCACCTCCAAGACAAATATGTTCCTTTTTCCCCTGGTTTCATCAAATTTTTTTACGGATTCATTTAAAGGATGTTGTTACCTATAATCTGTGATATGTCAGTAACTGGCACGACGTTTACTTCGTTCCCTAGAAATTTTTTTATACCGAGGATCGTTGTTTTTTATTAATAATTTTCCACCTCCAAGACAAA
Organism: Siphlonurus alternatus; assembly: GCA_949825025.1. Classification (NCBI taxonomy): domain Eukaryota; kingdom Metazoa; phylum Arthropoda; class Insecta; order Ephemeroptera; family Siphlonuridae; genus Siphlonurus; species Siphlonurus alternatus. Next base: position 418,925 of record OX463788.1, on the reverse strand, counting down.
ATTGGTCCTTTATCCCCTGGTTTCATTAAATTTTTTTACGGATTCATTTATAGGATGTTGTTATCTATAATCTGTGATGTGTCAGTAACTGGCACGACGTTTACTTCGTTCCCTAGAAATTTTTTTATGCCGAGGATCGTTGATTTTTTTTTAATAAATTTCCACCTCCAAGACAAAATTGTTCCTTTTTTCCCTGGTTTCATGAAATTTTTTTACGGATTCATTTAAAAGACGTTGTGTCCTATAATCTGTGATGTGGCAGTAAGTGGCACGACGTTTACTTCGTTCCCTAGAAATGTTTAAATACCGAGGATCGTTGATTTTTTTTAATAAATTTCCACCTCCAAGACAAAATTGTTCCTTTATCCCCTGGTTTCATCAAATTTTTTTACGTTTTTATACCGAGGATCGTTGATTTTTTTAATAAATTTCCACCTCCAAGACAAAATTAATCCTTTATCCCCTGGTTTCATCAAATTTTTTTACGGATTCATTTAAAAGATGTTGTTACCTATAATCTGTGATGTGTCAGTAACTGGCACGACGTACACTTCGTTCCCTAGAAATTTTTTTATACCGAGGATCGTTGTTTTTTTTTAATAAATTTCCACCTCCAAGACAAAATTGTTCTTTTATCCCCTGGTTTCATTAATTTTTTTTACGGATTCATTTAAAGGATTTTGTTATCTATAATCTGTGATGTGTCAGTAACTGGCACGACGTACACTTCGTTCCCTAGAAATTTTTTTATACCGAGGATCGTTGATTTTTTTAATAAATTTCCACCTCCAAGACAAAATTGTTCCTTTATTCCCTGGTTTCATCAAATTTTTTTACGGATTCATTTAAAAGATGTTGTTACCTATAATCTGTGATGTGTTAGTAACCGGCACGACGTACACTTCATTCCCTAGAAAATTTTTTATACCGAGGATCGTTGATTTTTTTTAATAAATTTCCACCTCCAAGACAAAATTGTTCCTTTATCCCCTGGTTTCATCAATTTTTTTTACAGATTCATTTAACGGACGTTGTGTTCTATAATCTGTGATGTGTCAGTAACTGGCACGACGTTTACTTCGTTCCCTAGAAATTTTTTTATACCGAGGATCGTTGATTTTTTTTAATAAATTTCCACCTCCAAGACAAAATTGTTCCTTTATCCCCTGGTTTCATCAAATTTTTTTACGGATTCATTTAAAGGATGTTGTTACCAATAATCTGTGATGTGTCAGTAACAGGCACGACCTTTACTTCGATCCCTAGAAATTTTTTTATACCGAGGATCGTTGATTTTTTTAATAAATTTCCACCTCCAAGACAAAATTGTTCCTTTATCCCCTGGTTTCATCAAATTTTTTTACGGATTCATTTAAAGGATGTTGTTACCTATAATCTGTGATGTGTCAGTAACTGGCACGACGTTTACTTCGTTCCCTAGAAATTTTTTTATGTAAAGGATCGTTGATTTTTTTAATAAATTTCCACCTCCAAGACAAAATTGTTCCTTTATTCCCTGGTTTCATCAAATTTTTTTACGGATTCATTTAAAGGATGTTGTTACCTATAATCTGTGATGTGTCAGTAACTGGCACGACGTACACTCCGTACCCTAGAATTTTTTTTATACCGAGGATCGTTGATTTTTTTTAATAAATTTCCACCTCCAAGACAAAATTGTTCCTTTATCCCCTGGTTTCATCAAATTTTTTTACGGATTCATTTAAAGGATGTTGTTAACTATAATCTGTGATGTGTCAGTAACTGGCACGACGTTCACTTCGTTCCCTAGAAATTTTTTTATACCGAGGATCGTTGATTTTTTTTAATAAATTTCCACCTCCAAGACAAAATTGATCCTTTATCTCCTGGTTTCAACAAATTTTTTTACGGATTCATTTAAAGGATGTTGTTACCTATAATCTGTGATGTGTCAGTAACTGGCACAACGTTTACTTTGTTCCCTAGAACTTTTTTTATACCGAGGATCGTTGATTTTTTTTAATAAATTTCCACCTCCAAGACAAAATTGTTCCTTTATCCCCTGGTTTCATCAAATTTTTTTACGGATTCATTTAAAGGATGTTGTTACCTATAATCTGTGATGTGTCAGTAACTGGCACGAAGTTTACTTCGTTCCCTAGAAACTTTTTTATGCCGAGGATCGTTGATTTTTTTTAATAAATTTTCACCTCCAAGACAAAATTGTTCCTTTTTTCCCTGGTTTCATCAAATTATTTTACGGATTCATTTAAAGAATGTTGTTACCTATAATTTGTGATGTGTCAGTAACTGGCACGACGTTTACTTCGTTCCCTAGAATTTTTTTTATACCGAGGGTCGTTGATTTTTTTTAATACATTTCCACCTCCAAGACAAAATTGTTCCTTTATCCCCTGGTTTCATCAATTTTTTTTACTGATTTATTTAAAGAATGTTGTTACCTATAATCTGTGATGTGTCAGTAACTGGCACGTTGTACACTTCGTACCCTAGAATATTTTTTATACCGAGGATCGTTGATTTTTTTTTAATAAATTTCCACCTCCAAGACAAATATGTTCCTTTTTCCCCTGGTTTCATCAAATTTTTTTACGGATTCATTTAAAGGATGTTGTTACCTATAATCTGTGATATGTCAGTAACTGGCACGACGTTTACTTCGTTCCCTAGAAATTTTTTTATACCGAGGATCGTTGTTTTTTATTAATAATTTTCCACCTCCAAGACAAAATTGGTCCTTTATCCCCTGGTTTCATTAAATTTTTTTACGGATTCATTTATAGGATGTTGTTATCTATAATCTGTGATGTGTCAGTAACTGGCACGACGTTTACTTCGTTCCCTAGAAATTTTTTTATGCCGAGGATCGTTGATTTTTTTTTAATAAATTTCCACCTCCAAGACAAAATTGTTCCTTTTTTCCCTGGTTTCATGAAATTTTTTTACGGATTCATTTAAAAGACGTTGTGTCCTATAATCTGTGATGTGGCAGTAAGTGGCACGACGTTTACTTCGTTCCCTAGAAATGTTTTTATACCGAGGATCGTTGATTTTTTTTAATAAATTTCCACCTCCAAGACAAAATTGTTCCTTTATCCCCTGGTTTAATCAAATTTTTTTACGTTTTTATACCGAGGATCGTTGATTTTTTTAATAAATTTCCACCTCCAAGACAAAATTAATCCTTTATCCCCTGGTTTCATCAAATTTTTTTACGGATTCATTTAAAAGATGTTGTTACCTATAATCTGTGATGTGTCAGTAACTGGCACGACGTACACTTCGTTCCCTAGAAATTTTTTTATACCGAGGATCGTTGTTTTTTTTTAATAAATTTCCACCTCCAAGACAAAATTGTTCTTTTATCCCCTGGTTTCATTAATTTTTTTTACGGATTCATTTAAAGGATTTTGTTATCTATAATCTGTGATGTGTCAGTAACTGGCACGACGTACACTTCGTTCCCTAGAAATTTTTTTATACCGAGGATCGTTGATTTTTTTAATAAATTTCCACCTCCAAGACAAAATTGTTCCTTTATTCCCTGGTTTCATCAAATTTTTTTACGGATTCATTTAAAAGATGTTGTTACCTATAATCTGTGATGTGTTAGTAACCGGCACGACGTACACTTCATTCCCTAGAAAATTTTTTATACCGAGGATCGTTGATTTTTTTTAATAAATTTCCACCTCCAAGACAAAATTGTTTCTTTATCCCCTGGTTTCATCAAATTTTTTTACGGATTCATTTAAAGGATGTTATTACCTATAATCTGTGATGTGTTAGTAACTGGCACGACGTACACTTCGTACCCTAGAAATTTTTTTATACCGAGGATCGTTGATTTTTTTTAATAAATTTCCACCTCCAAGACAAAATTGTTCCTTTATCCCCTGGTTTCATCAAATTTTTTTACGGATTCATTTAAAGGATGTTGTTACCTATAATCTGTGATGTGTCAGTAACTGGCACGACGTACACTTCGTTCTCTAGAAATTTTTTTATACCGAGGATCGTTGATTTTTTTAATAAATTTCCACCTCCAAGACAAAATTGTTCCTTTATTCCCTGGTTTCATCAAATTTTTTTACGGATTCATTTAAAAGATGTTGTTACCTATAATCTGTGATGTGTCAGTAACCAGCACGACGTACACTCCATTCCCTAGAAATTTTTTTATACCGAGGTTCGTTGATTTTTTTTAAAAAATTTCCACCTCCAAGACAAAATTGTTCCTTTATCCCCTGGTTTCAACAATTTTTTTTACGGATTCATTTAAAAGATGTTATTACCTATAATCTGTGATGTGTTAGTAACTGGCACGACGTACACTTCGTACCCTAGAAATTTTTTTATACCGAGGATCGTTGATTTTTTTTAATAAATTTCCACCTCCAAGACAAAATTGTTCCTTTATCCCCTGGTTTCATCAAATTTTTTTACGGATTCATTTAAAGGATGTTGTTACCTATAATCTGTGATGTGTCAGTAACTGGCACGACGTTTACTTTGTTCCCTAGAAATTTTTTTATACCGAGGATCGTTGATTTTTTTTAATAAATTTCAACCATTAAGACAAAATTGTTCCTTTATCCCCTGGTTTCATCAAATTTTTTTACGGATTCATTTAAAGGATGTTGTTACCTATAATCTGTGATGTGTCAGTAACTGGCACGAAGTTTACTTCGTTCCCTAGAAACTTTTTTATACCGAGGATCGTTGATTTTTTTTAATAAATTTTCACCTCCAAGACAAAATTGTTCCTTTATTCCCTGGTTTCATCAAATTTTTTTACGGATTTATTTAAAAGATGTTGTTACCTATAATTTGTGATGTGTCAGTAACTGGCACGACGTTTACTTCGTTCCCTAGAATTTTTTTTTATACCGAGGGTCGTTGATTTTTTTTAATACATTTCCACCTCCAAGACAAAATTGTTCCTTTATCCCCTGGTTTCATCAAATTTTTTTACGGATTCATTTAAAGGATGTTGTTACCTATAATCTGTGATGTGTTAGTAACTGGCACGACGTTTTCTTCGTTCCCTAGAATTTTTTTTATACCGAGGATCGTTGATTTTTTAATAAATTTCCACCTCCAAGACAAAATTGTTCCTTTTTCCCCTGGTTTCATCAAATTTTTTTACGGATTCATTTAAAGGATGTTGTTACCTATAATCTGTGATATGTCAGTAACTGGCACAACGTTTACTTCGTTCCCTAGAAATTTTTTTATGCCGAGGATCGTTGATTTTTTTTAATAAATTTCCACCTCCAAGACAAAATTGTTCCTTTATTCTCTGGTTTCATCAAATTTTTTTACGGATTCATTTAAAGGATGTTATTACCAATAATCTGTGATGTGTTAGTAACTGGCACGAGGTACACTTCGTACTCTAGAATTTTTTTTATACCGAGGATCGTTGATTTTTTTTAATAAATTTTTACCTCCAAGACAAAATTGTTCCTTTATTCCCTGGTTTCATCAAATTTTTTTACGGATTCATTTAAAAGATGTTGTTACCTGTAATCTGTAATGTGTCAGTAACTGGCACGACGTACACTTCGTTCCCTAGAAATTTTTTTATACCGAGGATCGTTGATTTTTTTAATAAATTTCCACCTCCAAGACAAAATTGTTACTTTATTCCCTGGTTTCATCAAAATTTTTTACGGATTCATTTAAAGGAAGTTGTTACCTATAATCTGTGATGTGTCAGTAACTGGCACGACGTTTACTTCGTTCCCTAGAAATTTTTTTATGCCGAGGATCGTTGATTTTTTTTAATAAATTTCCACCTCCAAGACAAAATTGTTCCTTTTTTCTCTGGTTTCATCAAATTTTTTTACGAATTCATTTAAAGGATGTTATTACCTATAATCTGTGATGTGTTAGTAACTGGCACGACGTACACTTCGTACCCTAGAAATTTTTTTATACCGAGGATCGTTGATTTTTTTTAATAAATTTCCACCTCCAAGACAAAATTGTTCCTTTATCCCCTGGTTTCATCAAATTTTTTTACGGATTCATATAAAGGATGTTGTTACCTATAATCTGTGATGTGTCAGTAACTGGCACGACGTACACTTCGTTCTCTAGAAATTTTTTTATACCGAGGATCGTTGATTTTTTTAATAAATTTCCACCTCCAAGACAAAATTGTTCCTTTATTCCCTGGTTTCATCAAATTTTTTTACGGATTCATTTAAAAGATGTTGTTACCTATAATCTGTGATGTGTTAGTAACTGGCACGACGTACACTTCGTACCCTAGAAATTTTTTTATACCGAGGATCGTTGATTTTTTTTATTAAATTTCCACCTCCAAGACAAAATTGTTCCTTTATTCCCTGGTTTCATCAAATTTTTTTACGGATTCATTTAAAAGATGTTGTTACGTATAATCTGTAAAGTGTCAGTAACCGGCACGACGTACACTTCATTCCCTAGAAAATTTTTTATACCGAGGATCGTTGATTTTTTTTATTAAATTTCCACCTCCAAGACAAAATTATTCCTTTATCCCCTGGTTTCATCAAATTTTTTTACGGATTCATTTAAAGGAAGTTGTTACCTATAATCTGTGATGTGTCAGTAACTGGCACAACGTTTACTTCGTTCCCTAGAAATTTTTTTATGCCGAGGATCGTTAATTTTTTTTAATAAATTTCCACCTCCAAGACAAAATTGTTCCTTTATTCTCTGGTTTCATCAAATTTTTTTACGGATTCATTTAAAGGATGTTATTACCAATAATCTGTGATGTGTTAGTAACTGGCACGAGGTACACTTCGTACTCTAGAATTTTTTTTATACCGAGGATCGTTGATTTTTTTTTAATAAATTTTTACCTCCAAGACAAAATTGTTCCTTTATTCCCTGGTTTCATCAAATTTTTTTACGGATTCATTTAAAAGATGTTGTTACCTGTAATCTGTAATGTGTCAGTAACTGGCACGACGTACACTTCGTTCCCTAGAAATTTTTTTATACCGAGGATCGTTGATTTTTTTAATAAATTTCCACCTCCAAGACAAAATTGTTCCTTTATTCCCTGGTTTCATCAAAATTTTTTTACGGATTCATTTAAAGGAAGTTGTTACCTATAATCTGTGATGTGTCAGTAACTGGCACGACGTTTACTTCGTTCCCTAGAAATTTTTTTATGCCGAGGATCGTTGATTTTTTTTAATAAATTTCCACCTCCAAGACAAAATTGTTCCTTTTTTCTCTGGTTTCATCAAATTTTTTTACGAATTCATTTAAAGGATGTTATTACCTATAATCTGTGATGTGTCAGTAACTGGCATGACGTACACTTCGTTCTCTAGAAATTTTTTTATACCGAGGATCGTTGATTTTTTTTAATAAATTTCCACCTCCAAGACAAAATTGTTCCTTTATCCCCTGGTTTCATCAAATTTTTTTACGGATTCATTTAAAGGATGTTGTTACCTATAATCTGTGATGTGTCAGTAACTGGCACGACGTACACTTCGTTCTCTAGAAATTTTTTTATACCGAGGATCGTTGATTTTTTTAATAAATTTCCACCTCCAAGACAAAATTGTTCCTTTATTCCCTGGTTTCATCAAATTTTTTTACAGATTCATTTAAAAGATGTTGTTACCTATAATCTGTGATGTGTCAGTAACCGGCACGACGTACACTCCATTCCCTAGAAATTTTTTTATACCGAGGTTCGTTGATTTTTTTTTAAAAATTTCCACCTCCAAGACAAAATTGTTCCTTTATCCCCTGGTCTCAACAAATTTTTTTACGGATTCATTTAAAGGATGTTGTTACCTATAATCTGTGATGTGTCAGTAACTGGCACGACGTCTACTTTGTTCCCTAGAAATTTTTTTATACCGAGGATCGTTGATTTTTTTTAATAAATTTCAACCTCCAAGACAAAATTGTTCCTTTATCCCCTGGTTTCATCAAATTTTTTTATAAATTCATTTAAAGGATGTTGTTACCTATAATCTGTGATGTGTCAGTAACTGGCACGAAGTTTACTTCGTTCCCTAGAAACTTTTTTATACCGAGGATCGTTGATTTTTTTTAATAAATTTTCACATCCAAGACCAAATTGTTCCTTTATTCCCTGGTTTCATCAAATTTTTTTACGGATTCATTTAAAAGATGTTGTTACCTATAATTTGTGATGTGTCAGTAACCGGCACGACGTTTACTACGTTCCCTAGAATTTTTTTTATACCGAGGGTTGTTGATTTTTTTTAATACATTTCCACCTCCAAGACAAAATTGTTCCTTTATCCCCTGGTTTCATCAAATTTTTTTACGGATTCATTTAAAGGATGTTGTTACCTATAATCTGTGATATGTCAGTAACTGGCACGACGTTTACTTCGTTCCCTAGAAATTTTTTTATACCGAGGATCGTTGTATTTTTTTAATAAATTTCCACCTCAAAGACAAAATTGTTCCTTTATCCCCTGGTTTCATTAAATTTTTTTACGGATTCATTTAAAGGATGTTGTTATCTATAATCTGTGATATGTCAGTAACTGGCACAACGTACACTTCGATCCCTAGAAATTTTTTTATACCGAGGATCGTTGATTTTTTTAATAAATTTCCACCTCCAAGACAAAATTGTTCCTTTATTCCCTGGTTTCATCAAATTTTTTTACGGATTCATTTAAAAGATGTTGTTACCTATAATCTGTAATGTGTCAGTAACTGGCACGACGTACACTTCATTCCCTAGAAAATTTTTTAAAACGAGGATCGTTGATTTTTTTTATTAAATTTCCACCTCCAAGACAAAATTGTTCCTCTATCCCCTGGTTTCATCAAATTTTTTTACGGATTCATTTAAAGGAAGTTATTACCTATAATCTGTGATGTGTCAGTAACTGGCACAACGTTTACTTCGTTCCCTAGAAATTTTTTTATACCGAGGATCGTTGATTTTTTTTAATAAATTTTTACCTCCAAGACAAAATTGTTCCTTTATTTCCTGGTTTCATCAAATTTTTTTACGGATTCATTTAAAAGATGTTGTTACCTGTAATCTGTAATGTGTCAGTAACTGGCACGACGTACACTTCGTTCCCTAGAAATTTTTTTATACCGTGGATCGTTGATTTTTTTAATAAATTTCCACCTCCAAGACAAAATTGTTCCTTTATCCCCTGGTTTCATCAAATTTTTTTACGGATTCATTTAAAGGACGTTGTGTCCTATTATCTGTGATGTGTCAGTAACCGGCACGACGTACACTTCGTTCCCTAGAAATTTTTTTATACCGAGGATCGTTGATTTTTTTTAATAAATTTCCACCTCCAAGACAAAATTGTTCCTTTATCCCCTGGTTTCATCAAATATTTTTACGGATTCATTTAAAGGATGTTGTTACCTATATTCTGTGATGTGTTAGTAACTGGCACGACGTACTCTTCGTTCCCTAGAAATTTTTTTTTACCGAGGATCGTTGATTTTTTAATAAATTTCCACCTCCAAGACAAAATTGTTCCTTTTTCCCCTGGTTTCATCAAATTTTTTTACGGATTCATTTAAAGGATGTTGTTACCTATAATCTGTAATATGTCAGTAACTGGCACGACGTTTACTTCGTTCCCTAGAAATTTTTTTATACCGAGGATCGTTGTTTTTTTTTAATAAATTTCCACCTCCAAGACAAAATTGTTCCTTTATCCCCTGGTTTCATTAAATTTTTTTACGGATTCATTTAAAGGATGTTGTTATCTATAATCTGTGATGTGTCAGTAACTGGCACGACGTACACTTCGTTCCCTAAAAATTTTTTTATTCCGAGGATCGTTGATTTTTTTAATAAATTTCCACCTCCAAGACAAAATTGTTCCTTTATCCCCTGGTTTCATTAATTTTTTTTACGGATTCATTTAAAGGATGTTGTTACCTATAATCTGTGATGTGTAAGTAACTGGCACGACGTTTACTTCGTTCCTTAGAAATTTTTTTATGCCGAGGATCGTTGATTTTTTTTATTAAATTTCCACCTCCAAGGCAAAATTGTTCCTTTATTCCCTGGTTTCATCAAATTTTTTTACGGATTCATTTAAAAGATGTTGTTACCTATAATCTGTGAAGTGTCAGTAACCGGCACGACGTACACTTCATTCCCTAGAAAATTTTTTATACCGAGGATCGTTGATTTTTTTTATTAAATTTCCACCTCCAAGACAAAATTGTTCCTTTATCCCCTGGTTTCATCAAATTTTTTTACGGATTCATTTAAAGGATGTTGTTACCTATAATCTGTGATGTGTCAGTAACTGGCACAACGTTTACTTCGTTCCCTAGAAATTTTTTTATGCCGAGGATCGTTGATTTTTTTTAATAAATTTCCACCTCCAAGACAAAATTGTTCCTTTATTCTCTGGTTTCATCAAATTTTTTTACGGATTCATTTAAAGGATGTTATTACCAATAATCTGTGATGTGTTAGTAACTGGCACGACGTACACTTCGTACTCTAGAATTTTTTTTATACCGAGGATCGTTGATTTTTTTTAATAAATTTTTACCTCCAAGACAAAATTGTTCCTTTATTCCCTGGTTTCATCAAATTTTTTTACGGATTCATTTAAAAGATGTTGTTACCTGTAATCTGTAATGTGTCAGTAACTGGCACGACGTACACTTCGTTCCCTAGAAATTTTTTTATACCGAGGATCGTTGATTTTTTTAATAAATTTCCACCTCCAAGACAAAATTGTTCCTTTATTCCCTGGTTTCATCAAATTTTTTTATGGATTCATTTAAAAGATTTTGTTACCTATAATCTGTGATGTGTCAGTAACCGGCACGACGTACACTTCATTCCCTAGAAATTTTTTTAAAACCGAGGATCGTTGATTTTTTTTAATAAATTTCCACCTCCAAGACAAAATTGTTCCTTTATCCCCTGGTTTCATCAAATTTTTTTACGGATTCATTTAAAGGACGTTGTGTCCTATTATCTGTGATGTGTCAGTAACCGGCACGACGTACACTTCGTTCCCTAGAAATTTTTTTATACCGAGGATCGTTGATTTTTTTTAATAAATTTCCACCTCCTAGACAAAATTGTTCCTTTATCCCCTGGTTTCATCAAATTTTTTTACGGATTCATTTAAAGGATGTTGTTACCTATATTCTGTGATGTGTTAGTAACTGGCACGACGTACTCTTCGTTCCCTAGAAATTTTTTTTTACCGAGGATCGTTGATTTTTTAATAAATTTCCACCTCCAAGACAAAATTGTTCCTTTTTCCCCTGGTTTCATCAAATTTTTTTACGGATTCATTTAAAGGATGTTGTTACCTATAATCTGTAATATGTCAGTAACTGGCACGACGTTTACTTCGTTCCCTAGAAATTTTTTTATACCGAGGATCGTTGTTTTTTTTTAATAAATTTCCACCTCCAAGACAAAATTGTTCCTTTATCCCCTGGTTTCATTAAATTTTTTTACGGATTCATTTAAAAGATGTTGTTATCTATAATCTGTGATGTGTCAGTAACTGGCACGACGTACACTTCGTTCCCTAAAAATTTTTTTATACCGAGGATCGTTGATTTTTTTAATAAATTTCCACCTCCAAGACAAAATTGTTCCTTTATCCCCTGGTTTCATTAATTTTTTTTACGGATTCATTTAAAGGATGTTGTTACCTATAATCTGTGATGTGTAAGTAACTGGCACGACGTTTACTTCGTTCCTTAGAAATTTTTTTATGCCGAGGATCGTTGATTTTTTTTATTAAATTTCCACCTCCAAGACAAAATTGTTCCTTTATTCCCTGGTTTCATCAAATTTTTTTACGGATTCATTTAAAAGATGTTGTTACCTATAATCTGTGAAGTGTCAGTAACCGGCACGACGTACACTTCATTCCCTAGAAAATTTTTTATACCGAGGATCGTTGATTTTTTTTATTAAATTTCCACCTCCAAGACAAAATTGTTCCTTTATCCCCTGGTTTCATCAAATTTTTTTACGGATTCATTTAAAGGATGTTGTTACCTATAATCTGTGATGTGTCAGTAACTGGCACAACGTTTACTTCGTTCCCTAGAAATTTTTTTATGCCGAGGATCGTTGATTTTTTTTAATAAATTTCCACCTCCAAGACAAAATTGTTCCTTTATTCTCTGGTTTCATCAAATTTTTTTACGGATTCATTTAAAGGATGTTATTACCAATAATCTGTGATGTGTTAGTAACTGGCACGACGTACACTTCGTACTCTAGAATTTTTTTTATACCGAGGATCGTTGATTTTTTTTAATAAATTTTTACCTCCAAGACAAAATTGTTCCTTTATTCCCTGGTTTCATCAAATTTTTTTACGGATTCATTTAAAAGATGTTGTTACCTGTAATCTGTAATGTGTCAGTAACTGGCACGACGTACACTTCGTTCCCTAGAAATTTTTTTATACCGAGGATCGTTGATTTTTTTAATAAATTTCCACCTCCAAGACAAAATTGTTCCTTTATTCCCTGGTTTCATCAAATTTTTTTATGGATTCATTTAAAAGATGTTGTTACCTATAATCTGTGATGTGTCAGTAACCGGCACGACGTACACTTCATTCCCTAGAAATTTTTTTAAAACCGAGGATCGTTGATTTTTTTTAATAAATTTCCACCTCCAAGACAAAATTGTTCCTTTATCCCCTGGTTTCATCAAATTTTTTTACGGATTCATTTAAAGGACGTTGTGTCCTATAATCTTTGATGTGTCAGTAACCGGCACGACGTACACTTCGTTCCCTAGAATTTTTTTTATACCGAGGATCGTTGATTTTTTTTAATAAATTTCCACCTCCAAGACAAAATTGTTCCTTTATCCCCTGGTTTCATCAAATTTTTTTACGGATTCATTTAAAGGATGTTGTTACCTATAATCTGTGATGTGTTAGTAACTGGCACGACGTACTCTTCGTTCCCTAGAAATTTTTTTTTACCGAGGATCGTTGATTTTTTAATAAATTTCCACCTCCAAGACAAAATTGTTCCTTTTACCCCTGGTTTCATCAAATTTTTTTACGGATTCATTTAAAAGATGTTGTTACCTATAATCTGTGATATGTCAGTAACTGGCACGACGTTTACTTCGTTCCCTAGAATTTTTTTTATACCGAGGATCGTTGTTTTTTTTTTAATAAATTTCCACCTCCAAGACAAAATTGTTCCTTTATCCCCTGGTTTCATTAAATTTTTTTACGGATTTATTTAAAGGATGTTGTTATCTATAATCTGTGATGTGTCAGTAACTGGCACGACGTACACTTCGTTCCCTAGAATTTTTTTATACCGAGGATCGTTGATTTTTTTAATAAATTTCCACCTCCAAGACAAAATTGTTCCTTTACCCCCTGGTTTCATTAATTTTTTTTACGGATTCATTTAAAGGATGTTGTTACCTATAATCTGTGATGTGTCAGTAACTGGCACGACGTTTACTTCGTTCCTTAGAAATTTTTTTATGCCGAGGATCGTTGATTTTTTTTATTAAATTTCCACCTCCAAGACAAAATTGTTCCTTTATTCCCTGGTTTCATCAAATTTTTTTACGGATTCATTTAAAAGATGTTGTTACCTATAATCTGTGAAGTGTCAGTAACCGGCACGACGTACACTTCATTCCCTAGAAAATTTTTTATACCGAGGATCGTTGATTTTTTTTATTAAATTTCCACCTCCAAGACAAAATTGTTCCTTTATCCCCTGGTTTCATCAAATTTTTTTACGGATTCATTTAAAGGAAGATGTTACCTATAATCTGTGATGTGTCAGTAACTGGCACAACGTTTACTTCGTTCCCTAGAAATTTTTTTATGCCGAGGATCGTTGATTTTTTTTAATAAATTTCCACCTCCAAGACAAAATTGTTCCTTTATTCTCTGGTTTCATCAAATTTTTTTACGGATTCATTTAAAGGATGTTATTACCAATAATCTGTGATGTGTTAGTAACTGGCACGACGTACACTTCGTACTCTAGAATTTTTTTTATACCGAGGATCGTTGATTTTTTTTAATAAATTTTTACCTCCAAGACAAAATTGTTCCTTTATTCCCTGGTTTCATCAAATTTTTTTACGGATTCATTTAAAAGATGTTGTTACCTGTAATCTGTAATGTGTCAGTAACTGGCACGACGTACACTTCGTTCCCTAGAATTTTTTTTATACCGAGGATCGTTGATTTTTTTAATAAATTTCCACCTCCAAGACAAAATTGTTCCTTTATTCCCTGGTTTCATCAAATTTTTTTATGGATTCATTTAAAAGATGTTGTTACCTATAATCTGTGATGTGTCAGTAACCGGCACGACGTACACTTCGTTCCCTAGAATTTTTTTTATACCGAGGATCGTTGATTTTTTTTAATAAATTTCCACCTCCAAGACAAAATTGTTCCTTTATCCCCTGGTTTCATCAAATTTTTTTACGGATTCATTTAAAGGATGTTGTTACCTATAATCTGTGATGTGTTAGTAACTGGCACGACGTACTCTTCGTTCCCTAGAATTTTTTTTTTACCGAGGATCGTTGATTTTTTAATAAATTTCCACCTCCAAGACAAAATTGTTCCTTTTTCCCCTGGTTTCATCAAATTTTTTTACGGATTCATTTAAAGGATGTTGATACCTATAATCTGTGATATGTCAGTAACTGGCACGACGTTTACTTCGTTCCCTAGAAATTTCTTTATACCGAGGATCGTTGATTTTTTTAATAAATTTCCACCTCCAAGACAAAATTGTTCCTTTATCCCCTGGTTTCATCAAATTTTTTTACGGATTCATTTAAAAGATGTTGTTACCTATAATCTGTGATGTGTCAGTAACTGGCACGACGTACACTTCGTTCCCTAGAAATTTTTTTATACCGAGGATCGTTGTTTTTTTTTAATAAATTTCCACCTCCAAGACAAAATTGTTCCTTTATCCCCTGGTTTCATTAAATTTTTTTACGGATTCATTTAAAGGATGTTGTTATCTATAATCTGTGATGTGTCAGTAACCGGCACAACGTACACTTCATTCCCTAGAAAATTTTTTATACCGAGGATCGTTGATTTTTTTTAATAAATTTCCACCTCCAAGACAAAATTGTTCCTTTATCCCGTGGTTTCATCAAATTTTTTTACGGATTCATTTAAAGAAAGTTGTTACCTATAATCTGTGATGTGTCAGTAACTGGCACGACGTTTACTTCGTTCCCTAGAATATTTTTTATGCCGAGGATCGTTGATTTTTTTTAATAAATTTCCACCTCCAAGACAAAATTGTTCCTTTATTCTCTGGTTTCATCAAATTTTTTTACGGATTCATTTAAAGGATGTTATTACCAATAATCTGTGATGTGTTAGTAACTGGCACGACGTACACTTCGTACTCTAGAATTTTTTTTATACCGAGGATCGTTGATTTTTTTTAATAAATTTTTACCTCCAAGACAAAATTGTTCCTTTATTCCCTGGTTTCATCAAATTTTTTTACGGATTCATTTAAAAGATGTTGTAACCTGTAATCTGTAATGTGTCAGTAACTGGCACGACGTACACTTCGTTCCCTAGAATTTTTTTTATACCGAGGATCGTTGATTTTTTTAATAAATTTCCACCTCCAAGACAAAATTGTTCCTTTATTCCCTGGTTTCATCAAATTTTTTTATGGATTCATTTAAAAGATGTTGTTACCTATAATCTGTGATGTGTCAGTAACCGGCACGACGTACACTTCGTTCCCTAGAATTTTTTTTATACCGAGGATCGTTGATTTTTTTTAATAAATTTCCACCTCCAAGACAAAATTGTTCCTTTATCCCCTGGTTTCATCAAATTTTTTTACGGATTCATTTAAAGGATGTTGTTACCTATAATCTGTGATGTGTTAGTAACTGGCACGACGTACTCTTCGTTCCCTAGAAATTTTTTTTTACCGAGGATCGTTGATTTTTTAATAAATTTCCACCTCCAAGACAAAATTGTTCCTTTATCCCCTGGTTTCATCAAATTTTTTTACGGATTCATTTAAAGGACGTTGTGTCCAATAATCTGTGATGTGTCAGTAACCGGCACGACGTACACTTCGTTCCCTAGAATTTTTTTTATACCGAGGATCGTTGATTTTTTTTAATAAATTTCCACCTCCAAGACAAAATTGTTCCTTTATCCCCTGGTTTCATCAAACTTTTTTACGGATTCATTTAAAGGATGTTGTTACCTATAATCTGTGATGTGTTAGTAACTGGCACGACGTACTCTTCGTTCCCTAGAATTTTTTTTTTACCGAGGATCGTTGATTTTTTAATAAATTTCCACCTCCAAGACAAAATTGTTCCTTTTTCCCCTGGTTTCATCAAATTTTTTTACGGATTCATTTAAAGGATGTTGTTACCTATAATCTGTGATATGTCAGTAACTGGCACGACGTTTACTTCGTTCCCTAGAAATTTCTTTATACCGAGGATCGTTGATTTTTTTAATAAATTTCCACCTCCAAGACAAAATTGTTCCTATATCCCCTGGTTTCATCAAATTTTTTTACGGATTCATTTAAAAGATGTTGTTACCTATAATCTGTGATGTGTCAGTAACTGGCACGACGTACACTTCGTTCCCTAGAAATTTTTTTATACCGAGGATCGTTGTTTTTTTTTAATAAATTTCCACCTCCAAGACAAAATTGTTCCTTTATCCCCTGGTTTCATTAAATTTTTTTACGGATTCATTTAAAGGATGTTGTTATCTATAATCTGTGATGTGTCAGTAACCGGCACAACGTACACTTCATTCCCTAGAAAATTTTTTATACCGAGGATCGTTGATTTTTTTTAATAAATTTCCACCTCCAAGACAAAATTGTTCCTTTATCCCGTGGTTTCATCAAATTTTTTTACGGATTCATTTAAAGAAAGTTGTTACCTATAATCTGTGATGTGTCAGTAACTGGCACGACGTTTACTTCGTTCCCTAGAATATTTTTTATGCCGAGGATCGTTGATTTTTTTTAATAAATTTCCACCTCCAAGACAAAATTGTTCCTTTATTCTCTGGTTTCATCAAATTTTTTTACGGATTCATTTAAAGGATGTTGTTACCTATAATCTGTGATGTGTCAGTAACCGGCACGACGTACACTTCGTTCCCTAGAATTTTTTTTATACCGAGGATCGTTGATTTTTTTTAATAAATTTCCACCTCCAAGACAAAATTGTTCCTTTATCCCCTGGTTTCATCAAATTTTTTTACGGATTCATTTAAAGGATGTTGTTACCTATAATCTGTGATGTGTTAGTAACTGGCACGACGTACTCTTCGTTCCCTAGAAATTTTTTTTTACCGAGGATCGTTGATTTTTTAATAAATTTCCACCTCCAAGACAAAATTGTTCCTTTATCCCCTGGTTTCATCAAATTTTTTTACGGATTCATTTAAAGGACGTTGTGTCCAATAATCTGTGATGTGTCAGTAACCGGCACGACGTACACTTCGTTCCCTAGAATTTTTTTTATACCGAGGATCGTTGATTTTTTTTAATAAATTTCCACCTCCAAGACAAAATTGTTCCTTTATCCCCTGGTTTCATCAAACTTTTTTACGGATTCATTTAAAGGATGTTGTTACCTATAATCTGTGATGTGTTAGTAACTGGCACGACGTACTCTTCGTTCCCTAGAATTTTTTTTTTACCGAGGATCGTTGATTTTTTAATAAATTTCCACCTCCAAGACAAAATTGTTCCTTTTTCCCCTGGTTTCATCAAATTTTTTACGGATTCATTTAAAGGATGTTGTTACCTATAATCTGTGATATGTCAGTAACTGGCACGACGTTTACTTCGTTCCCTAGAAATTTCTTTATACCGAGGATCGTTGATTTTTTTAATAAATTTCCACCTCCAAGACAAAATTGTTCCTATATCCCCTGGTTTCATCAAATTTTTTTACGGATTCATTTAAAAGATGTTGTTACCTATAATCTGTGATGTGTCAGTAACTGGCACGACGTACACTTCGTTCCCTAGAAATTTTTTTATACCGAGGATCGTTGTTTTTTTTTAATAAATTTCCACCTCCAAGACAAAATTGTTCCTTTATCCCCTGGTTTCATTAAATTTTTTTACGGATTCATTTAAAGGATGTTGTTATCTATAATCTGTGATGTGTCAGTAACCGGCACAACGTACACTTCATTCCCTAGAAAATTTTTTATACCGAGGATCGTTGATTTTTTTTAATAAATTTCCACCTCCAAGACAAAATTGTTCCTTTATCCCGTGGTTTCATCAAATTTTTTTACGGATTCATTTAAAGAAAGTTGTTACCTATAATCTGTGATGTGTCAGTAACTGGCACGACGTTTACTTCGTTCCCTAGAATATTTTTTATGCCGAGGATCGTTGATTTTTTTTAATAAATTTCCACCTCCAAGACAAAATTGTTCCTTTATTCTCTGGTTTCATCAAATTTTTTTACGGATTCATTTAAAGGATGTTGTTACCTATAATCTGTGATGTGTCAGTAACTGGCACGACGTTTACTTCGTTCCCTAGAAATTTCTTTATACCGAGGATCGTTGATTTTTTTAATAAATTTCCACCTCCAAGACAAAATTGTTCCTTTATCCCCTGGTTTCATCAAATTTTTTTACGGATTCATTTAAAAGATGTTGTTACCTATAATCTGTGATGTGTCAGTAACTGGCACGACGTACACTTCGTTCCCTAGAAATTTTTTTATACCGAGGATCGTTGTTTTTTTTTAATAAATTTCCACCTCCAAGACAAAATTGTTCCTTTATCCCCTGGTTTCATTAAATTTTTTTACGGATTCATTTAAAGGATGTTGTTATCTATAATCTGTGATGTGTCAGTAACCGGCACAACGTACACTTCATTCCCTAGAAAATTTTTTATACAGAGGATCGTTGATTTTTTTTAATAAATTTCCACCTCCAAGACAAAATTGTTCCTTTATCCCGTGGTTTCATCAAATTTTTTTACGGATTCATTTAAAGAAAGTTGTTACCTATAATCTGTGATGTGTCAGTAACTGGCACGACGTTTACTTCGTTCCCTAGAATATTTTTTATGCCGAGGATCGTTGATTTTTTTTAATAAATTTCCACCTCCAAGACAAAATTGTTCCTTTATTCTCTGGTTTCATCAAATTTTTTTACGGATTCATTTAAAGGATGTTATTACCAATAATCTGTGATGTGTTAGTAACTGGCACGACGTACACTTCGTACTCTAGAATTTTTTTTATACCGAGGATCGTTGATTTTTTTTAATAAATTTTTACCTCCAAGACAAAATTGTTCCTTTATTCCCTGGTTTCATCAAATTTTTTTACGGATTCATTTAAAAGATGTTGTTACCTGTAATCTGTAATGTGTCAGTAACTGGCACGACGTACACTTCGTTCCCTAGAATTTTTTTTATACCGAGGATCGTTGATTTTTTTAATAAATTTCCACCTCCAAGACAAAATTGTTCCTTTATTCCCTGGTTTCATCAAATTTTTTTATGGATTCATTTAAAAGATGTTGTTACCTATAATCTGTGATGTGTCAGTAACCGGCACGACGTACACTTCGTTCCCTAGAATTTTTTTTATACCGAGGATCGTTGATTTTTTTTAATAAATTTCCACCTCCAAGACAAAATTGTTCCTTTATCCCCTGGTTTCATCAAATTTTTTTACGGATTCATTTAAAGGATGTTGTTACCTATAATCTGTGATGTGTTAGTAACTGGCACGACGTACTCTTCGTTCCCTAGAAATTTTTTTTTACCGAGGATCGTTGATTTTTTAATAAATTTCCACCTCCAAGACAAAATTGTTCCTTTATCCCCTGGTTTCATCAAATTTTTTTACGGATTCATTTAAAGGACGTTGTGTCCTATAATCTGTGATGTGTCAGTAACCGGCACGACGTACACTTCGTTCCCTAGAATTTTTTTTATACCGAGGATCGTTGATTTTTTTTAATAAATTTCCACCTCCAAGACAAAATTGTTCCTTTATCCCCTGGTTTCATCAAACTTTTTTACGGATTCATTTAAAGGATGTTGTTACCTATAATCTGTGATGTGTTAGTAACTGGCACGACGTACTCTTCGTTCCCTAGAATTTTTTTTTTACCGAGGATCGTTGATTTTTTAATAAATTTCCACCTCCAAGACAAAATTGTTCCTTTTTCCCCTGGTTTCATCAAATTTTTTTACGGATTCATTTAAAGGATGTTGTTACCTATAATCAGTGATATGTCAGTAACTGGCACGACGTTTACTTCGTTCCCTAGAAATTTCTTTATACCGAGGATCGTTGATTTTTTTAATAAATTTCCACCTCCAAGACAAAATTGTTCCTTTATCCCCTGGTTTCATCAAATTTTTTTACGGATTCATTTAAAAGATGTTGTTACCTATAATCTGTGATGTGTCAGTAACTGGCACGACGTACACTTCGTTCCCTAGAAATTTTTTTATACCGAGGATCGTTGTTTTTTTTTAATAAATTTCCACCTCCAAGACAAAATTGTTCCTTTATCCCCTGGTTTCATTAAATTTTTTTACGGATTCATTTAAAGGATGTTGTTATCTATAATCTGTGATGTGTCAGTAACCGGCACAACGTACACTTCATTCCCTAGAAAATTTTTTATACCGAGGATCGTTGATTTTTTTTAATAAATTTCCACCTCCAAGACAAAATTGTTCCTTTATCCCGTGGTTTCATCAAATTTTTTTACGGATTCATTTAAAGAAAGTTGTTACCTATAATCTGTGATGTGTCAGTAACTGGCACGACGTTTACTTCGTTCCCTAGAATATTTTTTATGCCGAGGATCGTTGATTTTTTTTAATAAATTTCCACCTCCAAGACAAAATTGTTCCTTTATTCTCTGGTTTCATCAAATTTTTTTATGGATTCATTTAAAGGATGTTATTACCTATAATCTGTGATGTGTTAGTAACTGGCACGATTTACACTTCGTACCCTAGAAATTTTTATATACCGAGGATCGTTGTTTTTTTTTAATAAATTTCCACCTCCAAGACAAAATTGTTCCTTTATCCCCTGGTTTCATTAAATTTTTTTACGGATTCATTTATAGGATGTTGTTATCTATAATCTGTGATGTGTCAGTAACCGGCACACTGTACACTTCAATCCCTAGAAAATTTTTTATACCGAGGATCGTTGATTTTTTTTAATAAATTTCCACCTCCAAGACAAAATTGTTCCTTTATCCCGTGGTTTCATCAAATTTTTTTACGGATTCATTTAAAGAAAATTGTTACCTATAATCTGTGATGTGTCAGTAACTGGCACGACGTTTACTTCGTTCCCTAGAATTTTTTTTATGCCGAGGATCGTTGATTTTTTTTAATAAATTTCCACCTCCAAGACAAAATTGTTCCTTTATCCCGTGGTTTCATCAAATTTTTTTACGGATTCATTTAAAGGATGTTGTTATCTATAATCTGTGATGTGTCAGTAACTGGCACGACGTACACTTCGTTCCCTAGAATTTTTTTTATACCGAGGATCGTTGATTTTTTTAATAAATTTCCACCTCCAAGACAAAATTGTTCCTTTATTCTCTGGTTTCATCAATTTTTTTTATGGATTCATTTAAAGGATGTTATTACCTATAATCTGCGATGTGTTAGTAACTGGCACGATTTACACTTCGTACCCTAGAAATTTTTTTATACCGAGGATCGTTGTTTTTTTTTAATAAATTTCCACCTCCAAGACAAAATTGTTCCTTTATCCCCTGGTTTCATTAAATTTTTTTATGGATTCATTTAAAGGATGTTGTTTTCTATAATCTGTGATGTGTCAGCAACCGGCACAACGTACACTTCATTCCCTAGAAATTTTTTTATACCGAGGATCGTTGATTTTTTTTAATAAATTTCCACCTCCAAGACAAAATTGTTCCTTTATCCCGTGGTTTCATCAAATTTTTTTACGGATTCATTTAAAGAAAGTTGTTACCTATAATCTGTAATGTGTCAGTAACTGGCACGACGTTTACTTCGTTCCCTAGAATTTTTTTTATGCCGAGGATCGTTGATTTTTTTTAATAAATTTCCACCTCCAAGACAAAATTGTTCCTTTATCCCCTGGTTTCATCAAATTTTTTTACGGATTCATTCAAAAGATGTTGTTACCTATAATCTGTGATGTGTCAGTAACTGGCACGACGTACACTTCGTTCCCTAGAAATTTTTTTATACCGAGGATCGTTGTTTTTTTTTAATAAATTTCCACCTCCAAGACAAAATTGTTCCTTTATCCCCTGATTTCATTAAATTTTTTTACGGATTCATTTAAAGGATGTTGTTATCTATAATCTGTGATGTGTCAGTAACCGGCACAACGTACACTTCATTCCCTAGAAAATTTTTTATACCGAGGATCGTTGATTTTTTTTAATAAATTTCCACCTCCAAGACAAAATTGTTCCTTTATCCCGTGGTTTCATCAAATTTTTTTACGGATTCATTTAAAGGATGTTGTTATCTATAATCTGTGATGTGTCAGTAACTGGCACGACGTACACTTCGTTCCCTAGAATTTTTTTTATACCGAGGATCGTTGATTTTTTTAATAAATTTCCACCTCCAAGACAAAATTGTTCCTTTATTCTCTGGTTTCATCAATTTTTTTTATGGATTCATTTAAAGGATGTTATTACCTATAATCTGTGATGTGTTAGTAACTGGCACGATTTACACTTCGTACCCTAGAAATTTTTTTATACCGAGGATCGTTGTTTTTTTTTAATAAATTTCCACCTCCAAGACAAAATTGTTCCTTTATCCCCTGGTTTCATTAAATTTTTTTACGGATTCATTTAAAGGATGTTGTTATCTATAATCTGTAATGTGTCAGTAACCGGCACAACGTACACTTCATTCCCTAGAAAATTTTTTATACCGAAGATCGTTGATTTTTTTTAATAAATTTCCACCTCCAAGACAAAATTGTTCCTTTATCCCGTGGTTTCATCAAATTTTTTTACGGATTCATTTAAAGAAAGTTGTTACCTATAATCTGTAATGTGTCAGTAACTGGCACGACGTTTACTTCGTTCCCTAGAATTTTTTTTATGCCGAGGATCGTTGATTTTTTTTAATAAATTTCCACCTCCAAGACAAAATTGTTCCTTTATCCCCTGGTTTCATCAAATTTTTTTACGGATTCATTTAAAAGATGTTGTTACCTATAATCTGTGATGTGTCAGTAACTGGCACGACGTACACTTCGTTCCCTAGAAATTTTTTTATACCGAGGATCGTTGTTTTTTTTTAATAAATTTCCACCTCCAAGGCAAAATTGTTCCTTTATCCCCTGGTTTCATTAAATTTTTTTACGGATTCATTTAAAGAATGTTGTTATCTATAATCTGTGATGTGTCAGTAACCGGCACAACGTACACTTCATTCCCTAGAAAATTTTTTATACCGAGGATCGTTGATTTTTTTTAATAAATTTCCACCTCCAAGACAAAATTGTTCCTTTATCCCGTGGTTTCATCAAATTTTTTTACGGATTCATTTAAAGGATGTTGTTATCTATAATCTGTGATGTGTCAGTAACTGGCACGACGTACACTTCGTTCCCTAGAATTTTTTTTATACCGAGGATCGTTGATTTTTTTAATAAATTTCCACCTCCAAGACAAAATTGTTCCTTTATCCCCTGGTTTCATTAATTTTTTTTACGGATTCATTTAAAGGATGTTGTTACCTATAATCTGTGATGTGTCAGTAACTGGCACGACGTTTACTTCGTTCCTTAGAAATTTTTTTATGCCGAGGATCGTTGATTTTTTTTATTAAATTTCCACCTCCAAGACAAAATTGTTCCTTTATTCCCTGGTTTCATCAAATTTTTTTACGGATTCAATTAAAAGATGTTGTTACCTATAATCTGTGAAGTGTCAGTAACCGGCACGACGTACACTTCATTCCCTAGAAAATTTTTTATACCGAGGATCGTTGATTTTTTTTATTAAATTTCCACCTCCAAGACAAAATTGTTCCTTTATCCCCTGGTTTCATCAAATTTTTTTACGGATTCATTTAAAGGAAGATGTTACCTATAATCTGTGATGTGTCAGTAACTGGCACAACGTTTACTTCGTTCCCTAGAAATTTTTTTATGCCGAGGATCGTTGATTTTTTTTAATAAATTTCCACCTCCAAGACAAAATTGTTCCTTTATTCTCTGGTTTCATCAAATTTTTATACGGATTCATTTAAAGGATGTTATTACCAATAATCTGTGATGTGTTAGTAACTGGCACGACGTACACTTCGTACTCTAGAATTTTTTTTATACCGAGGATCGTTGATTTTTTTTAATAAATTTTTACCTCCAAGACAAAATTGTTCCTTTATTCCCTGGTTTCATCAAATTTTTTTACGGATTCATTTAAAAGATGTTGTTACCTGTAATCTGTATTGTGTCAGTAACTGGCACGACGTACACTTCGTTCCCTAGAAATTTTTTTATACCGAGGATCGTTGATTTTTTTAATAAATTTCCACCTCCAAGACAAAATTGTTCCTTTATTCCCTGGTTTCATCAAATTTTTTTATGGATTCATTTAAAAGATGTTGTTACCTATAATCTGTGATGTGTCAGTAACCGGCACGACGTACACTTCATTCCCTAGAAATTTTTTTAAAACCGAGGATCGTTGATTTTTTTTAATAAATTTCCACCTCCAAGACAAAATTGTTCCTTTATCCCCTGGTTTCATCAAATTTTTTTACGGATTCATTTAAAGGACGTTGTGTCCTATAATCTGTGATGTGTCAGTAACCGGCACGACGTACACTTCGTTCCCTAGAATTTTTTTTATACCGAGGATCGTTGATTTTTTTTAATAAATTTCCACCTCCAAGACAAAATTGTTCCTTTATCCCCTGGTTTCATCAAATTTTTTTACGGATTCATTTAAAGGATGTTGTTACCTATAATCTGTGATGTGTTAGTAACTGGCACGACGTACTCTTCGTTCCCTAGAAATTTTTTTTTACCGAGGATCGTTGATTTTTTAATAAATTTCCACCTCCAAGACAAAATTGTTCCTTTTTCCCCTGGTTTCATCAAATTTTTTTACGGATTCATTTAAAGGATGTTGTTACCTATAATCTGTAATGTGTCAGTAACTGGCACGACGTACACTTCGTTCCCTAGAAATTTTTTTATACCGAGGATCGTTGTTTTTTTTTTAATAAATTTCCACCTCCAAGACAAAATTGTTCCTTTATCCCCTGGTTTCATTAAATTTTTTTACGGATTCATTTAAAAGATTTTGTTACCTATAATTTGTGATGTGTTAGCAACTGGCATGACGTACACTTCGTACCTTAGAAATGTTTTTATACCGAGGATCGTTGATTTTTTTTAATAAATTTCCACCTCCAAGACAAAATTGTTCCTTTATCCCCTGGTTTCATCAAATTTTTTTACGGATTCATTTAAAGGATGTTGTTACCTATAATCTGTGATGTGTCAGTAACAGGCACGACGTTTTCTTCGTTCCCTAGAATTTTTTTTATACCGAGGATCGTTGATTTTTTAATAAATTTCCACCTCCAAGACAAAATTGTTCCTTTATTCCCTGGTTTCATCATATTTTTTTACGGATTCATTTAAAAGATGTTGTTACCTATAATCTGTGATGTGTCAGTAACTGGCACGACGTACACTTCGTTCCCTAGAAATTTTTTTATACCGAGGATCGTTGTTTTTTTTTAATAAATTTCCACCTCCAAGACAAAATGGTTCCTTTATCCCCTGGTTTCATTAAATTTTTTTACGGATTCATTTAAAGGATGTTGTTATCTATAATCTGTGATGTGTCAGTAACCGGCACAACGTACACTTCATTCCCTAGAAAATTTTTTATACCGAGGATCGTTGATTTTTTTTAATAAATTTCCACCTCCAAGACAAAATTGTTCCTTTATCCCGTGGTTTCATCAAATTTTTTTACGGATTCATTTAAAGAAAGTTGTTACCTATAATCTGTGATGTGTCAATAACTGGCACGACGTTTACTTCGTTCCCTAGAATTTTTTTTATGCCGAGGATCGTTGATTTTTTTTAATAAATTTCCACCTCCAAGACAAAATTGTTCCTTTATTCTCTGGTTTCATCAAATTTTTTTATGGATTCATTTAAAGGATGTTATAACCTATAATCTGTGATGTGTTAGTAACTGGCACGATTTACACTTCGTACCCTAGAAATTTTTTTATACCGAGGATCGTTGATTTTTTTAATAAATTTCCACCTCCAAGACAAAATTGTTCCTTTATTCCCTGGTTTCATCATATTTTTTTACGGATTCATTTAAAAGATGTTGTTACCTATAATCTGTGATGTGTCAGTAACCGGCACGACGTACACTTCGTAACCTAGAAATTTTTTTATACCGAGGATCGTTGATTTTTATTAATAAATTTCCACCTCTAAGACAAAATTGTTCCTTTATCCCCTGGTTACATCAAATTTTTTTACGGATTCATTTAAAGGACGTTGTGTCCTATAATCTGTGATGTGTCAGTAACTGGCACGACGTTTACTTCGTTCCCTAGAAATGTTTTTATACCGAGGATCGTTGATTTTTTTTAATAAATTTCCACCTCCAAGACAAAATTGTTCCTTTTTCCCCTGGTTTCATCAATTTTTTTTACAGATTCATTTAAAGGATGTTGTTACCTATAATCTGTGATGTGTCAGTAACAGGCACGACGTTTACTTCGTTCCCTAGAAATTTTTTTATACCGAGGATCGTTGATTTTTTTTAATAAATTTCCACCTCCAAGACAAAATTGTTCCTTTATCCCCTGGTTTCATCAAATTTTTTTACGGATTCATTTAAAAGATGTTGTTACCTATAATCTGTGATGTGTCAGTAACTGGCACGACGTACACTTCGTTCCCTAGAAATTTTTTTATACCGAGGATCGTTGTTTTTTTTTAATAAATTTCCACCTCCAAGACAAAATTGTTCCTTTATCCCCTGGTTTCATTAAATTTTTTTACGGATTCATTTAAAGGATGTTGTTATCTATAATCTGTGATGTGTCAGTAACCGGCACGACGTACACTACAGTCCCTAGAAAATTTTTTATACCGTGAATCGTAAATTTTTTTTAATAAATTTCCACCTCCAAAACAAAATTGTTCCTTTATCCCCTGGTTTTATCAAATTTTTTTACGGATTCATTTAAAGGAAGTTGTTACCTATAATCTGTGATGTGTCAGTAACTGGCACGACGTATACTTCGTTCCCTAGAAATTTTTTTATGCCGAGGATCGTTGATTTTTTTTAATCAATTTCCACCTCCAAGACAAAATTGTTCCTTTTTTTCTGGTTTCATCAAATTTTTTTACGGATTCATTTAAAGGATGTTATTACCTATAATCTGTGATGTGTTAGTAACTGGCACGACGTACACTTCGTACCCTAGAAATTTTTTTATACCGAGGATCGTTGATTTTTTTTAATAAATTACCGGCTCCAAGACAAAATTGTTCCTTTATCCCCTGGTTTCATCAAATTTTTTTACGGATTCATTTAAAGGATGTTGTAACCTATAATCTGTAATGTGTCAGTAACAGGCACAACGTACACTTCGTTCTCTAGAAATTTTTTTATACCGAGGATCGTTGATTTTTTTAATAAATTTCCACCTCCAAGACAAAATTGTTCCTTTATTCCCTGGTTTCATCAAATTTTTTTACGGATTCATTTAAAAGATGTTGTTACCTATAATCTGTGATGTGTCAGTAACCGGCACGACGTACACTTCATTCCCTAGAAATTTTTTTATACCGAGGATCGTTGATTTTTTTTAATAAATTTCCACCTCCAAGACAAAATTGTTCCTTTATCCCCTGGTTTCATCAAATTTTTTTACGGATTCATTTAAAGAATGTTGTTACCTATAATCTGTGATGTGTCAGTAACTGGCACGACGTACTCATCGTTCCCTAGAAATTTTTTTATACCGAGGATCGTTGATTTTTTAATAAATTTCCACCTCCAAGACAAAATTGTTCCTTTCTCCCCTGGTTTCATCAAATTTTTTTACGGATTCATTTAAAGAAAGTTGTTACCTATAATCTGTGATATGTCAGTAACTGGCACGACGTTTACTTCGTTCCCTAGAAATTTTTTTATACCGAGGATCGTTGTTTTTTTTTAATAAATTTCCACCTCCAAGACAAAATTGTTCCTTTATCCCCTGGTTTCATTAAATTTTTTTACGGATTCATTTAAAGGATGTTGTTATCTATATTCTGTGATGTGTCAGTAACTGGCACGACGTACACTTCGTTCCCTAGAAATTTTTTTATACCGAGGAACGTTGATTTTTTTAATAAATTTCCACCTCCAAGACAAAATTGTTCCTTTATTCCCTGGTTTCATCAAATTTTTTTACGGATTCATTTAAAAGATGTTGTTACCTATAATCTGTGATGTGTCAGTAACCGGCACGACGTACACTTCATTCCCTAGAAAATTTTTTATACCGAGGATCGTTGATTTTTTTTAATAAATTTCCACCTCCAAGACAAAATTGTTCCTTTTTCCCCTGGTTTCATCAAATTTTTTTACGGATTCATTTAAAGGATGTTGTTACCTATAATCTGTGATATGTCAGTAACTGGCACGACGTTTACTTCGTTCCCTAGAAATTTTTTTATACCGAGGATCGTTGTTTTGTTTTAATAAATTTCCACCTCCAAGACAAAATTGTTCCTTTATCCCCTGGTTTCATTAAATTTTTTTATGGATTCATTTAAAGGATGTTGATATCTATAATCTGTGATGTGTCAGTAACTGGCACGACATACACTTCGTTCCCTAGAAATTTTTTTATACCGAGGATCGTTGATTTTTTTAATAAATTTCCACCTCCAAGACAAAATTGTTCCTTTATTCCCTGGTTTCATCAAAATTTTTTACGGATTCATTTAAAAGATGTTGTTACCTATAATCTGTGATGTGTCAGTAACCGGCACGACGTACACTTCATTCCCTAGAAAATTTTTTATACCGAGGATCGTTGATTTTTTTAATAAATTTCCACCTCCAAGACAAAATTGTTCCTTTATCCCCTGGTTTCATCAAATTTTTTTACGGATTCATTTAAAGGAAGTTGTTACCTATAATCTATGATGTGTCAGTAACTGGCACGACGTTTACTTCGTTCCCTAGAAATTTTTTTATGCCGAGGATCGTTGATTTTTTTTAATAAATTTCCACCTCCAAGACAAAATTGTTCCTTTATTCCCTGGTTTCATGAAATTTTTTTACGGATTCATTTAAAGGATGTTATTTTCTATAATCTGTGATGTGTTAGCAACTGGCACGACGTACACTTCGTACCCTAGAAATTTTTTTATACCGAGGATCGTTGATTTTTTTTAATAAATTTCCACCTCCAAGACAAAATTGTTTCCTTTATCCCCTGGTTACATCAAATTTTTTACGGATTCATTTAAAGGACGTTGTGTCCTATAATCTGTGATGTGTCAGTAACTGTCACGACGTTTACTTCGTTCCCTAGAAATGTTTTTATACCGAGGATCGTTAATTTTTTTTAATAAATTTCCACCTCCAAGACAAAATTGTTCCTTTATCCCCTGGTTTCATCAAATTTTTTTACGGATTCATTTAAAGGATGTTGTTACCTATAATGTGATGTGTCAGTAACTGGCACGACGTACACTTCGTTCCCTAGAAATTTTTTTATACCGAGGAACGTTGATTTTTTTAATAAATTTCCACCTCCAAGACAAAATTGTTCCTTTATTCCCTGGTTTCATCAAATTTTTTTACGGATTCATTTAAAAGATGTTGTTACCTATAATCTGTGATGTGTCAGTAACCGGCACGACGTACACTTCATTCCCTAGAAAATTTTTTATACCGAGGATCGTTGATTTTTTTTAATAAATTTCCACCTCCAAGACAAAATTGTTCCTTTTTCCCCTGGTTTCATCAAAATTTTTTTACGGATTCATTTAAAGGATGTTGTTACCTATAATCTGTGATATGTCAGTAACTGGCACGACGTTTACTTCGTTCCCTAGAAATTTTTTTATACCGAGGATCGTTGTTTTGTTTTAATAAATTTCCACCTCCAAGACAAAATTGTTCCTTTATCCCCTGGTTTCATTAAATTTTTTTACGGATTCATTTAAAGGATGTTGATATCTAAAATCTGTGTTGTGTCAGTAACTGGCACGACGTACACTTCGTTCCCTAGAAATTTTTTTATACCGAGGATCGTTTATTTTTTTAATAAATTTCCACCTCCAAGACAAAATTGTTCCTTTATTCCCTGGTTTCATCAAAATTTTTTACGGATTCATTTAAAAGATGTTGTTACCTATAATCTGTGATGTGTCAGTAACCGGCACGACGTACACTTCATTCCCTAGAAAATTTTTTATACCGAGGATCGTTGATTTTTTTTAATACATTTCCACCTCCAAGACAAAATTGTTCCTTTATCCCCTGGTTTCATCAAATTTTTTTACGGATTCATTTAAAGGAAGTTGTTACCTATAATCTATGATGTGTCAGTAACTGGCACGACGTTTACTTCGTTCCCTAGAAAAATTTTTATGCCGAGGATCGTTGATTTTTTTTAATAAATTTCCACCTCCAAGACAAAATTGTTCCTTTATTCCCTGGTTTCATGAAATTTTTTTACGGATTCATTTAAAGGATGTTATTTTCTATAATCTGTGATGTGTTAGCAACTGGCACGACGTACACTTCGTACCCTAGAAATTTTTTTATACCGAGGATCGTTGATTTTTTTTAATAAATTTCCACCTCCAAGACAAAATTGTTCCTTTATCCCCTGGTTACATCAAATTTTTTTACGGATTCATTTAAAGGACGTTGTGTCCTATAATCTGTGATGTGTCAGTAACTGTCACGACGTTTACTTCGTTCCCTAGAAATGTTTTTATACCGAGGATCGTTGATTTTTTTTAATAAATTTCCACCTCCAAGACAAAATTGTTCCTTCATCCCCTGGTTTCATCAAATTTTTTTACGGATTCATTTAAAGAAAGTTGTTACCTATAATCTGTGATATGTCAGTAACTGGCACGACGTTTACTTCGTTCCCTAGAAATTTTTTTATACCGAGGATCGTTGTTTTTTTTTAATAAATTTCCACCTCCAAGACAAAATTGTTCCTTTATCCCCTGGTTTCATTAAATTTTTTTACAGATTCATTTAAAGGATGTTGTTATCTATATTCTGTGATGTGTCAGTAACTGGCACGACGTACACTTCGTTCCCTAGAAATTTTTTTATACCGAGGAACGTTGATTTTTTTAATAAATTTCCACCTCCAAGACAAAATTGTTCCTTTATTCCCTGGTTTCATCAAATTTTTTTACGGATTCATTTAAAAGATGTTGTTACCTATAATCTGTGATGTGTCAGTAACCGGCACGACGTACACTTCATTCCCTAGAAAATTTTTTATACCGAGGATCGTTGATTTTTTTTAATAAATTTCCACCTCCAAGACAAAATTGTTCCTTTTTCCCCTGGTTTCATCAAAATTTTTTTACGGATTCATTTAAAGGATGTTGTTACCTATAATCTGTGATATGTCAGTAACTGGCACGACGTTTACTTCGTTCCCTAGAAATTTTTTTATACCGAGGATCGTTGTTTTGTTTTAATAAATTTCCACCTCCAAGACAAAATTGTTCCTTTATCCCCTGGTTTCATTAAATTTTTTTACGGATTCATTTAAAGGATGTTGATATCTAAAATCTGTGTTGTGTCAGTAACTGGCACGACGTACACTTCGTTCCCTAGAAATTTTTTTATACCGAGGATCGTTGATTTTTTTAATAAATTTCCACCTCCAAGACAAAATTGTTCCTTTATTCCCTGGTTTCATCAAAATTTTTTACGGATTCATTTAAAAGATGTTGTTACCTATAATCTGTGATGTGTCAGTAACCGGCACGACGTACACTTCATTCCCTAGAAAATTTTTTATACCGAGGATCGTTGATTTTTTTAATAAATTTCCACCTCCAAGACAAAATTGATCCTTTATCCCCTGGTTTCATCAAATTTTTTTACGGATTCATTTAAAGGAAGTTGTTACCTATAATCTATGATGTGTCAGTAACTGGCACGACGTTTACTTCGTTCCCTAGAAAATTTTTTATGCCGAGGATCGTTGATTTTTTTTAATAAATTTCCACCTCCAAGACAAAATTGTTCCTTTATTCCCTGGTTTCATGAAATTTTTTTACGGATTCATTTAAAGGATGTTATTTTCTATAATCTGTGATGTGTCAGTAACTGTCACGACGTTTACTTCGTTCCCTAGAAATGTTTTTATACCGAGGATCGTTGACTTTTTTTAATAAATTTCCACCTCCAAGACAAAATTGTTCCTTCATCCCCTGGTTTCATCAAATTTTTTTACGGATTCATTTAAAGGATGTTGTTACCTATAATCTGTAAAGTGTCAGTAACAGGCACGACGTTTACTTCGTTCCCTAGAAATTTTTTTATACCGAGGATCGTTGATTTTTTTAATAAATTTCCACCTCCAAGACAAAATTGTTCCTTTATCCCCTGGTTTCATCAAATTTTTTTACGGATTCATTTAAAGGATGTTATTACCTATAATCTGTGATGTGATAGTTACTGGCACGACGTACACTTCGTACCCTAGAAATTTTTTTATACCCAGGATCGTTGATTTTTTTAATAAATTTCCACCTCCAAGACAAAATTGTTCTTTATCCCCTGGTTTCATCAAATTTTTTTACGGATTCATTTAAAGGATGTTGTTTCCTATAATCTGTTATGTGTCAGTAACTGGCACGACGTTTACTTCGTTCCCTAGAAATTTTTTTATGACAAGGATCGATGATTTTTTTTAATAAATTTCCACCTCCAAGACAAAATTGTTCCTTTATCACCTGGTTTCATCAAATTTTTTTACGGATTCATTTAAAGGATGTTGTTACCTATTATCTGTGATGTGTCAGTAACTGGCACGACGTTTACTTCGTTCCCTAGAATTTTTTTATGCCGAGGATCGTTGATTTTTTTTAAAAAATTTCCACCTCCAAGACAAAATTGTTCCTTTATTCCCTGGTTTCATCAAATTTTTTTACGGATTCATTTAAAGGACGTTGTGTCCTATAATCTGTGATGTGTCAGTAACTGGCACGACGTTTACTTCGTTCCCTAGAAATTTTTTTATACCGAGGATCGTTGATTTTTTTTAATAAATTTCCACCTCCAAGACAAAATTGTTCCTTTATTCCCTGGTTTCCTCAAATTTTTTTACGGATTCATTTAAAATATGTTGTTACCTATAATCTGTGATGTGTCAGTAACTGGCACGACGTTTACTTCGTTCCCTAGAAGTTTTTTTATACCGAGGATCGTTGATTTTTTTTAATAAATTTCCACCTCCAAGACAAAATTGTTCCTTTATCCCCTGGTTTCATCAAACTTTTTTACGGATTCATTTAAAGGATGTATTACCTATAATCTGTGATGTGTCAGTAACTGGCACGACGTACACTTCGTTCTCTAGAAATTTTTTTATACCGAGGATCGTTGATTTTTTTAATAAATTTCCACCTCCAAGACAAAATTGTTCCTTTATTCCCTGGTTTCATCAAATTTTTTTACGGATTCATTTAAAAGATGTTGTTACCTATTATCTGTGATGTGTCAGTAACTGGCACGACGTTTACTTCGTTCCCTAGAAATTTTTTTATGCCGAGGATCGTTGATTTTTTTTAATAAATTTCCACCTCCAAGACAAAATTGTTCCTTTATTCCCTGGTTTCATCAAATTTTTTTACAGATTCATTTAAAAGATGTTATTACCTATAATCTGTGATGTGTCAGTAACTAGCACGACGTTTACTTCGTTCCCTAGAATTTTTTTTATACCGACGATCGTTGATTTTTTTTAATAAATTTCCACCTCCAAGACAAAATTGTTCCTTTATCCCCTGGTTTCATCAAATTTTTTTACGGATTCATTTAAAGGACGTTGTTACCTATAATCTGTGATGTGTCAGTAACTGGCACGACGTTTACTTCGTTCCCTAGAAATTTTTTTATACCGAAGATCGTTGATTTTTTTTAATAAATTTCCACCTCCAAGACAAAATTGTTCCTTTATCCCCTGGTTTCATCAAATTTTTTTACGGATTCATTTAAAGGATGTTGTTACCTATAATCTGTGATGTGTCAGTAACTGGCACGACGTTTACTTTGTTCCCTAGAAATTTTTTTTTACCGAGGATCGTTGATTTTTTTTAATAAATTTCCACCTCCAAGACAAAATTAATCCTTTATCCCCTGGTTTCATCAAATTTTTTTACGGATTCATTTAAAGGATGTTGATTCCTATAATCTGTGATGTTTCAGTAACTGGCACGAAGTTTACTTCGTTCCCTAGAAACTTTTTTATGCCGAGGATCGTTGATTTTTTTAATAAATTTTCACCTCCAAGACAAAATTGTTCCTTTATTCCCTGGTTTCATCTAATTTTTTTACGGATTCATTTAAAAGATGTTGTTACCTATAATCTGTGATGTGTCAGTAACTGGCACGACGTTTACTTCGTTCCCTAGAAATTTTTTTATACCGAGGATCGTTGATTTTTTTTAATACATTTCCACCTCCAAGACAAAATTGTTCCTTTATCCCCTGGTTTCATCAAATTTTTTTACGGATTCATTTAAAGGATGTTGTTACCTATAATCTGTGATGTGTTAGTAACTGGCACGACGTACTCTTCGTTCCCTAGAATATTTTTTATACCGAGGATCGTAGATTTTTTAATAAATTTCCACCTCCAAGACAAAATTGTTCCTTTTTCCCCTGGTTTCATCAAATTTTTTTACGGATTCATTTAAAGGATGTTGTTACCTATAATCTGTGATGTGTCAGTAACTGGCACGACGTTTACTTCGTTCCCTAGAAATTTTTTAATACCGAGGATCGTTGTTTTTTTTTAATAAATTTCCACCTTTAAGACAAAATTGTTCCTTTATCCCCTGGTTTCATCAAATTTTTTTACGGATTCATTTAAAGGATGTTGTTACCTATAATCTGTGATGTGTCAGTAACTGGCACGACGTACACTTCGTTCTAGAGATTTTTTTATACCGAGGATCGTTGATTTTTTTAATAAATTTCCACCTCCAAGACAAAATTGTTCCTTTATCCCCTGGTTTCATCAAATTTTTTTACGGATTCATTTAAAGGATGTTGTTACCTATAATTTGTTATGTGTCAGTAACTGGCACGACGTTTACTTCGTTCCCTAGAAATTTTTTTATGCCGAGGATCGTTGATTTTTTT
This sequence comes from Siphlonurus alternatus, assembly GCA_949825025.1. Classification (NCBI taxonomy): domain Eukaryota; kingdom Metazoa; phylum Arthropoda; class Insecta; order Ephemeroptera; family Siphlonuridae; genus Siphlonurus; species Siphlonurus alternatus. Next base: position 383,457 of record OX463788.1, on the reverse strand, counting down.
TAATAAATTTCCACCTCCAAGACAAAATTGTTCCTTTATTTCCTGGTTTCATCAAATTTTTTTACGGATTCATTTAAAGGATGTTGTGTCCTATAATCTGTTATGTGTCAGTAACTGGCACGACGTTTACTTCGTTCCCTAGAAATTTTTTTATGCCAAGGATCGATGATTTTTTTTAATAAATTTCCACCTCCAAGACAAAATTGTTCCTTTATCACCTGGTTTCATCAAATTTTTTTACGTATTCATTTAAAGGATGTTGTTACCTATTATCTGTGATGTGTCAGTAACTGGCACGACGTTTACTTCGTTCCCTAGAATTTTTTTATGCCGAGGATCGTTGATTTTTTTTAAAAAATTTCCACCTCCAAGACAAAATTGTTCCTTTATTCCCTGGTTTCATCAAATTTTTTTACGGATTCATTTAAAGGACGTTGTGTCCTATAATCTGTGATGTGTCAGTAACTGGCACGACGTTTACTTCGTTCCCTAGAAATTTTTTTATACCGAGGATCGTTGATTTTTTTTAATAAATTTCCACCTCCAAGACAAAATTGTTCCTTTATTCCCTGGTTTCCTCAAATTTTTTTACGGATTCATTTAAAAGATGTTGTTACCTATAATCTGTGATGTGTCAGTAACTGGCACGACGTTTACTTCGTTCCCTAGAAGTTTTTTTATACCGAGGATCGTTGATTTTTTTTAATAAATTTCCACCTCCAAGACAAAATTGTTCCTTTATCCCCTGGTTTCATCAAACTTTTTTACGGATTCATTTAAAGGATGTATTACCTATAATCTGTGATGTGTCAGTAACTGGCACGACGTACACTTCGTTCTCTAGAAATTTTTTTATACCGAGGATCGTTGATTTTTTTAATAAATTTCCTCCTCCAAGACAAAATTGTTCCTTTATTCCCTGGTTTCATCAAATTTTTTTACGGATTCATTTAAAAGATGTTGTTACCTATTATCTGTGATGTGTCAGTAACTGGCACGACGTTTACTTCGTTCCCTAGAAATTTTTTTATGCCGAGGATCGTTGATTTTTTTTAATAAATTTCCACCTCCAAGACAAAATTGTTCCTTTATTCCCTGGTTTCATCAAATTTTTTTACGGATTCATTTAAAAGATGTTATTACCTATAATCTGTGATGTAACAGTAACTAGCACGACGTTTACTTCGTTCCCTAGAATTTTTTTTATACCGACGATCGTTGATTTTTTTTAATAAATTTCCACCTCCAAGACAAAATTGTTCCTTTATCCCCTGGTTTCATCAAATTTTTTTACGGATTCATTTAAAGGACGTTGTTACCTATAATCTGTGATGTGTCAGTAACTGGCACGACGTTTACTTCGTTCCCTAGAAATTTTTTTATACCGAAGATCGTTGATTTTTTTTAATAAATTTCCACCTCCAAGACAAAATTGTTCCTTTATCCCCTGGTTTCATCAAATTTTTTTAAGGATTCATTTAAAGGATGTTGTTACCTATAATCTGTGATGTGTCAGTAACTGGCACGACGTTTACTTTGTTCCCTAGAAATTTTTTTTTACCGAGGATCGTTGATTTTTTTTAATAAATTTCCACCTCCAAGACAAAATTGTTCCTTTATCCCCTGGTTTCATCAAATTTTTTTACGGATTCATTTAAAGGATGTTGTTTCCTATAATATGTGATGTTTCAGTAACTGGCACGAAGTTTACTTCGTTCCCTAGAAACTTTTTTATGCCGAGGATCGTTGATTTTTTTAATAAATTTCCACCTCCAAGACAAAATTGTTCCTTTTTCCCCTGGTTTCATCAAATTTTTTTACGGATTCATTTAAAGGATGTTGTTACCTATAATCTGTGATGTGTCAGTAACTGGCACGACGTTTACTTCGTTCCCTAGAAATTTTTTAATACCGAGGATCGTTGTTTTTTTTTAATAAATTCCCACCTTTAAGACAAAATTGTTCCTTTATCCCCTGGTTTCATCAAATTTTTTTACGGATTCATTTAAAGGATGTTGTTACCTATAATCTGTGATGTGTCAGTAACTGGCACGACGTACACTTCGTTCTAGAGATTTTTTTATACCGAGGATCGTTGATTTTTTTAATAAATTTCCACCTCCAAGACAAAATTGTTCCTTTATCCCCTGGTTTCATCAAATTTTTTTACGGATTCATTTAAAGGATGTTGTTACCTATAATCTGTTATGTGTCAGTAACTGGCACGACGTTTACTTCGTTCCCTAGAAATTTTTTTATGCCGAGGATCGTTGATTTTTTTTAATAAATTTCCACCTCTAAGACAAAATTGTTCCTTTATTTCCTGGTTTCATCAAAATTTTTTACGGATTCATTTAAAGGATGTTAATTTCTATAATCTGTGATGTGTTAGTAACTGGCAAGACGTACACTTCGTACCCTAGAAATTTTTTTATACCGAGGATCGTCGATTTTTTTTAATAAATTTCCACCTGCAAGACAAAATTGTTCCTTTATCCCCTGGTTTCATCCAATTTTTTTACGGATTCAATTAAAAGATGTTGTTACCTATAATCTGTGATGTGTCAGTAACTGGCACGACGTACACTTCGTTCCCTAGAAATTTTTTTATACCGAAGATCGTTGATTTTTTTAATGAATTTCCACCTCTCCACCTCCAAGACAAAATTGTTCCTTTATTCCCTGGTTTCATCAAATTTTTTTTACGGATTCATTTAAAGGATGTTGTTACCTATAATCTGTGATGTGTCAGTAACAGGCACAACGTTTACTTCGTTCCCTAGAATTTTTTTTATACCGAGGATCGTTGATTTTTTTTTTATAAATTTCCACCTCCAAGACAAAATTGTTCCTTTATCCCCTGGTTTCATCAAATTTTTTTACGGATTCATTTAAAAGATGTTGTTACCTATAATCTGTGATGTGTCAGTAACAGGCACAACGTTTACTGCGTTCCCTAGAAATTTTTTTATACCGAGGATCGTTGATTTTTTTTTTATAAATTTCCACCTCCAAGACAAAATTGTTCCTTTATCCCCTGTCCCCTGGTTTCATCAAATTTTTTTACGGATTCATTTAAAAGATGTTGTTACCTATAATCTGTGATGTGTCAGTAACTGGCACAACGTTTACTTCGTTCCCTAGAATTTTTTTTATACCGAGGATCGTTGATTTTTTTTTTATAAATTTCCACCTCCAAGACAAAATTGTTCCTTTATCCCCTGGTTTCATCAACTTTTTTTACAGATTCATTTAAAAGATTTTGTTACCTATAATTTGTAATGTGTCAGTAACTGGCACGACGTACATTTCGTTACCTAGAAATTTTTTTATACCGAGGATCGTTGATTTTTTTAATAAATTTCCACCTCCAAGACAAAATTGTTCCTTTATTGCCTGGTTTCATCAAATTTTTTTACGGATTCATTTAAAAGATGTTGTTACCTATAATCTGTGATGTGTCAGTAACTGGCACGACGTACACTTCGTTCCCTAGAAATTTTTTTATACCGAGGATCGCGTTGATTTTTTTAATGAATTTCCACCTCCAAGACAAAATTGTTCCTTTATTCCCTGGTTTCATCAAATTTTTTTACGGATTCATTTAAAAGATGTTGTTACCTATAATCTGTGATGTGTCAGTAACCGGCACGACGTACACTTCTATCCCTAGAAATTATTTTATACCGAGGATCGTTGATTTTTTTTAATAAATTTCCACCTCCAAGACAAAATTGTTCCTTTATCCCCTGGTTTCATCAAATTTTTTTACGGATTCATTTAAAAGATGTTGTTACCTATAATCTGTGATGTGGCAGTAACTGACACGACGTTTACTTCGTTACCTAGAAATTTTTTTATACCGAGGATCGTTGATTTTTTTTAATACATTTCCACCTCCAAGACAAAATTGTTCCTTTATCCCCTGGTTTCATCAATTTTTTTTACTGATTCATTTAAAGAATGTTGTTACCTATAATCATTGATGTGTCAGTAACTGGCACGTTGTACACTTCGTACCCTAGAAATTTTTTTATACCGAGGATCGTTGATTTTTTTTTAATAAATTTCCACCTCCAAGACAAAATTGTTCCTTTAGCTCCTGGTTTCATCAAATTTTTTTACGGATTCATTTAAAGGATGTTGATACCTATAATCTGTGATGTGTTAGTAACTGGCACGACGTACTCTTCGTTCCCTAGAATTTTTTTTATACCGAGAATCGTTGATTTTTTAATAAATTTCCACCTCCAAGACAAAATTGTTCCTTTTTCCCCTGGTTTCATCAAATTTTTTTACGGATTCATTTAAAGGATGTTGTTACCTATAATATGTTATGTGTCAGTAACTGGCACGACGTTTACTTCGTTCCCTAGAAATTTTTTTATACCGAGGATCGTTGTTTTTTTTTTAATAAATTTCCACCTCCAAGACAAAATTGTTCCTTTATCCCCTGGTTTCATCAAATTTTTTTACTTATTCATTTAAAGGAATTTGTTACCTATAATCTGTGATGTGTCAGTAACTGGCACGACGTACACTTCGTTCCCTAGAAATTTTTTTATACCGAGGATCGTTGATTTTTTTAATAAATTTCCACCTCCAAGACAAAATTGTTCCTTTATCCCCTGGTTTCATCAAATTTTTTTACGGATTCATTTAAAGGATGTTGTTACCTATAATCTGTGATGTGTCAAAAACTGGCACGACGTTTACTTCGTTCCCTAGAAATTTTTTTATGCCGAGGTTCGTTGATTTTTTTTAATAAAATTCCACCTCCAAGACAAAATTGTTCCTTTATTCCCTGGTTTCATCAAATTTTTTTACGGATTCATTTAAAGGATGTTATTTTCTATAGTCTGTAATGTGTTAGTAACTGGCACGACGTACACTTCGTACCCTAGAAATTTTTTTATACCGAGGATCGTTGATTTTTTTTTAATAAATTTCCACCTCCAAGACAAAATTGTTCCTTTATCCCCTGGTTTCATCAAATTTTTTACGGATTCATTTAAAAGATGTTGTTACCTATAATTTGTGTTGTGTCAGTAACTGACACGACGTTTACTTTGTTACCTAGAAATTTTTTTATACCGAGGATCGTTGATTTTTTTTAATAAATTTCCAACTCCAAGACAAAAATGTTCCTTTATCCCCTGGTTTCATTAATTTTGTTTACGGATTCATTTAAAGGATGTTGTTTCCTATAATCTGTGACGTGTCAGTAACTGGCACGAAGTTTACTTCGTTCCCTAGAAACTTTTTTATGCCGAGGATCGTTGATTTTTTTTAATAAATTTTCACCTCCAAGACAAAATTGTTCCTTTATCCCCTGGTTTCATCAAATTTTTTTACGGATTCATTTAAAGGATGTTGATACCTATAATCTGTGATGTGTCAGTAACTGGCACGACGTTTACTTCGTTCCCTAGACATTTTTTTATACCGAGGATCGTTGATTTTTTTTAATACATTTCCACCTCCAAGACAAAATTGTTCCTTTATTCCCTGGTTTCATCAATTTTTTTTACTGATTCATTTAAAGAATGTTGTTACCTATAATCATTGATGTGTCAGTAACTGGCACGTTGTACACTTCGTACCCTAGAAATTTTTTTATACCGAGGATCGTTGATTTTTTTAATAAATTTCCACATCCAAGACAAAATTGTTCCTTTATCCCCTGGTTTCATCAAATTTTTCTACGGATTCATTTAAAAGATAATGATACCTATAATCTGTGATGTGTCAGTAACTGGCACGACGTACACTTCGTTCCCTAGAAATTTTTTTATACCGAAGATCGTTGATTTTTTTAATGAATTTCCACCTCCAAGACAAAATTGTTCCTTTATTCCCTGGTTTCATCAAATTTTTTTACGGATTCATTTAAAAGATGTTGTTACCTATAATCTGTGATGTGACAGTAACCGGCACGACGTACACTTCATTCCCTAGAAATTATTTTATACCGAGGATCGTTGATTTTTTTTTAATAAATTTCCACCTCCAAGACAAAATTGTTCCTTTATCCCCTGGTTTCATCAAATTTTTTTACGGATTCATTTAAAAGATGTTGTTACCTATAATCTGTGATGTGTCAGTAACTGACACGACGTTTACTTCGTTACCTAGAAATTTTTTTATACCGAGGATCGTTGATTTTTTTTAATAAATTTCCAACTCCAAGACAAAAATGTTCCTTTATCCCCTGGTTTCATTAAATTTTTTTACGGATTCATTTAAAGGATGTTGTTACCTATAATCTGTGATGTGTCAGTAACTGGCACGACGTTTACTCCGTTCCCTAGTAATTTTTCTATGCCGAGGATCGTTGATTTTTTTTAATAAATTTCCACCTCCAAGACAAAATTGTTCCTTTATTCCCTGGTTTCATCAAATTTTTTTACGGATTCATTTAAAAGATGTTATTACCTATAATCTGTGATGTGTTAGTAACTGGCACGACGTACACTTCGTACCCTAGAAATTTTTTTATACCGAGGATCGTTGATTTTTTTAATAATTTTCCACCTCCAAGACAAAAATGTTCCTTTATCCCCTGGTTTCATCAAATTTTTTTACGGATTCATTCAGAAGATGTTGTTACCTATAATCTGTGATGTGTCAGTAACTGACACGACGTTTACTTTGTTACCTAGAAATTTTTTTATACCGAGGATCGTTGATTTTTTTTAATAAATTTCCACCTCCAAGACAAAATTGTTCCTTTATTCCCTGGTTTCATCAAATTTTTTTACGGATTCATTTAAAAGATGTTGTTACCTATAATCTGGGATGTGACAGTAACCGGCACGACGTACACTTCATTCCCTAGAAATTATTTTATACCGAGGATCGTTGATTTTTTTTTAATAAATTTCCACCTCCAAGACAAAATTGTTCCTTTATCCCCTGGTTTCATCAAATTTTTTTACGGATTCATTTAAAAGATGTTGTTACCTATAATCTGTGATGTGTCAGTAACTGACACGACGTTTATTTCGTTACCTAGAAATTTTTTTATACCGAGGATCGTTGATTTTTTTTAATAAATTTCCAACTCCAAGACAAAAATGTTCCTTTATCCCCTGGTTTCATTAATTTTGTTTACGGATTCATTTAAAGGATGTTGTTTCCTATAATCTGTGACGTGTCAGTAACTGGCACGAAGTTTACTTCGTTCCCTAGAAACTTTTTTATGCCGAGTATCGTTGATTTTTTTTAATAAATTTTCACCTCCAAGACAAAATTGTTCCTTTATTCCCTGGTTTCATCAAATTTTTTTACGGATTCATTTAAAGGATGTTAATACCTATAATCTGTGATGTGTCAGTAACTGGCACGACGTTTACTTCGTTCCCTAGAAATTTTTTTATACCGAGGATCGTTGATTTTTTTTAATACATTTCCACCTCCAAGACAAAATTGTTCCTTTATTCCCTGGTTTCATCAATTTTTTTTACTGATTCATTTAAAGAATGTTGTTACCTATAATCATTGATGTGTCAGTAACTGGCACGTTGTACACTTCGTACCCTAGAAATTTTTTTATACCGAGGATCGTTGATTTTTTTTTAATAAATTTCCACCTCCAAGACAAAATTGTTCCTTTATCCCCTGGTTTCATCAAATTTTTTTACGGATTCATTTAAAAGATGTTGATACCTATAATCTGTAATGTGTCAGTAACTGGCACGACGTACACTTCGTTCCCTAGAAATTTTTTTATACCGAAGATCGTTGATTTTTTTAATGAATTTCCACCTCCAAGACAAAATTGTTCCTTTATTCCCTGGTTTCATCAAATTTTTTTACGGATTCATTTAAAAGATGTTGTTACCTATAATCTGTGATGTGACAGTAACCGGCACGACGTACACTTCATTCCCTAGAAATTATTTTATACCGAGGATCGTTGATTTTTTTTAAATAAATTTCCACCTCCAAGACAAAATTGTTCCTTTATCCCCTGGTTTCATCAAATTTTTTTACGGATTCATTTAAAAGATGTTGTTACCTATAATCTGTGATGTGTCAGTAACTGACACGACGTTTACTTCGTTACCTAGAAATTTTTTTATACCGAGGATCGTTGATTTTTTTTAATAAATTTCCAACTCCAAGACAAAAATGTTCCTTTATCCCCTGGTTTCATTAAATTTTTTTACGGATTCATTTAAAGGATGTTGTTACCTATAATCTGTGATGTGTCAGTAACTGGCACGACGTTTACTTCGTTCCCTAGTAATTTTTCTATGCCGAGGATCGTTGATTTTTTTTAATAAATTTCCACCTCCAAGACAAAAATGTTCCTTTATCCCCTGGTTTCATTAATTTTGTTTACGGATTCATTTAAAGGATGTTGTTTCCTATAATCTGTGACGTGTCAGTAACTGGCACGAAGTTTACTTCGTTCCCTAGAAACTTTTTTATGCCGAGGATCGTTGATTTTTTTTAATAAATTTTCACCTCCAAGACAAAATTGTTCTTTTATTCCCTGGTTTCATCAAATTTTTTTACGGATTCATTTAAAGGATGTTGATACCTATAATCTGTGATGTGTCAGTAACTGGCACGACGTTTACTTCGTTCCCTAGAAATTTTTTTATACCGAGGATCGTTGATTTTTTTTAATACATTTCCACCTCCAAGACAAAATTGTTCCTTTATTCCCTGGTTTCATCAATTTTTTTTACTGATTCATTTAAAGAATGTTGTTACCTATAATCATTGATGTGTCAGTAACTGGCACGTTGTACACTTCGTACCCTAGAAATTTTTTTATACCGAGGATCGTTGATTTTTTTTTAATAAATTTCCACCTCCAAGACAAAATTGTTCCTTTATCCCCTGGTTTCATCAAATTTTTTTACGGATTCATTTAAAAGATAATGATACCTATAATCTGTGATGTGTCAGTAACTGGCACGACGTACACTTCGTTCCCTAGAAATTTTTTTATACCGAAGATCGTTGATTTTTTTAATGAATTTCCACCTCCAAGACAAAATTGTTCCTTTATTCCCTGGTTTCATCAAATTTTTTTATGGATTCATTTAAAAGATGTTGTTACCTATAATCTGTGATGTGACAGTAACCGGCACGACGTACACTTCATTCCCTAGAAATTATTTTATACCGAGGATCGTTGATTTTTTTTTAATAAATTTCCACCTCCAAGACAAAATTGTTCCTTTATCCCCTGGTTTCATCAAATTTTTTTACGTATTCATTTAAAAGATGTTGTTACCTATAATCTGTGATGTGTCAGTAACTGACACGACGTTTACTTCGTTACCTAGAAATTTTTTTATACCGAGGATCGTTGATTTTTTTTAATAAATTTCCAACTCCAAGACAAAAATGTTCCTTTATCCCCTGGTTTCATTAAATTTTTTTACGGATTCATTTAAAGGATGTTGTTACCTATAATCTGTGATGTGTCAGTAACTGGCACGACGTTTACTTCGTTCCCTAGTAATTTTTCTATGCCGAGGATCGTTGATTTTTTTTAATAAATTTCCACCTCCAAGACAAAATTGTTCCTTTATTCCCTGGTTTCATCAAATTTTTTTACGGATTCATTTAAAAGATGTTATTACCTATAATCTGTGATGTGTTAGTAACTGGCACGACGTACACTTCGTACCCTAGAAATTTTTTTATACCGAGGATCGTTGATTTTTTTAATAATTTTCCACCTCCAAGACAAAAATGTTCCTTTATCCCCTGGTTTCATCAAATTTTTTTACGGATTCATTTAAAAGATGTTGTTACCTATAATCTGTGATGTGTCAGTAACTGACACGACGTTTACTTTGTTACCTAGAAATTTTTTTATACCGAGGATCGTTGATTTTTTTTAATAAATTTCCAACTCCAAGACAAAAATGTTCCTTTATCCCCTGGTTTCATTAATTTTGTTTACGGATTCATTTAAAGGATGTTGTTTCCTATAATCTGTGACGTGTCAGTAACTGGCACGAAGTTTACTTCGTTCCCTAGAAACTTTTTTATGCCGAGTATCGTTGATTTTTTTTAATAAATTTTCACCTCCAAGACAAAATTGTTCCTTTATTCCCTGGTTTCATCAAATTTTTTTACGGATTCATTTAAAGGATGTTGATACCTATAATCTGTGATGTGTCAGTAACTGGCACGACGTTTACTTCGTTCCCTAGAAATTTTTTTATACCGAGGATCGTTGATTTTTTTTAATACATTTCCACCTCCAAGACAAAATTGTTCCTTTATTCCCTGGTTTCATCAATTTTTTTTACTGATTCATTTAAAGAATGTTGTTACCTATAATCATTGATGTGTCAGTAACTGGCACGTTGTACACTTCGTACCCTAGAAATTTTTTTATACCGAGGATCGTTGATTTTTTTTTAATAAATTTCCACCTCCAAGACAAAATTGTTCCTTTATCCCCTGGTTTCATCAATTTTTTTTACGGATTCATTTAAAAGATGTTGATACCTATAATCTGTAATGTGTCAGTAACTGGCACGACGTACACTTCGTTCCCTAGAAATTTTTTTATACCGAAGATCGTTGATTTTTTTAATGAATTTCAACCTCCAAGACAAAATTGTTCCTTTATTCCCTGGTTTCATCAAATTTTTTTACGGATTCATTTAAAAGATGTTGTTACCTATAATCTGTGATGTGACAGTAACCGGCACGACGTACACTTCATTCCCTAGAAATTATTTTATACCGAGGATCGTTGATTTTTTTTTAATAAATTTCCACCTCCAAGACAAAATTGTTCCTTTATCCCCTGGTTTCATCAAATTTTTTTACGGATTCATTTCAAAGATGTTGTTTCCTATAATCTGTGATGTGTCAGTAACTGACACGACGTTTACTTCGTTACCTAGAAATTTTTTTATACCGAGGATCGTTGATTTTTTTTAATAAATTTCCAACTCCAAGACAAAAATGTTCCTTTATCCCCTGGTTTCATTAAATTTTTTTACGGATTCATTTAAAGGATGTTGTTACCTATAATCTGTGATGTGTCAGTAACTGGCACGACGTTTACTTCGTTCCCTAGTAATTTTTCTATGCCGAGGATCGTTGATTTTTTTTAATAAATTTCCACCTCCAAGACAAAATTGTTCCTTTATTCCCTGGTTTCATCAAATTTTTTTACGGATTCATTTAAAAGATGTTATTACCTATAATCTGTGATGTGTTAGTAACTGGCACGACGTACACTTCGTACCCTAGAAATTTTTTTATACCGAGGATCGTTGATTTTTTTAATAATTTTCCACCTCCAAGACAAAAATGTTCCTTTATCCCCTGGTTTCATCAAATTTTTTTACGGATTCATTTAAAAGATGTTGTTACCTATATTCTGTGATGTGTCAGTAACTGACACGACGTTTACTTCGTTACCTAGAAATTTTTTTATACTGAGGATCGTTGATTTTTTTTAATAAATTTCCAACTCCAAGACAAAAATGTTCTTTTATACCCTGGTTTCATTAAATTTTTTTACGGATTCATTTAAAGGATGTTGTTACCTATAATCTGTGATGTGTCAGTAACTGGCACGACGTTTACTTCGTTCCCTAGAAATTTTTCTATGCCGAGGATCGTTGATTTTTTTTAATAAATTTCCACCTCCAAGACAAAATTGTTCCTTTATTCCCTGGTTTCATCAAATTTTTTTACGGATTCATTTAAAAGATGTTATTACCTATAATCTGTGATGTGTTAGTAACTGGCACGACGTACACTTCGTACCCTAGAAATTTTTTTATACCGAGGATCGTTGATTTTTTTTAATAAATTTCCACCTCCAAGACAAAAATGTTCCTTTATCCCCTGGTTTCATCAAATATTTGTACGGATTCATTTAAAGGATGTTGTTACCTATAATCTGTGATGTGTCAGTAACTGTCACGACGTACACTTCGTTCCCTAGAAATTTTTTTATACCGACTTTCGTTGATTTTTTTAAAAAATTTCCACCTTTAAGACAAAAATGTTCCTTTATCCCCTGGTTTCATCAATTTTTTTTACGGATTCATTTAAAGGATGTTGTTACCTATAATATGAGATGTGTCAGTAACTGGCACGACGTTTACTTCGTTCCCTAGAATTTTTTTTATACCGAGGATCGTTGATTTTTTTTAATAAATTTCCACCTCCAAGACAAAATTGTTCCTTTATCCCCTGGTTTCATCAACTTTTTTTACAGATTCATTTAAAAGATTTTGTTACCTATAATTTGTGATGTGTCAGTAACTGGCACGACGTACATTTCGTTACCTAGAATTTTTTTTATACCGAGGATCGTTGATTTTTTTAATAAATTTCCACCTCCAAGACAAAATTGTTCCTTTATTCCCTGGTTTCATCAAATTTTTTTATGGATTCATTTAAAAGATGTTGTTACCTATAATCTGTGATGTGACAGTAACTGGCACGACGTACACTACATTCCCTAGAAATTTTTTTATACCGAGGATCGTTGATTTTTTTTAATAAATTTCCACCTCCAAGACAAAATTGTTCCTTTATCCCCTGGTTGCATCAAATTTTTTTACGGATTCATTTAAAGGATGTTGTTACCTATAATCTGTGATGTGTTAGTAACTGGCACGACGTACACTACATTCCCTAGAAATTTTTTTATACCGAGGATCGTTGATTTTTTTTAATAAATTTCCACCTCCAAGACAAAATTGTTCCTTAATCCCCTGGTTTCATCAAATTTTTTTACGGATTCATTTAAAGGATGTTGTTACCTATAATCTGTAATGTGTCATTAACTGGCACGACGTTTACTTCGTTCCCTAGAAATTATTTATGCCGAGGATCGTTGATTTTTTTTAATAAATTTTCACCTCCAAGACAAAATTATTCCTTTATTCCCTGGTTTCATCAAATTTTTTTACGGATTCATTTAAAGGATGTTATTATTTATAATCTGTGATGTGTTAGTTACTGGCACGACGTACACTTCGTACCCTAGAAATTTTTTTATACCGAGGATCGTTGATTTTTTTTAATAAATTTCCACCTCCAAGACAAAATTGTTCCTTTATTCCCTGGTTTCATCAAATTTTTTTACGGATTCATTTAAAGGACGTTGTGTCCTATAATCTGTGATGTGTCAGTAACTGGCACGAAGTTTACTTCGTTCCCTAGAAACTTTTTTATGCCGAGGATCGTTGATTTTTTTTAATAAATTTTCACCTCCAAGACAAAATTTATCCTTTATTCCCTGGTTTCATCAAATTTTTTTACGGATTCATTTAAAGGATGTTGTAACCTATAATCTGTGATGTGTCAGTAACTGGCACGACGTTTACTTCGTTCCCTAGAAATTTTTTTATACCGAGGATCGTTGATTTTTTTTAATACATTTCCACCTCCAAGACAAAATTGTTCCTTTATCCCCTGGTTTCATCAATTTTTTTTACTGATTCATTTAAAGAATGTTGTTACCTATAATCATTGATGTGTCAGTAACTGGCACATTGTACACTTCGTACCCTAGAAATTTTTTTATACCGAGGATCGTTGATTTTTTTTTAATAAATTTCCACCTCCAAGACAAAATTGTTCCTTTATCCCCTGGTTTCATCAAACTTTTTTACGGATTCATTTAAAAGATGTTGTTACCTATAATCTCTGGTGTGTCAGTAACTGACACGACGTTTACTTCGTTACCTAGAAATTTTTTTATACTGAGGATCGTTGATTTTTTTTAATAAATTTCCAACTCCAAGACAAAAATGTTCCTTTATACCCTGGTTTCATTAAATTTTTTTACGGATTCATTTAAAGGATGTTGTTACCTATAATCTGTGATGTGTCAGTAACTGGCACGACGTTTACTTCGTTCCCTAGAAATTTTTCTATGCCGAGGATCGTTGATTTTTTTTAATAAATTTCCACCTCCAAGACAAAATTGTTCCTTTATTCCCTGGTTTCATCAAATTTTTGTACGGATTCATTTAAAAGATGTTATTACCTATAATCTGTGATGTGTTAGTAACTGGCACGACGTACACTTCGTACCCTAGAAATTTTTTTTTACCGAGGATCGTTGATTTTTTTTAATAAATTTCCACCTCCAAGACAAAAATGTTCCTTTATCCCCTGGTTTCATCAAATTTTTTTACGGATTCATTTAAAAGATGTTGTTACCTATAATCTGTGATGTGTCAGTAACTGGCACGACGTACACTTCGTTCCCTAGAAATTTTTTTATACCGACTTTCGTTGATTTTTTTAAAAAATTTCCACCTTTAAGACAAAAATGTTCCTTTATCCCCTGGTTTCATCAATTTTTTTTACGGATTCATTTAAAGGATGTTGTTACCTATAATATGAGATGTGTCAGTAACTGGCACGACGTTTACTTCGTTCCCTAGAATTTTTTTTATACCGAGGATCGTTGATTTTTTTTAATAAATTTCCACCTCCAAGACAAAATTGTTCCTTTATCCCCTGGTTTCATCAATTTTTTTTACAGATTCATTTAAAAGATTTTGTTACCTATAATTTGTGATGTGTCAGTAACTGGCACGACGTACATTTCGTTACCTAGAAATTTTTTTATACCGAGGATCGTTGATTTTTTTAATAAATTTCCACCTCCAAGACAAAATTGTTCCTTTATTCCCTGGTTTCATCAAATTTTTTTACGGATTCATTTAAAAGATGTTGTTACCTATAATCTGTGATGTGTCAGTAACTGGCACGACGTACACTACATTCCCTAGAATTTTTTTTATACCGAGGATCGTTGATTTTTTTTAATAAATTTCCACCTCCAAGACAAAATTGTTCCTTAATCCCCTGGTTTCATCAAATTTTTTTACGGATTCATTTAAAGGATGTTGTTACCTATAATCTGTGATGTGTCATTAACTGGCACGACGTTTACTTCGTTCCCTAGAAATTATTTATGCCGAGGATCGTTGATTTTTTTTAATAAATTTTCACCTCCAAGACAAAATTATTCCTTTATTCCCTGGTTTCATCAAATTTTTTTACGGATTCATTTAAAGGATGTTATTATTTATAATCTGTGATGTGTTAGTAACTGGCACGACGTACACTTCGTACCCTAGAATTTTTTTTATACCGAGGATCGTTGATTTTTTTTAATAAATTTCCACCTCCAAGACAGAAATGTTCCTTTATTCCCTGGTTTCATCAAATTTTTTTACGGATTCATTTTAAGGACGTTGTGTCCTATAATCTGTGATGTGTCAGTAACTGGCAAGAAGTTTACTTCGTTCCCTAGAAACTTTTTTATGCCGAGGATCGATGATTTTTTTTAATAAATTTTCACCTCCAAGACAAAATTGTTCCTTTATTCCCTGGTTTCATCAAATTTTTTTACGGATTCATTTAAAGGATGTTGTTACCTATAATCTGTGATGTGTCAGTAACTGGCACGACGTTTACTTCGTTCCCTAGAAATTTTTTTATACCGAGGATCGTTGATTTTTTTTAATACATTTCCACCTCCAAGACAAAATTGTTCCTTTATCCCCTGGTTTCATCAAATTTTTTTACGGATTCATTTAAAGGATGTTGTTACCTATAATCTGTGATGTGTCAGTAACTGGCACGTTGTACACTTCGTACCCTAGAAATTTTTTTATACCGAGGATCGTTGATTTTTTTTTAATAAATTTCCACCTCCAAGACAAAATTGTTCCTTTAGCACCTGGTTTCATCAAATTTTTTTACGGATTCATTTAAAGGATGTTGTTACCTATAATCTGTGATGTGTTAGTAACTGGCACGACGTACTCTTCGTTCCCTAGAATTTTTTTTATACCGAGGATCGTTGATTTTTTAATAAATTTCCACCTCCAAGACAAAATTGTTCCTTTTTCCCCTGGTTTCATCAAATTTTTTTACGGATTCAATTAAAGGATGTTGTTACCTACAATATGTGATGTGTCAGTAACTGGCACGACGTTTACTTCGTTCCCTAGAAATTTTTTTATACCGAGGATCGTTGTTTTTTTTTTAATAAATTTCCACCTCCAAGACAAAATTGTTCCTTTATCCCCTGGTTTCATCAAATTTTTTTACTTATTCATTTAAAGGAATTTGTTACCTATAATCTGTGATGTGTCAGTAACTGGCACGACGTACACTTCGTTCCCTAGAAATTTTTTTATACCGAGGATCGTTGATTTTTTTAATAAATTTCCACCTCCAAGACAAAATTGTTCCTTTATCCCCTGGTTTCATCAAATTTTTTTACGGATTCATTTAAAGGATGTTGTTACCTATAATCTGTGATGTGTCAGTAACTGGCACGACGTTTACTTCGTTCCCTAGAAATTTTTTTATGCCGAGGATCGTTGATTTTTTTTAAAAAAATTCCACCTCCAAGACAAAATTGTTCCTTTATTCCCTGGTTTCATCAAATTTTTTTACGGATTTATTTAAAGGATGTTATTTTCTATAGTCTGTGATGTGTTAGTAACTGGCACGACGTACACTTCGTACCCTAGAAATTTTTTTATACCGAGGATCGTTGATTTTTTTTTAATAAATTTCCACCTCCAAGACAAAATTGTTCCTTTATCCCCTGGTTTCATCAAATTTTTTTACGGATTCATTTAAAAGATGTTGTTACCTATAATCTGTGATGTGTCAGTAACTGACACGACGTTTACTTTGTTACCTAGAAATTTTTTTATACCGAGGATCGTTGATTTTTTTTAATAAATTTCCACCTCCAAGACAAAATTGTTCCTTAATCCCCTGGTTTCATCAAATTTTTTTACGGATTCATTTAAAGGATGTTGTTACCTATAATCTGTGATGTGTCATTAACTGGCACGACGTTTACTTCGTTCCCTAGAAATTATTTATGCCGAGGATCGTTGATTTTTTTTAATAAATTTTCACCTCCAAGACAAAATTATTCCTTTATTCCCTGGTTTCATCAAATTTTTTTACGGATTCATTTAAAGGATGTTATTATTTATAATCTGTGATGTGTTAGTAACTGGCACGACGTACACTTCGTACCCTAGAATTTTTTTTATACCGAGGATCGTTGATTTTTTTTAATAAATTTCCACCTCCAAGACAAAAATGTTCCTTTATTCCCTGGTTTCATCAAATTTTTTTACGGATTCATTTTAAGGACGTTGTGTCCTATAATCTGTGATGTGTCAGTAACTGGCAAGAAGTTTACTTCGTTCCCTAGAAACTTTTTTATGCCGAGGATCGATGATTTTTTTTAATAAATTTTCACCTCCAAGACAAAATTGTTCCTTTATTCCCTGGTTTCATCAAATTTTTTTACGGATTCATTTAAAGGATGTTGTTACCTATAATCTGTGATGTGTCAGTAACTGGCACGACGTTTACTTCGTTCCCTAGAAATTTTTTTATACCGAGGATCGTTGATTTTTTTTAATACATTTCCACCTCCAAGACAAAATTGTTCCTTTATCCCCTGGTTTCATCAAATTTTTTTACGGATTCATTTAAAGGATGTTGTTACCTATAATCTGTGATGTGTCAGTAACTGGCACGTTGTACACTTCGTACCCTAGAAATTTTTTTATACCGAGGATCGTTGATTTTTTTTTAATAAATTTCCACCTCCAAGACAAAATTGTTCCTTTAGCACCTGGTTTCATCAAATTTTTTTACGGATTCATTTAAAGGATGTTGTTACCTATAATCTGTGATGTGTTAGTAACTGGCACGACGTACTCTTCGTTCCCTAGAATTTTTTTTATACCGAGGATCGTTGATTTTTTAATAAATTTCCACCTCCAAGACAAAATTGTTCCTTTTTCCCCTGGTTTCATCAAATTTTTTTACGGATTCAATTAAAGGATGTTGTTACCTACAATATGTGATGTGTCAGTAACTGGCACGACGTTTACTTCGTTCCCTAGAAATTTTTTTATACCGAGGATCGTTGTTTTTTTTTTAATAAATTTCCACCTCCAAGACAAAATTGTTCCTTTATCCCCTGGTTTCATCAAATTTTTTTACTTATTCATTTAAAGGAATTTGTTACCTATAATCTGTGATGTGTCAGTAACTGGCACGACGTACACTTCGTTCCCTAGAAATTTTTTTATACCGAGGATCGTTGATTTTTTTAATAAATTTCCACCTCCAAGACAAAATTGTTCCTTTATCCCCTGGTTTCATCAAATTTTTTTACGGATTCATTTAAAGGATGTTGTTACCTATAATCTGTGATGTGTCAGTAACTGGCACGACGTTTACTTCGTTCCCTAGAAATTTTTTTATGCCGAGGATCGTTGATTTTTTTTAAAAAAATTCCACCTCCAAGACAAAATTGTTCCTTTATTCCCTGGTTTCATCAAATTTTTTTACGGATTTATTTAAAGGATGTTATTTTCTATAGTCTGTGATGTGTTAGTAACTGGCACGACGTACACTTCGTACCCTAGAAATTTTTTTATACCGAGGATCGTTGATTTTTTTTTAATAAATTTCCACCTCCAAGACAAAATTGTTCCTTTATCCCCTGGTTTCATCAAATTTTTTTACGGATTCATTTAAAAGATGTTGTTACCTATAATCTGTGATGTGTCAGTAACTGACACGACGTTTACTTTGTTACCTAGAAATTTTTTTATACCGAGGATCGTTGATTTTTTTTAATAAATTTCCAACTCCAAGACAAAAATGTTCCTTTATCCCCTGGTTTCATTAATTTTTTTTACGGATTCATTTAAAGGATGTTGTTTCCTATAATCTGTGATGTGTCAGTAACTGGCACGAAGTTTACTTCGTTCCCTAGAAACTTTTTTATGCCGAGGATCGTTGATTTTTTTTAATAAATTTTCACCTCCAAGACAAAATTGTTCCTTTATTCCCTGGTTTCATCAAATTTTTTTACGGATTCATTTAAAGGATGTTGTTACCTATAATCTGTGATGTGTCAGTAACTGGCACGACGTTTACTTCGTTCCCTAGAAATTTTTTTATACCGAGGATCGTTGATTTTTTTTAATACATTTCCACCTCCAAGACAAAATTGTTCTTTTATCCCCTGGTTTCATCAATTTTTTTTACTGATTCATTTAAAGAATGTTGTTAATAATAGTCATTAATGTGTCAGTAACTGGCACGTTGTACACTTCGTACCCTAGAAATTTTTTTATACCGAGGATCGTTGATTTTTTTTTAATAAATTTCCACCTCCAAGACAAAATTGTTCCTTTATCCCCTGGTTTCATCAAATTTTTTTACGGATTCATTTAAAAGATGTTGTTACCTATAATCTGTGATGTGTCAGTAACTGGCACGACGTACACTTCGTTCCCTAGAAATTTTTTTATACCGAAGATCGTTGATTTTTTTAATGAATTTCCACCTCCAAGACAAAATTGTTCCTTTATTCCCTGGTTTCATCAAATTTTTTTACGGATTCATTTAAAAGATGTTGTTACCTATAATCTGTGATGTGACAGTAACCGGCACGACGTACACTTCATTCCCTAGAAATTATTTTATACCGAGGATCGTTGATTTTTTTTTAATAAATTTCCACCTCCAAGACAAAATTGTTCCTTTATCCCCTGGTTTCATCAAATTTTTTATCGGATTCATTTAAAAGATGTTGTTACCTATAATCTGTGATGTGTCAGTAACTGACACGACGTTTACTTTGTTACCTAGAAATTTTTTTATACCGAGGATCGTTGATTTTTTTAATAAATTTCCAACTCCAAGACAAAAATGTTCCTTTATCCCCTGGTTTCATTAATTTTTTTTACAGATTCATTTAAAGGATAATGTTTCCTATAATCTGTGATGTGTCAGTAACTGGCACGAAGTTTACTTCGTTCCCTAGAAACTTTTTTATGCCGAGGATCGTTGATTTTTTTTAATAAATTTTCACCTCCAAGACAAAATTGTTCCTTTATTCCCTGGTTTCATCAAATTTTTTTACGGATTCATTTAAAGGATGTTGTTACCTGTAATCTGTGATGTGTCAGTAACTGGCACGACGTTTACTTCGTTCCCTAGAAATTTTTTTATACCGAGGATCGTTGATTTTTTTTAATACATTTCCACCTCCAAGACAAAATTGTTCCTTTATCCCCTGGTTTCATCAATTTTTTTTACTGATTCATTTAAAGAATGTTGTTAATAATAATCATTAATGTGTCAGTAACTGGCACGTTGTACACTTCGTACCCTAGAAATTTTTTTATACCGAGGATCGTTGATTTTTTTTTAATAAATTTCCACCTCCAAGACAAAATTGTTCCTTTATCCCCTGGTTTCATCAAATTTTTTTACGGATTCATTTAAAAGATGTTGTTACCTATAATCTGTGATGTGTCAGTAACTGGCACGACGTACACTTCGTTCCCTAGAAATTTTTTTATACCGAAGAACGTTGATTTTTTTAATGAATTTCCACCTCCAAGACAAAATTGTTCCTTTATTCCCTGGTTTCATCAATTTTTTTTACGGATTCATTTAAAAGATGTTGTTACCTATAATCTGTGATGTGACAGTAACCGGCACGACGTACACTTCATTCCCTAGAAATTATTTTATACCGAGGATCGTTGATTTTTTTTTAATAAATTTCCACCTCCAAGACAAAATTGTTCCTTTATCCCCTGGTTTCATCAAATTTTTTTACGGATTCATTTAAAAGATGTTGTTACCTATAATCTGTGATGTGTCAGTAACTGACACGACGCTTACTTCGTTACCTAGAAATTTTTTTATACCGAGGATCGTTGATTTTTTTTAATAAATTTCCAACTCCAAGACAAAAATGTTCCTTTATCCCCTGGTTTCATTAAATTTTTTTAAGGATTCATTTAAAGGATGTTGATACCTATAATCTGTGATGTGTCAGTAACTGGCACGACGTTTACTTCGTTCCCTAGTAATTTTTCTATGCCGAGGATCGTTGATTTTTTTTAATAAATTTCCACCTCCAAGACAAAATTGTTCCTTTATTCCCTGGTTTCATCAAATTTTTTTACGGATTCATTTAAAAGATGTTATTACCTATAATCTGTGATGTGTTAGTAACTGGCACGACGTACACTTCGTACCCTAGAAATTTTTTTATACCGAGGATCGTTGATTTTTATTAATAATTTTCCACCTCCAAGACAAAAATGTTCCTTTATCCCCTGGTTTCATCAAATTTTTTTACGGATTCATTTAAAAGATGTTGTTACCTATAATCTGTGATGTGTCAGTAACTGACACGACGTTTACTTCGTTACCTAGAAATTTTTTTATACTGAGGATCGTTGATTTTTTTTAATAAATTTCCAACTCCAAGACAAAAATGTTCCTTTATACCCTGGTTTCATTAAATTTTTTTACGGATTCATTTAAAGGATGTTGTTACCTATAATCTGTGATGTGTCAGTAACTGGCACGACGTTTACTTCGTTCCCTAGAAATTTTTCTATGCCGAGGATCGTTGATTTTTTTTAATAAATTTCCACCTCCAAGACAAAATTGTTCCTTTATTCCCTGGTTTCATCAAATTTTTTTACGGATTCATTTAAAAGATGTTATTACCTATAATCTGTGATGTGTTAGTAACTGGCACGACGTACACTTCGTACCCTAGAAATTTTTTTATACCGAGGATCGTTGATTTTTTTTAATAAATTTCCACCTCCAAGACAAAAATGTTCCTTTATCCCCTGGTTTCATCAAATTTTTTTACGGATTCATTTAAAGGATGTTGTTACCTATAATCTGTTATGTGTCAGTAACTGGAACGACGTACACTTCGTTCCCTAGAAATTTTTTTATACCGACTTTCGTTGATTTTTTTAAAAAATTTCCACCTTTAAGACAAAAATGTTCCTTTATCCCCTGGTTTCATCAATTTTTTTTACGGATTCATTTAAAGGATGTTGTTACCTATAATCTGTAATGTGTCAGTAACTGGCACGACGTACACTACATTCCCTAGAAATTTTTTTATACCGGGGATCGTTGATTTTTTTTAATAAATTTCCACCTCCAAGACAAAATTGTTCCTTTTTCCCCTGGTTTCATCAAATTTTTTTACGGATTCAATTAAAGAATGTTGTTACCTACAATATGTGATGTGTCAGTAACTGGCACGACGTTTACTTCGTTCCCTAGAAATTTTTTTATACCGAGGATCGTTGTTTTTTTTTTAATAAATTTCCACCTCCAAGACAAAATTGTTCCTTTATCCCCTGGTTTCATCAAATTTTTTTACTTATTCATTTAAAGGAATTTGTTACCTATAATCTGTGATGTGTCAGAAACTGGCACGACGTACACTTCGTTCCCTAGAAATTTTTTTATACCGAGGATCGTTGATTTTTTTAATAAATTTCCACCTCCAAGACAAAATTGTTCCTTTATCCCCTGGTTTCATCAAATTTTTTTACGGATTCATTTAAAGGATGTTATTTTCTATAGTCTGTGATGTGTTAGTAACTGGCACGACGTACACTTCGTACCCTAGAAATTTTTTTATACCGAGGATCGTTGATTTTTTTTTAATAAATTTCCACCTCCAAGACAAAATTGTTCCTTTATCCCCTGGTTTCATCAAATTTTTTTACGGATTCATTTAAAAGATGTTGTTACCTATAATCTGTGATGTGTCAGTAACTGACACGACGTTTACTTTGTTACCTAGAAATTTTTTTATACCGAGGATCGTTGATTTTTTTTAATAAATTTCCAACTCCAAGACAAAAATGTTCCTTTATCCCCTGGTTTCATTAATTTTTTTTACGGATTCATTTAAAGGATGTTGTTTCCTATAATCTGTGATGTGTCAGTAACTGGCACGAAGTTTACTTCGTTCCCTAGAAACTTTTTTATGCCGAGGATCGTTGATTTTTTTTAATAAATTTTCACCTCCAAGACAAAATTGTTCCTTTATTCCCTGGTTTCATCAAATTTTTTTACGGATTCATTTAAAGGATGTTGTTACCTATAATCTGTGATGTGTCAGTAACTGGCACGACGTTTACTTCGTTCCCTAGAAATTTTTTTATACCGAGGATCGTTGATTTTTTTTAATACATTTCCACCTCCAAGACAAAATTGTTCCTTTATCCCCTGGTTTCATCAATTTTTTTTACTGATTCATTTAAAGAATGTTGTTAATAATAGTCATTAATGTGTCAGTAACTGGCACGTTGTACACTTCGTACCCTAGAAATTTTTTTATACCGAGGATCGTTGATTTTTTTTTAATAAATTTCCACCTCCAAGACAAAATTGTTCCTTTATCCCCTGGTTTCATCAAATTTTTTTACGGATTCATTTAAAAGATGTTGTTACCTATAATCTGTGATGTGTCAGTAACTGGCACGACGTACACTTCGTTCCCTAGAAATTTTTTTATACCGAAGATCGTTGATTTTTTTAATGAATTTCCACCTCCAAGACAAAATTGTTCCTTTATTCCCTGGTTTCATCAAATTTTTTTACGGATTCATTTAAAAGATGTTGTTACCTATAATCTGTGATGTGACAGTA
Source organism: Siphlonurus alternatus (assembly GCA_949825025.1). Classification (NCBI taxonomy): domain Eukaryota; kingdom Metazoa; phylum Arthropoda; class Insecta; order Ephemeroptera; family Siphlonuridae; genus Siphlonurus; species Siphlonurus alternatus. The sequence continues at coordinate 359,931 of OX463788.1, read as the reverse complement.
ACCGGCACGACGTACACTTCATTCCCTAGAAATTATTTTATACCGAGGATCGTTGATTTTTTTTTAATAAATTTCCACCTCCAAGACAAAATTGTTCCTTTATCCCCTGGTTTCATCAAATTTTTTATCGGATTCATTTAAAAGATGTTGTTACCTATAATCTGTGATGTGTCAGTAACTGACACGACGTTTACTTTGTTACCTAGAAATTTTTTTATACCGAGGATCGTTGATTTTTTTAATAAATTTCCAACTCCAAGACAAAAATGTTCCTTTATCCCCTGGTTTCATTAATTTTTTTTACGGATTCATTTAAAGGATGTTGTTTCCTATAATCTGTGATGTGTCAGTAACTGGCACGAAGTTTACTTCGTTCCCTAGAAACTTTTTTATGCCGAGGATCGTTGATTTTTTTTAATAAATTTTCACCTCCAAGACAAAATTGTTCCTTTATTCCCTGGTTTCATCAAATTTTTTTACGGATTCATTTAAAGGATGTTGTTACCTATAATCTGTGATGTGTCAGTAACTGGCACGACGTTTACTTCGTTCCCTAGAAATTTTTTTATACCGAGGATCGTTGATTTTTTTTAATACATTTCCACCTCCAAGACAAAATTGTTCCTTTATCCCCTGGTTTCATCAATTTTTTTTACTGATTCATTTAAAGAATGTTGTTAATAATAATCATTAATGTGTCAGTAACTGGCACGTTGTACACTTCGTACCCTAGAAATTTTTTTATACCGAGGATCGTTGATTTTTTTTTAATAAATTTCCACCTCCAAGACAAAATTGTTCCTTTATCCCCTGGTTTCATCAAATTTTTTTACGGATTCATTTAAAAGATGTTGTTACCTATAATCTGTGATGTGTCAGTAACTGGCACGACGTACACTTCGTTCCCTAGAATTTTTTTTATACCGAAGATCGTTGATTTTTTTAATGAATTTCCACCTCCAAGACAAAATTGTTCCTTTATTCCCTGGTTTCATCAATTTTTTTTACGGATTCATTTAAAAGATGTTGTTACCTATAATCTGTGATGTGACAGTAACCGGCACGACGTACACTTCATTCCCTAGAAATTATTTTATACCGAGGATCGTTGATTTTTTTTTAATAAATTTCCACCTCCAAGACAAAATTGTTCCTTTATCCCCTGGTTTCATCAAATTTTTTTACGGATTCATTTAAAAGATGTTGTTACCTATAATCTGTGATGTGTCAGTAACTGACACGACGCTTACTTCGTTACCTAGAAATTTTTTTATACCGAGGATCGTTGATTTTTTTTAATAAATTTCCAACTCCAAGACAAAAATGTTCCTTTATCCCCTGGTTTCATTAAATTTTTTTAAGGATTCATTTAAAGGATGTTGATACCTATAATCTGTGATGTGTCAGTAACTGGCACGACGTTTACTTCGTTCCCTAGTAATTTTTCTATGCCGAGGATCGTTGATTTTTTTTAATAAATTTCCACCTCCAAGACAAAATTGTTCCTTTATTCCCTGGTTTCATCAAATTTTTTTACGGATTCATTTAAAAGATGTTATTACCTATAATCTGTGATGTGTTAGTAACTGGCACGACGTACACTTCGTACCCTAGAAATTTTTTTATACCGAGGATCGTTGATTTTTATTAATAATTTTCCACCTCCAAGACAAAAATGTTCCTTTATCCCCTGGTTTCATCAAATTTTTTTACGGATTCATTTAAAAGATGTTGTTACCTATAATCTGTGATGTGTCAGTAACTGACACGACGTTTACTTCGTTACCTAGAAATTTTTTTATACTGAGGATCGTTGATTTTCTTTAATAAATTTCCAACTCCAAGACAAAAATGTTCCTTTATACCCTGGTTTCATTAAATTTTTTTACGGATTCATTTAAAGGATGTTGTTACCTATAATCTGTGATGTGTCAGTAACTGGCACGACGTTTACTTCGTTCCCTAGAAATTTTTCTATGCCGAGGATCGTTGATTTTTTTTAATAAATTTCCACCTCCAAGACAAAATTGTTCCTTTATTCCCTGGTTTCATCAAATTTTTTTACGGATTCATTTAAAAGATGTTATTACCTATAATCTGTGATGTGTTAGTAACTGGCACGACGTACACTTCGTTCCCTAGAAATTTTTTTATACCGACTTTCGTTGATTTTTTTAAAAAATTTCCACCTTTAAGACAAAAATGTTCCTTTATCCCCTGGTTTCATCAATTTTTTTTACGGATTCATTTAAAGGATGTTGTTACCTATAATCTGTAATGTGTCAGTAACTGGCACGACGTACACTACATTCCCTAGAAATTTTTTTATACCGGGGATCGTTGATTTTTTTTAATAAATTTCCACCTCCAAGACAAAATTGTTCCTTAATCCCCTGGTTTCATCAAATTTTTTTACGGATTCATTTAAAAGATGTTATTACCTATAATCTGTGATGTGTTAGTAACTGGCACGACGTACACTTCGTACCCTAGAAATTTTTTTATACCGAGGATCGTTGATTTTGTTTTAATAATTTTCCACCTCCAAGACAAAAATGTTCCTTTATCCCCTGGTTTCATCAAATTTTTTTACGGATTCATTTAAAAGATGTTGTTACCTATAATCTGTGATGTGTCAGTAACTGACACGACGTTTACTTCGTTACCTAGAAATTTTTTTATACTGAGGATCGTTGATTTTTTTTAATAAATTTCCAACTCCAAGACAAAAATGTTCCTTTATACCCTGGTTTCATTAAATTTTTTTACGGATTCATTTAAAGGATGTTGTTACCTATAATCTGTGATGTGTCAGTAACTGGCACGACGTTTACTTCGTTCCCTAGAAATTTTTCTATGCCGAGGATCGTTGATTTTTTTTAATAAATTTCCACCTCCAAGACAAAATTGTTCCTTTATTCCCTGGTTTCATCAAATTTTTTTACGGATTCATTTAAAAGATGTTATTATTTATAATCTGTGATGTGTTAGTAACTGGCACGACGTACACTTCGTACCCTAGAAATTTTTTTATACCGAGGATCGTTGATTTTTTTTAATAAATTTCCACCTCCAAGACAAAATTGTTCCTTTATTCCCTGGTTTCATCAAATTTTTGTACGGATTCATTTAAAAGATGTTGTTACCTATAATCTGTGATGTGTCAGTAACTGGCACGACGTTTACTTCGTTCCCTAGTAATTTTTCTATGCCGAGGATCGTTGATTTTTTTTAATAAATTTCCACCTCCAAGACAAAATTGTTCCTTTATTCCCTGGTTTCATCAAATTTTTTTACGGATTCATTTAAAAGATGTTATTACCTATAATCTGTGATGTGTTAGTAACTGGCACGACGTACACTTCGTACCCTAGAAATTTTTTTATACCGAGGATCGTTGATTTTTTTTAATAAATTTCCACCTCCAAGACAAAATTAATCCTTTGTTCCCTGGTTTCATCAAATTTTTTTACGGATTCATTTAAAAGATGTTATTACCTATAATCTGTGATGTGTTAGTAACTGGCACGACGTACACTTCGTACCCTAGAAATTTTTTTATACCGAGGATCGTTGATTTTTTTTAATAAATTTCCACCTCCAAGACAAAAATGTTCCTTTATCCCCTGGTTTCATCAAATTTTTTTACGGATTCATTTAAAGGATGTTGTTACCTATAATCTGTGATGTGTCAGTAACTGGCACGACGTACACTTCGTTCCCTAGAAATTTTTTTATACCGACTTTCGTTGATTTTTTTAAAAAATTTCCACCTTTAAGACAAAAATGTTCCTTTATCCCCTGGTTTCATCAATTTTTTTTACGGATTCATTTAAAGGATGTTGTTACCTATAATATGAGATGTGTCAGTAACTGGCACGACGTTTACTTCGTTCCCTAGAATTTTTTTTATACCGAGGATCGTTGATTTTTTTTAATAAATTTCCACCTCCAAGACAAAATTGTTCCTTTATCCCCTGGTTTCATCAACTTTTTTTACAGATTCATTTAAAAGATTTTGTTACCTATAATTTGTAATGTGTCAGTAACTGGCACGACGTACATTTCGTTACCTAGAAATTTTTTTATACCGAGGATCGTTGATTTTTTTAATAAATTTCCACCTCCAAGACAAAATTGTTCCTTTATTGCCTGGTTTCATCAAATTTTTTTACGGATTCATTTAAAAGATGTTGTTACCTATAATCTGTGATGTGTCAGTAACTGGCACGACGTACACTACATTCCCTAGAAATTTTTTTATACCGAGGATCGTTGATTTTTTTTAATAAATTTCCACCTCCAAGACAAAATTATTCCTTTATTCCCTGGTTTCATCAAATTTTTTTACGGATTCATTTAAAGGATGTTATTATTTATAATCTGTGATGTGTTAGTAACTGGCACGACGTACACTTCGTACCCTAGAAATTTTTTTATACCGAGGATCGTTGATTTTTTTTAATAAATTTCCACCTCCAAGACAAAATTGTTCCTTTATTCCCTGGTTTCATCAAATTTTTTTACGGATTCATTTAAAGGGCGTTGTGTTCTATAATCTGTGATGTGTCAGTAACTGGCACGACGTTTACTTCGTTCCCTAGAAATTTTTTTATACCGAGGAACGTTGATTTTTTTTAATAAATTTCCAACTCCAAGACAAAAATGTTCCTTTATCCCCTGGTTTCATTAAATTTTTTTACGGATTCATTTAAAGGATGTTGATACCTATAATCTGTGATGTGTCAGTAACTGGCACGACGTTTACTTCGTTCCCTAGTAATTTTTCTATGCCGAGGATCGTTGATTTTTTTTAATAAATTTCCACCTCCAAGACAAAATTGTTCCTTTATTCCCTGGTTTCATCAAATTTTTTTACGGATTCATTTAAAAGATGTTATTACCTATAATCTGTGATGTGTTAGTAACTGGCACGACGTACACTTCGTACCCTAGAAATTTTTTTATACCGAGGATCGTTGATTTTGTTTTAATAATTTTCCACCTCCAAGACAAAATTGTTCCTTTATCCCCTGGTTTCATCAAATTTTTTTACGGATTCATTTAAAAGATGTTGTTACCTATAATCTGTGATGTGTCAGTAACTGACACGACGTTTACTTCGTTACCTAGAAATTTTTTTATACTGAGGATCGTTGATTTTTTTTAATAAATTTCCAACTCCAAGACAAAAATGTTCCTTTATACCCTGGTTTCATTAAATTTTTTTACGGATTCATTTAAAGGATGTTGTTACCTATAATCTGTGATGTGTCAGTAACTGGCACGACGTTTACTTCGTTCCCTAGAAATTTTTCTATGCCGAGGATCGTTGATTTTTTTTAATAAATTTCCACCTCCAAGACAAAATTGTTCCTTTATTCCCTGGTTTCATCAAATTTTTTTACGGATTCATTTAAAAGATGTTATTATTTATAATCTGTGATGTGTTAGTAACTGGCACGACGTACACTTCGTACCCTAGAAATTTTTTTATACCGAGGATCGTTGATTTTTTTTAATAAATTTCCACCTCCAAGACAAAATTGTTCCTTTATTCCCTGGTTTCATCAAATTTTTTTACAGATTCATTTAAAGGACGTTGTGTTCTATAATCTGTGATGTGTCAGTAACTGGCACGACGTTTACTTCGTTCCCTAGAAATTTTTTTATACCGAGGATCGTTGATTTTTTTTAATAAATTTCCACCTCCAAGACAAAATTGTTCCTTTATTCCCTGGTTTCATCAAATTTTTTTACGGATTCATTTAAAAGATGTTATTACCTATAATCTGTGATGTGTTAGTAACTGGCACGACGTACACTTCGTACCCTAGAAATTTTTTTATACCGAGGATCGTTGATTTTTTTTAATAAATTTCCACCTCCAAGACAAAATTAATCCTTTATTCCCTGGTTTCATCAAATTTTTTTACGGATTCATTTAAAAGATGTTATTACCTATAATCTGTGATGTGTTAGTAACTGGCACAACGTACACTTCGTACCCTAGAAATTTTTTTATACCGAGGATCGTTGATTTTTTTTAATAAATTTCCACCTCCAAGACAAAAATGTTCCTTTATCCCCTGGTTTCATCAAATTTTTTTACGGATTCATTTAAAGGATGTTGTTATTTATAATCTGTGATGTGTCAGTAACTGGCACGACGTACACTTCGTTCCCTAGAAATTTTTTTATACCGACTTTCGTTGATTTTTTTAAAAAATTTCCACCTTTAAGACAAAAATGTTCCTTTATCCCCTGGTTTCATCAATTTTTTTTACGGATTCATTTAAAGGATGTTGTTACCTATAATATGAGATGTGTCAGTAACTGGCACGACGTTTACTTCGTTCCCTAGAGTTTTTTTTATACCGAGGATCGTTGATTTTTTTTAATAAATTTCCACCTCCAAGACAAAATTGTTCCTTTATCCCCTGGTTTCATCAACTTTTTTTACAGATTCATTTAAAAGATTTTGTTACCTATAATTTGTGATGTGTCAGTAACTGGCACGACGTACATTTCGTTACCTAGAAATTTTTTTATACCGAGGATCGTTGATTTTTTTAATAAATTTCCACCTCCAAGACAAAATTGTTCCTTTATTCCCTGGTTTCATCAAATTTTTTTACGGATTCATTTAAAAGATGTTGATACCTATAATCTGTGATGTGTCAGTAACTGGCACGACGTACACTACATTCCCTAGAAATTTTTTTATACCGAGGATCGTTGATTTTTTTTAATAAATTTCCACCTCCAAGACAAAATTGTTCCTTAATCCCCTGGTTTCATCAAATTTTTTTACGGATTCATTTAAGGGATGTTGTTACCTATAATCTGTGATGTGTCATTAACTGGCACGACGTTTACTTCGTTCCCTAGAAATTATTTATGCCGAGGATCGTTGATTTTTTTTAATAAATTTTCACCTCCAAGACAAAATTATTCCTTTATTCCCTGGTTTCATCAAATTTTTTTACGGATTCATTTAAAGGATGTTATTATTTATAATCTGTGATGTGTTAGTAACTGGCACGACGTACACTTCGTACCCTAGAAATTTTTTTATACCGAGGATCGTTGATTTTTTTTAATAAATTTCCACCTCCAAGACAAAATTGTTCCTTTATTCCCTGGTTTCATCAAAATTTTTTACGGATTCATTTAAAGGACGTTGTGTTCTATAATCTGTGATGTGTCAGTAACTGGCACGACGTTTACTTCGTTCCCTAGAAATTTTTTTATACCGAGGATCGTTGATTTTTTTTAATAAATTTCCAACTCCAAGACAAAAATGTTCCTTTATTCCCTGGTTTCATCAAATTTTTTTACGGATTCATTTAAAAGATGTTGATACCTATAATCTGTGATGTGTCAGTAACTGGCACGACGTACACTACATTCCCTAGAAATTTTTTTATACCGAGGATCGTTGATTTTTTTTAATAAATTTCCACCTTTAAGACAAAATTGTTCCTTAATCCCCTGGTTTCATCAAATTTTTTTACGGATTCATTTAAAGGATGTTGTTACCTATAATCTGTGATGTGTCATTAACTGGCACGACGTTTACTTCGTTCCCTAGAAATTATTTATGCCGAGGATCGTTGATTTTTTTTAATAAATTTTCACCTCCAAGACAAAATTATTCCTTTACTCCCTGGTTTCATCAAATTTTTTTACGGATTCATTTAAAGGATGTTATTATTTATAATCTGTGATGTGTTAGTAACTGGCACGACGTACACTTCGTACCCTAGAAATTTTTTTATACCGAGGATCGTTGATTTTTTTTAATAAATTTCCACCTCCAAGACAAAATTGTTCCTTTATTCCCTGGTTTCATCAAATTTTTTTACGGATTCATTTAAAGGACGTTGTGTTCTATAATCTGTGATGTGTCAGTAACTGGCACGACGTTTACTTCGTTCCCTAGAAATTTTTTTATACCGAGGATCGTTGATTTTTTTTAATAAATTTCCAACTCCAAGACAAAACTGTTCCTTTATCCCCTGGTTTCATTAAATTTTTTCACGGATTCATTTAAAGGATGTTGATACCTATAATCTGTGATGTGTCAGTAACTGGCACGACGTTTACTTCGTTCCCTAGTAATTTTTCTATGCCGAGGATCGTTGATTTTTTTTAATAAATTTCCACCTCCAAGACAAAATTGTTCCTTTATTCCCTGGTTTCATCAAATTTTTTTACGGATTCATTTAAAAGATGTTATTATTTATAATCTGTGATGTGTTAGTAACTGGCACGACGTACACTTCGTACCCTAGAAATTTTTTTATACCGAGGATCGTTGATTTTTTTTAATAAATTTCCACCTCCAAGACAAAATTGTTCCTTTATTCCCTGGTTTCATCAAATTTTTTTACGGATTCATTTAAAGAACGTTGTGTTCTATAATCTGTGATGTGTCAGTAACTGGCACGACGTTTACTTCGTTCCCTAGAAATTTTTTTATATCGAGGATCGTTGATTTTTTTTAATAAATTTCCACCTCCAAGACAAAATTGTTCCTTTATTCCCTGGTTTCATCAAATTTTTTTACGGATTCATTTAAAAGATGTTATTACCTATAATCTGTGATGTGTCAGTAACTGGCACGACGTACACTTCGTACCCTAGAAATTTTTTTATACCGAGGATCGTTGATTTTTTTTAATAAATTTCCACCTCCAAGACAAAATTAATCCTTTATTCCCTGGTTTCATCAAATTTTTTTACGGATTCATTTAAAAGATGTTATTACCTATAATCTGTGATGTGTTAGTAACTGGCACGACGTACACTTCGTACCCTAGAAATTTTTTTATACCGAGGATCGTTGATTTTTTTTAATAAATTTCCACCTCCAAGACAAAAATGTTCCTTTATCCCCTGGTTTCATCAAATTTTTTTACGGATTCATTTAAAGGATGTTGTTACCTATAATCTGTGATGTGTCAGTAACTGGCACGACGTACACTTCGTTCCCTAGAAATTTTTTTATACCGACTTTCGTTGATTTTTTTAAAAAATTTCCACCTTTAAGACAAAAATGTTCCTTTATCCCCTAGTTTCATCAATTTTTTTTACGGATTCATTTAAAGGATGTTGTAACCTATAATATGAGATGTGTCAGTAACTGGCACGACGTTTACTTCGTTCCCTAGAATTTTTTTTATACCGAGGATCGTTGATTTTTTTTAATAAATTTCCACCTCCAAGACAAAATTGTTCCTTTATCCCCTGGTTTCATCAACTTTTTTTACAGATTCATTTAAAAGATTTTGTTACCTATAATTTGTGATGTGTCAGTAACTGGCACGACGTACATTTCGTTACCTAGAAATTTTTTTATACCGAGGATCGTTGATTTTTTTAATAAATTTCCACCTCCAAGACAAAATTGTTCCTTTATTCCCTGGTTTCATCAAATTTTTTTACGGATTCATTTAAAAGATGTTGATACCTATAATCTGTGATGTGTCAGTAACTGGCACGACGTACACTACATTCCCTAGAAATTTTTTTATACCGAGGATCGTTGATTTTTTTTAATAAATTTCCACCTCCAAGACAAAATTGTTCCTTAATCCCCTGGTTTCATCAAATTTTTTTACGGATTCATTTAAAGGATGTTGTTACCTATAATCTGTGATGTGTCATTAACTGGCACGACGTTTACTTCGTTCCCTAGAAATTATTTATGCCGAGGATCGTTGATTTTTTTTAATAAATTTTCACCTCCAAGACAAAATTATTCCTTTATTCCCTGGTTTCATCAAATTTTTTTACGGATTCATTTAAAGGATGTTATTATTTATAATCTGTGATGTGTTAGTAACTGGCACGACGTACACTTCGTACCCTAGAAATTTTTTTATACCGAGGATCGTTGATTATTTTTAATAAATTTCCACCACCAAGACAAAATTATTCCTTTATTCCCTGGTTTCATCAAATTTTTTTACGGATTCATTTAAAGGATGTTATTATTTATAATCTGTGATGTGTTAGTAACTGGCACGACGTACACTTCGTACCCTAGAAATTTTTTTATACCGAGGATCGTTGATTATTTTTAATAATTTTCCACCTCCAAGACAAAAATGTTCCTTTATCCCCTGGTTTCATCAAATTTTTTTACGGATTCATTTAAAAAATGTTGTTACCTATAATATGAGATGTGTCAGTAACTGGCACAACGTTTACTTCGTTCCCTAGAATTTTTTTTATACCGAGGATCGTTGATTATTTTTAATAAATTTCCACCACCAAGACAAAATTGTTCCTTTATCCCCTGGTTTCATCAAATTTTTTTACGGATTCATTTAAATGATGTTGTTACCTATAATCTGTGATGTGTTAGTAACTGGCACGACGTACACTTCGTACCCTAGAATTTTTTTTATACCGAGGATCGTTGATTTTTTTTAATAAATTTCCACCTCCAAGACAAAATTGTTCCTTTATTCCCTGGTTTCATCAAATTTTTTTACGGAACTATTTAAAGGATGTTGTTACCTATAATCTGTGATGTGTCATTAACTGGCACGACGTTTACTTCGTTACCTAGAAATTTTTTTATACTGAGGATCGTTGATTTTTTTTTAATAAATTTCCAACTCCAAGACAAAAATGTTCCTTTATACCCTGGTTTCATTAAATTTTTTTACGAATTCATTTAAAGGATGTTGTTACCTATAATCTGTGATGTGTCAGTAACTGGCACGACGTTTACTTCGTTCCCTAGAAATTTTTCTATGCCGAGGATCGTTGATTTTTTTTAATAAATTTCCACCTCCAAGACAAAATTGTTCCTTTATTCCCTGGTTTCATCAAATTTTTTTACGGATTCATTTAAAAGATGTTATTACCTATAATCTGTGATGTGTTAGTAACTGGCACGACGTACACTTCGTACCCTAGAAATTTTTTTATACCGAGGATCGTTGATTTTTTTTAATAAATTTCCACCTCCAAGACAAAAATGTTCCTTTATCCCCTGGTTTCATCAAATTTTTTACGGATTCATTTAAAGGATGTTGTTACCTATAATCTGTGATGTGTCAGTAACTGGCACGACGTACACTTCGTTCCCTAGAAATTTTTTTATACCGACTTTCGTTGATTTTTTTAAAAAATTTCCACCTTTAAGACAAAAATGTTCCTTTATCCCCTGGTTTCATCAATTTTTTTTACGGATTCATTTAAAGGATGTTGTTACCTATAATATGAGATGTGTCAGTAACTGGCACGACGTTTACTTCGTTCCCTAGAATTTTTTTTAAACCGAGGATCGTTGATTTTTTTTAATAAATTTCCACCTCCAAGACAAAATTGTTCCTTTATCCCCTGGTTTCATCAACTTTTTTTACAGATTCATTTAAAAGATTTTGTTACCTATAATTTGTGATGTGTCAGTAACTGGCACGACGTACATTTCGTAACCTAGAAATTTTTTTATACCGAGGATCGTTGATTTTTTTAATAAATTTCCACCTCCAAGACAAAATTGTTCCTTTATTCCCTGGTTTCATCAAATTTTTTTACGGATTCATTTAAAAGATGTTGTTACCTATAATCTGTGATGTGTCAGTAACTGGCACGACGTACACTACATTCCCTAGAAATTTTTTTATACCGAGGATCGTTGATTTTTTTTAATAAATTTCCACCTCCAAGACAAAAATGTTCCTTTATCCCCTGGTTTCATCAATTTTTTTTACGGATTCATTTAAAGGATGTTGTTACCTATAATCTGTGATGTGTTAGTAACTGGCACGACGTACACTTCGTACCCTAGAAATTTTTTTATACCGAGGATCGTTGATTATTTTTAATAAATTTCCACCACCAAGACAAAATTATTCCTTTATTCCCTGGTTTCATCAAATTTTTTTACGGATTCATTTAAAGGATGTTATTATTTATAATCTGTGATGTGTTAGTAACTGGCACGACGTACACTTCGTACCCTAGAAATTTTTTTATACCGAGGATCGTTGATTATTTTTAATAATTTTCCACCTCCAAGACAAAAATGTTCCTTTATCCCCTGGTTTCATCAAATTTTTTTACGGATTCATTTAAAAAATGTTGTTACCTATAATATGAGATGTGTCAGTAACTGGCACAACGTTTACTTCGTTCCCTAGAATTTTTTTTATACCGAGGATCGTTGATTATTTTTAATAAATTTCCACCACCAAGACAAAATTGTTCCTTTATCCCCTGGTTTCATCAAATTTTTTTACGGATTCATTTAAATGATGTTGTTACCTATAATCTGTGATGTGTTAGTAACTGGCACGACGTACACTTCGTACCCTAGAATTTTTTTTATACCGAGGATCGTTGATTTTTTTTAATAAATTTCCACCTCCAAGACAAAATTGTTCCTTTATTCCCTGGTTTCATCAAATTTTTTTACGGAACTATTTAAAGGATGTTGTTACCTATAATCTGTGATGTGTCATTAACTGGCACGACGTTTACTTCGTTACCTAGAAATTTTTTTATACTGAGGATCGTTGATTTTTTTTTAATAAATTTCCAACTCCAAGACAAAAATGTTCCTTTATACCCTGGTTTCATTAAATTTTTTTACGAATTCATTTAAAGGATGTTGTTACCTATAATCTGTGATGTGTCAGTAACTGGCACGACGTTTACTTCGTTCCCTAGAAATTTTTCTATGCCGAGGATCGTTGATTTTTTTTAATAAATTTCCACCTCCAAGACAAAATTGTTCCTTTATTCCCTGGTTTCATCAAATTTTTTTACGGATTCATTTAAAAGATGTTATTACCTATAATCTGTGATGTGTTAGTAACTGGCACGACGTACACTTCGTACCCTAGAAATTTTTTTATACCGAGGATCGTTGATTTTTTTTAATAAATTTCCACCTCCAAGACAAAAATGTTCCTTTATCCCCTGGTTTCATCAAATTTTTTACGGATTCATTTAAAGGATGTTGTTACCTATAATCTGTGATGTGTCAGTAACTGGCACGACGTACACTTCGTTCCCTAGAAATTTTTTTATACCGACTTTCGTTGATTTTTTTAAAAAATTTCCACCTTTAAGACAAAAATGTTCCTTTATCCCCTGGTTTCATCAATTTTTTTTACGGATTCATTTAAAGGATGTTGTTACCTATAATATGAGATGTGTCAGTAACTGGCACGACGTTTACTTCGTTCCCTAGAATTTTTTTTAAACCGAGGATCGTTGATTTTTTTTAATAAATTTCCACCTCCAAGACAAAATTGTTCCTTTATCCCCTGGTTTCATCAACTTTTTTTACAGATTCATTTAAAAGATTTTGTTACCTATAATTTGTGATGTGTCAGTAACTGGCACGACGTACATTTCGTAACCTAGAAATTTTTTTATACCGAGGATCGTTGATTTTTTTAATAAATTTCCACCTCCAAGACAAAATTGTTCCTTTATTCCCTGGTTTCATCAAATTTTTTTACGGATTCATTTAAAAGATGTTGTTACCTATAATCTGTGATGTGTCAGTAACTGGCACGACGTACACTACATTCCCTAGAAATTTTTTTATACCGAGGATCGTTGATTTTTTTTAATAAATTTCCACCTCCAAGACAAAAATGTTCCTTTATCCCCTGGTTTCATCAATTTTTTTTACGGATTCATTTAAAGGATGTTGTTACCTATAATCTGTGATGTGTCAGTAACTGGCACGACGTACACTTCGTTCCCTAGAAATTTTTTTATACCGACTTTCGTTGATTTTTTTAAAAAATTTCCACCTTTATGACAAAAATGTTCCTTTATCCCCTGGTTTCATCAATTTTTTTTACGGATTCATTTAAAGGATGTTGTTACCTATAATATGAGTTGTGTCAGTAACTGGCACAACGTTTACTTCGTTCCCTAGAATTTTTTTTATACCGAGGATCGTTGATATTTTTTAAAAAATTTTCACCTTTAAGACAAAAATGTTCCTTTATCCCCTGGTTTCATCAACTTTTTTTACAGATTCATTTAAAAGATTTTGTTACCTATAATTTGTGATGTGTCAGTAACTGGCACGACGTACATTTCGTAACCTAGAAATTTTTTTATACCGAGGATCGTTGATTTTTTTAATAAATTTCCACCTCCAAGACAAAATTGTTCCTTTATTCCCTGGTTTCATCAAATTTTTTTACGGATTCATTTAAAAGATGTTGTTACCTATAATCTGTGATGTGTCAGTAACTGGCACGACGTACACTACATTCCCTAGAAATTTTTTTATACCGAGGATCGTTGATTTTTTTTAATAAATTTCCACCTCCAAGACAAAATTGTTCCTTAATCCCCTGGTTTCATCAAATTTTTTTACGGATTCATTTAAAGGATGTTGTTACCTATAATCTGTGATGTGTCATTAACTGGCACGACGTTTACTTCGTTCCCTAGAAATTATTTATGCCGAGGATCGTTGATTTTTTTTAATAAATTTTCACCTCCAAGACAAAATTATTCCTTTATTCCCTGGTTTCATCAAATTTTTTTACGGATTCATTTAAAGGATGTTATTATTTATAATCTGTGATGTGTTAGTAACTGACACGACGTACACTTCGTACCCTAGAAATTTTTTTATACCGAGGATCGTTGATTTTTTTTAATAAATTTCCACCTCCAAGACAAAATTGTTCCTTTATTCCCTGGTTTCATCAAATTTTTTTACGGATTCATTTAAAGGACGTTGTGTCCTATAATCTGTGATGTGTCAGTAACTGGCACGACGTTTACTTCGTTCCCTAGAAATTTTTTTATACCGAGGATCGTTGATTTTTTTTTAATAAATTTCCATTCCAAGACAAAATTGTTCCTTTATCCCCTGGTTTCATCAAATTTTTTTACGGATTCATTTAAAAGATGTTGTTACCTATAATCTGTGATGTGTCAGTAACTGGCACGACGTACACTACGTTCCCTAGAAATTTTTTTATACCGAAGATCGTTGATTTTTTTAATGAATTTCCACCTCCAAGACAAAATTGTTCCTTTATTCCCTGGTTTCATTAAATTTTTTTACGGATTCATTTAAAAGATGTTGTTACCTATAATCTGTGATGTGACAGTAACCGGCACGACTTACACTTCATTCCCTAGAAATTATTTTATACCGAGGATCGTTGATTTTTTTTTAATAAATTTCCACCTCCAAGACAAAATTGTTCCTTTATCCCCTGGTTTCATCAAATTTTTTTACGGATTCATTTAAAAGATGTTGTTACCTATAATCTGTGATGTGTCAGTAACTGACACGACGTTTACTTCGTTACCTAGAAATTTTTTTATACCGAGGATCATTGATTTTTTTTAATAAATTTCCAACTCCAAGACAAAAATGTTCCTTTATCCCCTGGTTTCATTAAATTTTTTTACGGATTCATTTAAAAGATGTTGTTACCTATAATCTGTGATGTGTCAGTAACTGGCACGACGTTTACTTCGTTCCCTAGTAATTTTTCTATGCCGAGGATCGTTGATTTTTTTTAATAAATTTCCACCTCCAAGACAAAATTGTTCCTTTATTCCCTGGTTTCATCAAATTTTTTTACGGATTCATTTAAAAGATGTTATTACCTATAATCTGTGATGTGTTAGTAACTGGCACGACGTACACTTCGTACCCTAGAAATTTTTTTATACCGAGGATCGTTGATTTTTTTTAATAAATTTCCACCTCCAAGACAAAAATGTTCCTTTATCCCCTGGTTTCATCAAATTTTTTTACGGATTCATTTAAAAGATGTTGTTACCTATAATCTGTGATGTGTCAGTAACTGACACGACGTTTACTTCGTTACCTAGAAATTTTTTTATACTGAGGATCGTTGATTTTTTTTAATAAATTTCAAACTCCAAGACAAAAATGTTCCTTTATACCCTGGTTTCATTAAATTTTTTTACGGATTCATTTAAAGGATGTTGTTACCTAAAATCTGTGATGTGTCAGTAACTGGCACGACGTTTACTTCGTTCCCTAGAAATTTTTCAATGCCGAGGATCGTTGATTTTTTTTAATAAATTTCCACCTCCAAGACAAAATTGTTCCTTTATTCCCTGGTTTCATCAAATTTTTTTACGGATTCATTTAAAAGATGTTATTACCTATAATCTGTGATGTGTTAGTAACTGGCTCGACGTACATTTCGTACCCTAGAAATTTTTTTATACCGAGGATCGTTGATTTTTTTTAATAAATTTCCACCTCCAAGACAAAAATGTTCCTTTATCCCCTGGTTTCATCAATTTTTTTTTACGGATTCATTTAAAGGATGTTGTTACCTATAATATGAGATGTGTCAGTAACTGGCACGACGTTTACTTCGTTCCCTAGAATTTTTTTTATACCGAGGATCGTTGATTTTTTTTAATAAATTTCCACCTCCAAGACAAAATTGTTCCTTTATCCCCTGGTTTCATCAACTTTTTTTACAGATTCATTTAAAAAATTTTGTTACCTATAATCTTTGATGTGTCAGTAACTGGCACGACGTACATTTCGTTACCTAGAAATTTTTTTATACCGAGGATCGTTGATTTTTTTAATAAATTTCCACCTCCAAGACAAAATTGTTCCTTTATTCCCTGGTTTCATCAAATTTTTTTACGGATTCATTTAAAAGATGTTGTTACCTATAATCTGTGATGTGTCAGTAACTGGCACGACGTACACTACATTCCCTAGAATTTTTTTTATACCGAGGATCGTTGATTTTTTTTAATAAATTTCCACCTCCAAGACAAAATTGTTCCTTTATCCCCTGGTTTCATCAAATTTTTTTACGGATTCATTTAAAGGACGTTGTTACCTATAATCTGTGATGTGTCATTAACTGGCACGACGTTTACTTCGTACCCTAGAAATTATTTATGCCGAGGATCATTGATTTTTTTTAATAAATTTTCACCTCCAAGACAAAATTATTCCTTTATTCCCTGGTTTCATCAAATTTTTTTACGGATTCATTTAAAGGATGTTATTATTTATAATCTGTGATGTGTTAGTAACTGGCACGACGTACACTTCGTACCCTAGAAATTTTTTTATACCGAGGATCGTTGATTTTTTTTAATAAATTTCCACCTCCAAGACAGAATTGTTCCTTTATTCCCTGGTTTCATCAAATTTTTTTACGGATTCATTTAAAGGACGTTGTGTCCTATAATCTGTGATGTGTCAGTAACTGGCACGACGTTTACTTCGTTCCCTAGAAATTTTTTTATACCGAGGATCGTTGATATTTTTTAATAAATTTCCAACTCCAAGACAAAAATGTTCCTTTATCCCCTGGTTTCATTAAATTTTTTTACGGATTCATTTAAAGGATGTTGATACCTATATTCTGTGATGTGTCAGTAACTGGCACGACGTTTACTTCGTTCCCTAGTAATTTTTCTATGCCGAGGATCGTTGATTTTTTTTAATAAATTTCCACCTCCAAGACAAAATTGTTCCTTTATTCCCTGGTTTCATCAAATTTTTTTACGGATTCATTTAAAAGATGTTATTACCTATAATCTGTGATGTGTTAGTAACTGGCACGACGTACACTTCGTACCCTAGAAATTTTTTTATACCGAGGATCGTTGATTTTTTTTAATAATTTTCCACCTCCAAGACAAAAATGTTCCTTTATCCCCTGGTTTCATCAAATTTTTTTATGGATTCATTTAAAAGATGTTGTTACCTATAATATGAGATGTGTCAGTAACTGGCACAACGTTTACTTCGTTCCCTAGAATTTTTTTTATACCGAGGATCGTTGATTATTTTTAATAAATTTCCACCACCAAGACAAAATTGTTCCTTTATCCCCTGGTTTCATCAAATTTTTTTACGGATTCATTTAAATGATGTTGTTACCTATAATCTGTGATGTGTTAGTAACTGGCACGACGTACACTTCGTACCCTAGAAATTTTTTTATACCGAGGATCGTTGATTTTTTTTAATAAATTTCCACCTCCAAGACAAAATTGTTCCTTTATTCCCTGGTTTCATCAAATTTTTTTACGGATTCATTTAAAGGATGTTGTTACCTATAATCTGTGATGTGTCAGTAACTGACACAACGTTTACTTCGTTACCTAGAAATTTTTTTATACTGAGGATCGTTGATTTTTTTTAATAAATTTCCAACTCCAAGACAAAAATGTTCCTTTATACCCTGGTTTCATTAAATTTTTTTACGGATTCATTTAAAGGATGTTGTTACCTATAATCTGTGATGTGTCAGTAACTGGCACGACGTTTACTTCGTTCCCTAGAAATTTTTCTATGCCGAGGATCGTTGATTTTTTTTAATAAATTTCCACCTCCAAGACAAAATTGTTCCTTTATTCCCTGGTTTCATCAAATTTTTTTACGGATTCATTTAAAAGATGTTATTACCTATAATCTGCGATGTGTTAGTAACTGGCACGACGTACACTTCGTACCCTAGAAATTTTTTTATACCGAGGATCGTTGATTTTTTTTAATAAATTTCCACCTCCAAGACAAAAATGTTCCTTTATCCCCTGGTTTCATCAAATTTTTTACGGATTCATTTAAAGGATGTTGTTACCTATAATCTGTGATGTGTCAGTAACTGGCACGACGTACACTTCGTTCCCTAGAAATTTTTTTATACCGACTTTCGTTGATTTTTTTAAAAAATTTTCACCTTTAAGACAAAAATGTTCCTTTATCCCCTGGTTTCATCAATTTTTTTTACAGATTCATTTAAAAGATTTTGTTACCTATAATTTGTGATGTGTCAGTAACTGGCACGACGTACATTTCGTAACCTAGAAATTTTTTTATACCGAGGATCGTTGATTTTTTTAATAAATTTCCACCTCCAAGACAAAATTGTTCCTTTATTCCCTGGTTTCATCAAATTTTTTTACGGATTCATTTAAAAGATGTTGTTACCTATAATCTGTGATGTGTCAGTAACTGGCACGACGTACACTACATTCCCTAGAAATTTTTTTATACCGAGGATCGTTGATTTTTTTTAATAAATTTCCACCTCCAAGACAAAATTGTTCCTTAATCCCCTGGTTTCATCAAATTTTTTTACGGATTCATTTAAAGGATGTTGTTACCTATAATCTGTGATGTGTCATTAACTGGCACGACGTTTACTTCGTTCCCTAGAAATTATTTATGCCGAGGATCGTTGATTTTTTTTAATAAATTTTCACCTCCAAGACAAAATTATTCCTTTATTCCCTGGTTTCATCAAATTTTTTTACGGATTCATTTAAAGGATGTTATTATTTATAATCTGTGATGTGTTAGTAACTGACACGACGTACACTTCGTACCCTAGAAATTTTTTTATACCGAGGATCGTTGATTTTTTTTAATAAATTTCCACCTCCAAGACAAAATTGTTCCTTTATTCCCTGGTTTCATCAAATTTTTTTACGGATTCATTTAAAGGACGTTGTGTCCTATAATCTGTGATGTGTCAGTAACTGGCACGACGTTTACTTCGTTCCCTAGAAATTTTTTTATACCGAGGATCGTTGATTTTTTTTTAATAAATTTCCATTCCAAGACAAAATTGTTCCTTTATCCCCTGGTTTCATCAAATTTTTTTACGGATTCATTTAAAAGATGTTGTTACCTATAATCTGTGATGTGTCAGTAACTGGCACGACGTACACTACGTTCCCTAGAAATTTTTTTATACCGAAGATCGTTGATTTTTTTAATGAATTTCCACCTCCAAGACAAAATTGTTCCTTTATTCCCTGGTTTCATTAAATTTTTTTACGGATTCATTTAAAAGATGTTGTTACCTATAATCTGTGATGTGACAGTAACCGGCACGACTTACACTTCATTCCCTAGAAATTATTTTATACCGAGGATCGTTGATTTTTTTTTAATAAATTTCCACCTCCAAGACAAAATTGTTCCTTTATCCCCTGGTTTCATCAAATTTTTTTACGGATTCATTTAAAAGATGTTGTTACCTATAATCTGTGATGTGTCAGTAACTGACACGACGTTTACTTCGTTACCTAGAAATTTTTTTATACCGAGGATCATTGATTTTTTTTAATAAATTTCCAACTCCAAGACAAAAATGTTCCTTTATCCCCTGGTTTCATTAAATTTTTTTACGGATTCATTTAAAAGATGTTGTTACCTATAATCTGTGATGTGTCAGTAACTGGCACGACGTTTACTTCGTTCCCTAGTAATTTTTCTATGCCGAGGATCGTTGATTTTTTTTAATAAATTTCCACCTCCAAGACAAAATTGTTCCTTTATTCCCTGGTTTCATCAAATTTTTTTACGGATTCATTTAAAAGATGTTATTACCTATAATCTGTGATGTGTTCGTAACTGGCACGACGTACACTTCGTACCCTAGAAATTTTTTTATACCGAGGATCGTTGATTTTTTTTAATAAATTTCCACCTCCAAGACAAAAATGTTCCTTTATCCCCTGGTTTCATCAAATTTTTTTACGGATTCATTTAAAAGATGTTGTTACCTATAATCTGTGATGTGTCAGTAACTGACACGACGTTTACTTCGTTACCTAGAAATTTTTTTATACTGAGGATCGTTGATTTTTTTTAATAAATTTCCAACTCCAAGACAAAAATGTTCCTTTATACCCTGGTTTCATTAAATTTTTTTACGGATTCATTTAAAGGATGTTGTTACCTAAAATCTGTGATGTGTCAGTAACTGGCACGACGTTTACTTCGTTCCCTAGAAATTTTTCAATGCCGAGGATCGTTGATTTTTTTTAATAAATTTCCACCTCCAAGACAAAATTGTTCCTTTATTCCCTGGTTTCATCAAATTTTTTTACGGATTCATTTAAAAGATGTTATTACCTATAATCTGTGATGTGTTAGTAACTGGCTCGACGTACATTTCGTACCCTAGAAATTTTTTTATACCGAGGATCGTTGATTTTTTTTAATAAATTTCCACCTCCAAGACAAAAATGTTCCTTTATCCCCTGGTTTCATCAATTTTTTTTTACGGATTCATTTAAAGGATGTTGTTACCTATAATATGAGATGTGTCAGTAACTGGCACGACGTTTACTTCGTTCCCTAGAATTTTTTTTATACCGAGGATCGTTGATTTTTTTTAATAAATTTCCACCTCCAAGACAAAATTGTTCCTTTATCCCCTGGTTTCATCAACTTTTTTTACAGATTCATTTAAAAAATTTTGTTACCTATAATCTGTGATGTGTCAGTAACTGGCACGACGTACATTTCGTTACCTAGAAATTTTTTTATACCGAGGATCGTTGATTTTTTTAATAAATTTCCACCTCCAAGACAAAATTGTTCCTTTATTCCCTGGTTTCATCAAATTTTTTTACGGATTCATTTAAAAGATGTTGTTACCTATAATCTGTGATGTGTCAGTAACTGGCACGACGTACACTACATTCCCTAGAATTTTTTTTATACCGAGGATCGTTGATTTTTTTTAATAAATTTCCACCTCCAAGACAAAATTGTTCCTTTATCCCCTGGTTTCATCAAATTTTTTTACGGATTCATTTAAAGGACGTTGTTACCTATAATCTGTGATGTGTCATTAACTGGCACGACGTTTACTTCGTACCCTAGAAATTATTTATGCCGAGGATCATTGATTTTTTTTAATAAATTTTCACCTCCAAGACAAAATTATTCCTTTATTCCCTGGTTTCATCAAATTTTTTTACGGATTCATTTAAAGGATGTTATTATTTATAATCTGTGATGTGTTAGTAACTGGCACGACGTACACTTCGTACCCTAGAAATTTTTTTATACCGAGGATCGTTGATTTTTTTTAATAAATTTCCACCTCCAAGACAAAATTGTTCCTTTATTCCCTGGTTTCATCAAATTTTTTTACGGATTCATTTAAAGAATGTTTTTACCTATAATCTGTGATGTGTCAGTAACTGGCACGACGTTTACTTCGTTCCCTAGAAATTTTTTTATACCGAGGATCGTTGATTTTTTTCAATAAATTTCCACCACCAAGACAAAATTGTTCCTTTATCCCCTGGTTTCATCAAATTTTTTTACGGATTCATTTAAATGATGTTGTTACCTATAATCTGAGATGCGTCAGTAACAGGCACGACGTTTACTTCGTTCCCTAGAATTTTTTTTATACTGAGGATCGTTGATTTTTTTTAATAAATTTCCACCTCCAAGACAAAATTGTTCTTTATCCCCTGGTTTCATCAAATTTTTTTACGGATTCATTTAAAAGATGTTGTTACCTATAATCTGTGATGTGTCAGTAACTGGCACGACGTTTACTTCTTTCCCTAGAAATTTTTTTATGCCGAGGATCGTTGATTTTTTTTAATAAATTTCCACCTCCAAGACAAAATTGTTCCTTTATTCCCTGGTTTCCTCAAATTTTTTTACAGATTCATTTAAAGGGTGTTGATACCTATAATCTGTGATGTGTCAGTAACTGGCACGACGTACACTACATTCCCTAGAAATTTTTTTATACCGAGGATCGTTGATTTTTTTTAATAAATTTCCACCTCCAAGACAAAATTGTTCCTTTTTCCCCTGGTTTCATCAAATTTTTTTACGGATTCATTTAAAGGATGTTGTTACCTATAATCTGTGATGTGTCATTAACTGGCACGACGTTTACTTCGTTCCCTAGAAATTATTTATGCCGAGGATCGTTGATTTTTTTTAATGAATTTTCACCACCAAGACAAAATTATTCCTTTATTCCCTGGTTTCATCAAATTTTTTTACGGATTCATTTAAAGGATGTTATTATTTATAATCTGTGATGTGTTAGTAACTGGCAAGACGTACACTTCGTACCCTAGAAATTTTTTTATACCGAGGATCGTTGATTTTTTTTAATAAATTTCCACCTCCAAGACAAAATTGTTCCTTTATTCCCTGGTTTCATCAAATTTTTTTACGGATTCATTTAAAGGACGTTGTGTCCTATAATCTGTGATGTGTCAGTAACTGGCACGACGTTTACTTCGTTCCCTAGAATTTTTTTTATACCGAGGATCGTTGATTTTTTTTAATAAATTTCCACCACCAAGACAAAATTGTTCCTTTATCCCCTGGTTTCATCAATTTTTTTTACGGATTCATTTAAATGATGTTGTTACCTATAATTTGAGATGCGTCAGTAACAGGCACGACGTTTACTTCGTTCCCTAGAATTTTTTTTATACCGAGGATCGTTGATTTTTTTTAATAAATTTCCACCTCCAAGACAAAATTGTTCTTTATCCCCTGGTTTCATCAAATTTTTTTACGGATTCATTTAAAGGATGTTGTTACCTATAATCTGTGATGTGTCAGTAACTGACACGACGTTTACTTCTTTCCCTAGAAATTTTTTTATGCCGAGGATCGTTGATTTTTTTTAATAAATTTCCACCTCCAAGACAAAATTGTTCCTTTATTCCCTGGTTTCCTCAAATTTTTTTACAGATTCATTTAAAGGGTGTTGTTACCTATAATCTGTGATGTGTCAGTAACTGGCACGACGTACACTACATTCCCTAGAAATTTTTTTATACCGAGGATCGTTGATTTTTTTTAATAAATTTCCACCTCCAAGACAAAATTGTTCCTTTATCCCCTGGTTTCATCAAATTTTTTTACGGATTCATTTAAAGGATGTTGTTACCTATAATCTGTGATGTGTCATTAACTGGCACGACGTTTACTTCGTTCCCTAGAAATTATTTATGCCGAGGATCGTTGATTTTTTTTAATGAATTTTGACCACCAAGACAAAATTATTCCTTTATTCCCTGGTTTCATCAAATTTTTTTACGGATTCATTTAAAGGATGTTATTATTTATAATCTGTGATGTGTTAGTAACTGGCAAGACGTACACTTCGTACCCTAGAAATTTTTTTATACCGAGGATCGTTGATTTTTTTTAATAAATTTCCACCTCCAAGACAAAATTGTTCCTTTATTCCCTGGTTTCATCAAATTTTTTTACGGATTCATTTAAAGGACGTTGTGTCCTATAATCTGTGATGTTTCAGTAACTGGCACGACGTTTACTTCGTTCCCTAGAATTTTTTTTATACCGAGGATCGTTGATTTTTTTTAATAAATTTCCACCACCAAGACAAAATTGTTCCTTTATCCCCTGGTTTCATCAATTTTTTTTACGGATTCATTTAAATGATGTTGTTACCTATAATCTGAGATGCGTCAGTAACAGGCACGACGTTTACTTCGTTCCCTAGAATTTTTTTTATACCGAGGATCGTTGATTTTTTTTAATAAATTTCCACCTCCAAGACAAAATTGTTCTTTATCCCCTGGTTTCATCAAATTTTTTTACGGATTCATTTAAAGTATGTTGTTACCTATAATCTGTGATGTGTCAGTAACTGGCACGACGTTTACTTCTTTCCCTAGAAATTTTTTTATGCCGAGGATCGTTGATTTTTTTTAATAAATTTCCACCTCCAAGACAAAATTGTTCCTTTATTCCCTGGTTTCCTCAAATCTTTTTACGGATTCATTTAAAGGGTGTTGATACCTATAATCTGTGATGTGTCAGTAACTGGCACAACGTTTACTTCGTTCCCTAGAAATTTTTTTATACCGAGGATCGTTGATTTTTTTTAATAAATTTCCACCTCCAAGACAAAGTTGTTCCTTTATCCCCTGGTTTCATCAAACTTTTTTACGGATTCATTTAACACTCACCAGGTCTTACTAAAGTACAATTGTGTCGGGACAATGGGATTTTCTATACCCCATTTTTAAACTTGAATTTCATAAAAACTATAAGCGCTAGCCTTCTGATATTTTAACACCTTAACTGATATAAACTGAACTCTCAAATTATTTTGATTTTTTCTTGTAATAATTTAATTAATATTTTATAATAATTATATTCTATATTTCATAATGTATTGTATAACTACTTCCCTAATTATCACATCAAAATTATTTTTTAACGCTAAAATGAAGAGAAAAAAACGCAATTTATCCTACTTTTTTAATTTTCAGAATGATTAATTTATTATTGAAAAAAACATCAATTTGTTGATGCGTTCTATTGATTTGTTTTTCAATGCAAAAACTTCTTCCGTGCGTAGGTTAAAAGTACAGAATGTAGGACATGCAGGTATATTCTTCTTAGAATGTGAGGGGAGTATATAACAATGGCTTTCATCATAAAAGTCATTCATAAATGTTGTACAGCTACACAGGATAGAAAAATAAGATTCGAGTATAAGCAAAGTTTGTTTATAAGTAAAATTTTTGGAATCTCCATTATTATTTCACTTAATTTTCTACGTAAAAAAGAAATTAAAAAAGTTTAGTAACTATCATAGCGAGAAGATCAATGTTTTTGTACATAAAATATGGAAGCATGAGATAAGCAGTGCACTTTCTTGCTGGTGAGGAGGGGGAGGGATACTTGTCATGTAAATCCTAGCCTCTTTACCTGCCATTTTTCAATTCATTCAAGCATTTTATGCTAACAAACAAGTTGTTGTGGATTTTGTATATTATATACAACACTCCCTGATTTTACAGTACTTTATTATTCAACAGATTAAAATTCCTTCTACTAAATATGTAGCTCTAGATTTTGTACACAAGTTAGTATAATTCTTATTATTAATCGTTTTATTATTAGTATCACATTAATTTGAAATAAAAACAACATTTATTTTATCTTTAATATGGTGTAATGAATAATAAAATTATTATTACATGCAATATCACATTACATAACATAATTTATTTCTAATAAATTATAGACAAAATGCAGTGCATACTAGTGCTACATTATTTAAATAAAATTTTACAGTAATTAACTCTTATGAAATGTATAATAAATAATACGCATTTTATATAATAATATACCCAGTAGGTGTTTTTAATTAGATACCATGATAGAGCTAAAAGGTTCATAAGGTCTTGATGTATCCCTCTGCCCTGATGCATTTATTCTCATTTGAAAGAGGAATGCACTTCTAAATTCACAAAAGCTGTAGCGTCCATCCTGGCTGAGGTTTCCACGTTTCCCTCAGTCGCAAGCAAATGCCGGGATGGATTGCAAGTGCGTGGCCGCCCCCGTTCCGGAAGAGCCCGTGCGAAATAACGCCAAGTTAGGGTTTCGGAAGGTTCGGGGTTTCAAAGTGGTGTGTAATTAGTAGTAATTAGTTAGGGTTTGATTAGAAAAAAAAAAAATCATATTTTTAGTCTTTAATGATGAGTTTAATCTTTATATATTTATTTTTATTACTTTCTTTTCCTTTTTTTTTTTTTTACTTTCTTCCATGGTAGTAAGCAAGTTAGCAGGCTTATTATATATTTTTTTATCTAAAAAACTTAAGTAACCATAAATATGAACATCATATATTATTATTGAATTTCCGACAAAATAAAATAAATGAGACTACAAAATTACATAATATATGATAACATATTGCATTAAAACGTTTTATAATCACACCGTACGTATTATGCGTATATAATGATATATTCTGTGTACATCAAACGCCAGTAAAAATAAAATTCAAAGTTAATTAATTGTAATTATAACTAATGTTTCAACAGGAAGCAATAAGTATGTTTTTTTTCTTAATTTCAATCAAACCTTTTTGGGTACTTGTACCTACTAATTACTTACTGCTTTGAAACCCCGAACCTTCCGAAAAACTAACTTGAGCGTTTCGTGGGCTCTTCCAGAATTGGGGCGGTCACGGCCTTGCAATCCATCCCGGCATTTGCTTGTGACTGAGGGAAACGTAGAAACCTCAGCCAGGATGGACGCTACATCTTTTGTCAATGAACCGGAAGTGCAATGGTCCAAAGCCATGGGATCTAACCATGTGCATGTGCACATATAGTGGAATAGCTCAATGATTTACCCCTGGGTGGAAAATGGTCACCCATCCAACTACTAACCACGCTTGGCGTTGTTTGAGTTCAGTGATCTTATGAGACCCGTTCAAGCGTACTGCGCCACACCTCCCAAATTTGAATTAAAACCGGGCCATAATTAATAGCTACTTTTACTTTATCTCAAAAGTCCTCTTTATTATTCGTATATATATTAAAATAATAAACAAAATAAATACGTATAATCGTTATTGTTGTATTTTTATCATCAGTTATAATCTTCTCAATGTAGGAATATACCTGCCGTTGCAGTATTTATACATACAGTAAAATGTAGTATATAGATAATCGGGTTTGTGTGACAATATCAATATTTCTTTATATATTGATAATTACATTATAATAAACTCATTATAACACCGACTTCTCTGTTGTAATATATCGCATTATATAGTATAAGATAATACATTGTATACTTTCAATATAGTTTTTGTTGTTATTTATGAGAAAGCGAAAAAGTATAAGTCACCAGAAGTAAAACAGCTTTTCTAAAAATGACATTACTCACTCAAGAGACTCCCTAATTATGATAACAACAGCATAAAAATGCCAGTAAATAACACAATACGCTTTATATTTTGTTAAATTGTTGTGGCCAATATAAAAGCTGATGAATGTAACAACACCCGCGGCCACGTGGTTTGACCGTAATCTCAAACTTGTAAAGAGTATTGTTGCCACAACCACATAAAACCCTTGTCATATGTCATGGGGTGTAAAAAATCCCAATATAAGACCCATCAGCGGGTGAGGAGCATTATAAAAATTAATTAAAAATTAACTAATTATGGCAGAAAGATGCAACCAAAATTGATTTTATTGACAAAGAAAATGTTAACAATATCATAGAAGGGTTTTTCTCTACGAGAATTATTAAAATGTTTTTTATTAAACATAACTGTCTCTTGGATATTTTTTACCCCATAAACCTAGTGAGTGTTAAAGGATGTATTACCTATAATCTGTGATGTGTCAGTAACTGGCACGACGTACACTTCGTTCTCTAGAAATTTTTTTATACCGAGGATCGTTGATTTTTTTAATAAATTTCCACCTCCAAGACAAAATTGTTCCTTTATTCCCTGGTTTCATCAAATTTTTTTACGGATTCATTTAAAAGATGTTGTTACCTATAATCTGTGATGTGTCAGTAACCGGCACGACGTACACTTCATTCCCTAGAAATTTTTTTATACCGAGGATCGTTGATTTTTTTTTAATAAATTTCCACCTCCAAGACAAAATTGTTCCTTTATCCCCTGGTTTCATCAAATTTTTTTATGGATTCATTTAAAGAATGTTGTTACCTATAATCTGTGATGTGTCAGGAACTGGCACGACGTTTACTTCGTTCCCTAGAAATTTTTTTATGCCGAGGATCGTTGATTTTTTTTAATAAATTTCCACCTCCAAGACAAAATTGTTCCATTATCCCCTGGTTTCATCAAACTTTTTTACGGATTCATTTAAAAGATGTTGTTACCTATAATCTGTGATGTGTCAGTAACTGGCACGACGTTTACTTCGTTCCCTAGAAATTTTTCAATGCCGAGGATCGTTGATTTTTTTTAATAAATTTCCACCTCCAAGACAAAATTGTTCCTTTATTCCCTGGTTTCATCAAATTTTTTTACGGATTCATTTAAAAGATGTTATTACCTATAATCTTTGATGTGTTAGTAACTGGCACGACGTACACTTCGTACCCTAGAAATTTTTTTATACCGAGGATCTTTGATTTTTTTTAATAAATTTCCACCTCCAAGACAAAAATGTTCCTTTATCCCCTGGTTTCATCAAATTTTTTTACGGATTCATATAAAGGATGTTGTTACCTATAATCTGTGATGTGTCAGTAACTGGCACGACGTACACTTCGTTCCCTAGAAATTTTTTTATACCGACTTTCGTTGATTTTTTTAAAAAAATTCCACCTTTAAGACAAAAATGTTCCATTATCCCCTGGTTTCATCAATTTTTTTTTACGGATTCATTTAAAGGATGTTGTTACCTATAATATGAGATGTGTCAGTAACTGGCACGTCGTTTACTTCGTTCCCTAGAATTTTTTTTATACCGAGGATCGTTGATTTTTTTTAATAAATTTCCACCTCCAAGACAAAATTGTTCCTTTATCCCCTGGTTTCATCAACTTTTTTTACAGATTCATTTAAAAGATTTTGTTACCTATAATCTGTGATGTGTCAGTAACTGGCACGACGTACATTTCGTTACCTAGAAATTTTTTTATACCGAGGATCGTTGATTTTTTTAATAAATTTCCACCTCCAAGACAAAATTGTTCCTTTATTCCCTGGTTTCATCAAATTTTTTTACGGATTCATTTAAAAGATGTT
Organism: Siphlonurus alternatus; assembly: GCA_949825025.1. Taxonomy (NCBI): domain Eukaryota; kingdom Metazoa; phylum Arthropoda; class Insecta; order Ephemeroptera; family Siphlonuridae; genus Siphlonurus; species Siphlonurus alternatus. Next base: position 330,598 of record OX463788.1, on the reverse strand, counting down.
GTTACCTATAATCTGTGATGTGTCAGTAACTGGCACGACGTACACTACATTCCCTAGAAATTTTTTTATACCGAGAATCGTTGATTTTTTTTAATAAATTTCCACTTCCAAGACAAAATTGTTCCATTATCCCCTGGTTTCATCAAACTTTTTTACGGATTCATTTAAAAGATGTTGTTACCTATAATCTGTGATGTGTCAGTAACTGGCACGACGTTTACTTCGTTCCCTAGAAATTTTTCAATGCCGAGGATCGTTGATTTTTTTTAATAAATTTCCACCTCCAAGACAAAATTGTTCCTTTATTCCCTGGTTTCATCAAATTTTTTTACGGATTCATTTAAAAGATGTTATTACCTATAATCTGTGATGTGTTAGTAACTGGCACGTCGTACACTTCGTACCCTAGAAATTTTTTTATACCGAGGATCGTTGATTTTTTTTAATAAATTTCCACCTCCAAGACAAAATTGTTCCTTTATTCCCTGGTTTCATCAAATTTTTTTACGGATTCATTTAAAGGATGTTGTTACCTATAATCTGTGATGTGTCAGTAACTGGCACGACGTTTACTTCGTTCCCTAGAAATTTTTTTATACCGAGGATCGTTGATTTTTTTCAATAAATTTCCACCACCAAGACAAAATTGTTCCTTTATCCCCTGGTTTCATCAAATTTTTTTACGGATTCATTTAAATGATGTTGTTACCTATAATCTGAGATGCGTCAGTAACAGGCACGACGTTTACTTCGTTCCCTAGAATTTTTTTTATACCGAGGATCGTTGATTTTTTTTAATAAATTTCCACCTCCAAGACAAAATTGTTCTTTATCCCCTGGTTTCATCAAATTTTTTTACGGATTCATTTAAAGGATGTTGTTACCTATAATCTGTGATGTGTCAGTAACTGGCACGACGTTTACTTCTTTCCCTAGAAATTTTTTTATGCCGAGGTTCGTTGATTTTTTTTAATAAATTTCTACCTCCAAGACAAAATTGTTCCTTTATTCCCTGGTTTCCTCAAATTTTTTTACAGATTCATTTAAAGGGTGTTGATACCTATAATCTGTGATGTGTCAGTAACTGGCACGACGTACACTACATTCCCTAGAAATTTTTTTATACCGAGGATCGTTGATTTTTTTTAATAAATTTCCACCTCCAAGACAAAATTGTTCCTTAATCCCCTGGTTTCATCAAATTTTTTTACGGATTCATTTAAAGGATGTTGTTACCTATAATCTGTGATGTGTCATTAACTGGCACGACGTTTACTTCGTTCCCTAGAAATTATTTATGCCGAGGATCGTTGATTTTTTTTAATAAATTTTCACCTCCAAGACAAAATTATTCCTTTATTCCCTGGTTTCATCAAATTTTTTTACGGATTCATTTAAAGGATGTTATTATTTATAATCTGTGATGTGTTAGTAACTGACACGACGTACACTTCGTACCCTAGAAATTTTTTTATACCGAGGATCGTTGATTTTTTTTAATAAATTTCCACCTCCAAGACAAAATTGTTCCTTTATTCCCTGGTTTCATCAAATTTTTTTACGGATTCATTTAAAGGATGTTGTTACCTATAATCTGTGATGTGTCATTAACTGGCACGACGTTTTCTTCGTTCCCTAGAAATTATTTATGCCGAGGATCGTTGATTTTTTTTAATGAATTTTCACCACCAAGACAAAATTATTCCTTTATTCCCTGGTTTCATCAAATTTTTTTACGGATTCATTTAAAGGATGTTATTATTTATAATCTGTGATGTGTTAGTAACTGGCAAGACGTACACTTCGTACCCTAGAAATTTTTTTATACCGAGGATCGTTGATTTTTTTTAATAAATTTCCACCTCCAAGACAAAATTGTTCCTTTATTCCCTGGTTTCATCAAATTTTTTTACGGATTCATTTAAAGGACGTTGTGTCCTATAATCTGTGATGTGTCAGTAACTGGCACGACGTTTACTTCGTTCCCTAGAATTTTTTTATACCGAGGATCGTTGATTTTTTTTAATAAATTTCCACCTCCAAGACAAAATTGTTCTTTATCCCCTGGTTTCATCAAATTTTTTTACGGATTCATTTAAAAGATGTTGTTACCTATAATCTGTGATGTGTCAGTAACTGGCACGACGTTTACTTCTTTCCCTAGAAATTTTTTTATGCCGAGGATCGTTGATTTTTTTTAATAAATTTCCACCTCCAAGACAAAATTGTTCCTTTATTCCCTGGTTTCCTCAAATCTTTTTACGGATTCATTTAAAGGGTGTTGATACCTATAATCTGTGATGTGTCAGTAACTGGCACAACGTTTACTTCGTTCCCTAGAAATTTTTTTATACCGAGGATCGTTGATTTTTTTTAATAAATTTCCACCTCCAAGACAAAGTTGTTCCTTTATCCCCTGGTTTCATCAAACTTTTTTACGGATTCATTTAAAGGATGTATTACCTATAATCTGTGATGTGTCAGTAACTGGCACGACGTACACTTCGTTCTCTAGAAATTTTTTTATACCGAGGATCGTTGATTTTTTTAATAAATTTCCACCTCCAAGACAAAATTGTTCCTTTATTCCCTGGTTTCATCAAATTTTTTTACGGATTCATTTAAAAGATGTTGTTACCTATAATCTGTGATGTGTCAGTAACCGGCACGACGTACACTTTATTCCCTAGAAATTTTTTTATACCGAGGATCGTTGATTTTTTTTAATAAATTTCCACCTCCAAGACAAAATTGTTCCTTTATTCCCTGGTTTCATCAAATTTTTTTATGGATTCATTTAAAGAATGTTGTTACCTATAATCTGTGATGTGTCAGGAACTGGCACGACGTTTACTTCGTTCCCTAGAAATTTTTTTATGCCGAGGATCGTTTATTTTTTTTAATAAATTTCCACCTCCAAGACAAAATTGTTCCATTATCCCCTGGTTTCATCAAACTTTTTTACGGATTCATTTAAAGGATGTTGTTACCTATAATCTGTGATGTGTCAGTAACTGGCACGACGTACACTTCGTACCCTAGAATTTTTTTTATACCGAGGATCGTTGATTTTTTTTAAAAATTTCCACCTCCAAGACAAAATTGTTCCTTTATTCCCTGGTTTCATCAACTTTTTTTACGGATTCATTTAAAAGATGTTGTTACCTATAATCTGTGATGTGTCAGTAACTGGCACGACGTACACTTCGTTCCCTAGATTTTTTTTTATACCGAGAATCGTTGATTTTTTTTAATAAATTTCCACCTCCAAGACAAAATTGTTCTTTATCCCCTGGTTTCATCAAATTTTTTTACGGATTCATTTAAAGGATGTTGTTACCTATAATCTGTGATGTGTCAGTAACTGGCACGACGTTTACTTCTTTCCCTAGAAATTTTTTTATGCCGAGGATCGTTGATTTTTTTTAATAAATTTCCACCTCCAAGACAAAATTGTTCCTTTATTCCCAGGTTTCCTCAAATTTTTTTACGGATTCATTTAAAGGGTGTTGATACCTATAATCTGTGATGTGTCAGGAACTGGCACGACGTTTACTTCGTTCCCTAGAAATTTTTTTATACCGAAGATCGTTGATTTTTCTTAATAAATTTTCACCTCCAAGACAAAATTGTTCCACTATCCCCTGGTTTCATCAAAATTTTTTATGGATTCATTTAAAGGATGTATTACCTATAATCTGTGATGTGTCAGTAACTGGCACGACGTACACTTCGTTCTCTAGAAATTTTTTATACCGAGGATCGTTGATTTTTTTAATAAATTTCCACCTCCATGACAAAATTGTTCCTTTATTCCCTGGTTTCATCAAATTTTTTTACGGATTCATTTATAAGATGTTGATACCTATAATCTGTGATGTGTCAGTAACCGGCACGACATACACTTCATTCCCTAGAAATTTTTTTATACCGAGGATCGTTGATTTTTTTTAATAAATTTCCACCTCCAAGACAAAATTGTTCCTTTATCCCCTGGTTTCATCAAATTTTTTTACGGATTCATTTAAAGGATGTTGTTACCTATAATCTGTGATGTGTCAGTAACTGGCACGACGTACACTTCGTACCCTAGAATTTTTTTTATACCGAGGATCGTTGATTTTTTTTAAAAATTTCCATCTTCAAGACAAAATTGTTCCTTTATCCCCTGGTTTCATCAACTTTTTTTACGGATTCATTTAAAAGATGTTGTTACCTATAATCTGTGATGTGTCAGTAACTGGCACGACGTACACTTCGTTCCCTAGAATTTTTTTTATACCGAGGATCGTTGATTTTTTTTAATAAATTTCCACCTCCAAGACAAAATTGTTCCTTTATCCCCTGGTTTCATCAATTTTTTTTACAGATTCATTTAAAATATTTTGTTACCTTTAATCTGTGATGTGTCAGTAACTGGCACGACGTAAATTTCGTTACCTAGAAATTTTTTTATACCGAGGATCGTTGATTTTTTTAATAAATTTCCACCTCCAAGACAAAATTGTTCCTTTATTCCCTGGTTTCATCAAATTTTTTTACGGATTCATTTAAAAGATGGTGTTACCTATAATCTGTGATGTGTCAGGAACTGGCACGACGTTTACTTCGTTCCCTAGAAATTTTTTTATGCCGAGGATCGTTGATTTTTTTTAATAAATTTCCACCTCCAAGACAAAATTGTTCCATTATCCCCTGGTTTCATCAAATTTTTTTACGGATTCATTTAAAGGATGTTGTTACCTATAATCTGTGATGTGTCAGTAACTGGCACGACGTACACTTCGTACCCTAGAATTTTTTTTATACCGAGGATCGTTGATTTTTTTTAAAAATTTCCATCTTCAAGACAAAATTGTTCCTTTATCCCCTGGTTTCATCAACTTTTTTTACGGATTCATTTAAAAGATGTTGTTACCTATAATCTGTGATGTGTCAGTAACTGGCACGACGTACACTTCGTTCCCTAGATTTTTTTTTATACCGAGAATCGTTGATTTTTTTTAATAAATTTCCACCTCCAAGACAAAATTGTTCTTTATCCCCTGGTTTCATCAAATTTTTTTACGGATTCATTTAAAGGATGTTGTTACCTATAATCTGTGATGTGTCAGTAACTGGCACGACGTTTACTTCTTTCCCTAGAAATTTTTTTATGCCGAGGATCGTTGATTTTTTTTAATAAATTTCCACCTCCAAGACAAAATTGTTCCTTTATTCCCTGGTTTCCTCAAATTTTTTTACGGATTCATTTAAAGGGTGTTGATACCTATAATCTGTGATGTGTCAGTAACTGGCACGACGTTTACTTCGTTCCCTAGAAATTTTTTTATACCGAGGATCGTTGATTTTTTTTAATAAATTTCCACCTCCAAGACAAAATTGTTCCACTATCCCATGGTTTCATCAAAATTTTTTATGGATTCATTTAAAGGATGTATTACCTATAATCTGTGATGTGTCAGTAACTGGCACGACGTACACTTCGTTCTCTAGAAATTTTTTATACCGAGGATCGTTGATTTTTTTAATAAATTTCCACCTCCAAGACAAAATTGTTCCTTTTTTCCCTGGTTTCATCAAATTTTTTTACGGATTCATTTATAAGATGTTGTTAGCTATAATCTGTGATGTGTCAGTAACCGGCACGACATACACTTCATTCCCTAGAAATTTTTTTACCGAGGATCGTTGATTTTTTTTAATAAATTTCCACCTCCAAGACAAAATTGTTCCTTTATCCCCTGGTTTCATCAAATTTTTTTACGGATTCATTTAAAGGATGTTGTTATTTATAATCTGTGATGTGTCAGTAACTGGCACGACGTTTACTTCATTCCCTAGAATTTTTTTTATGCCGAGGATCGTTGATTTTTTTTAATAAATTTCCACCTCCAAGACAAAATTGTTCCTTTATCCCCTGGTTTCATCAAACTTTTTTACGGATTCATTTAAAGGATGTTGTTACCTATAATCTGTGATGTGTCAGTAACTGACACGACGTTTACTTCGTTACCTAGAAATTTTTTTATACCGAGGATCGTTGATTTTTTTTAATAAATTTCCAACTCCAAGACAAAAATGTTCCTTTATTCCCTGGTTTCATCAAATTTTTTTACGGATTCATTTAAAGGATGTTGTTACCTATAATCTGTGATGTGTCAATAACTGGCACGACGTACACTACGTTCCCTAGAAATTTTTTTATACCGAGGATCGTTGATTTTTTTTAAAAATTTCCACCTTTAAGACAAAAATGTTCCTTTATCCCCTGGTTTCATCAATTTTTTTTACAGATTCATTTAAAGGATGTTGTTACCTATAATATGAGATGTGTCAGTAACTGGCACGACGTTTACTTCGTTCCCTAGAATTTTTTTTATACCGAGGATCGTTGATTTTTTTTAATAAATTTCCAACTCCAAGACAAAATTGTTCCTTTATCCCCTGGTTTCATCAATTTTTTTTACAGATTCATTTAAAAGATTTTGTTACCTATAATCTGTGATGTGTCAGTAACTGGCACGACGTACATTTCGTTACCTAGAAATTTTTTTATACCGAGGATCGTTGATTTTTTTAATAAATTTCCACCTCCAAGACAAAATTGTTCCTTTATTCCCTGGTTTCATCAAATTTTTTTACGGATTCATTTAAAAGATGTTGTTACCTATAATCTGTGATGTGTCAGTAACTGGCACGACGTACACTTCATTCCCTAAAATTTTTTTTATACCTTGGATCGTTGATTTTTTTTAATAAATTTCCACCTCCAAGACAAAATTGTTCCTTTATCCCCTGGTTTCATCAAATTTTTTTACGGAATTATTTAAAGGATGTTGTTACCTATAATCTGTGATGTGTCATTAACTGGCACGACGTTTACTTCGTTCCCTAAAAATTATTTATGCCGAGGATCGTTTATTTTTCTTAATAAATTTCCACCTCCAAGACAAAATTATTCCTTTATTCCCTGGTTTCATCAAATTTTTTTACGGATTCATTTAAAGGATGTTATTATTTATAATCTGTGATGTGTTAGTAACTGGCACGACGTACACTTCGTACCCTAGAAATTTTTTTATACCGAGGATCGTTGATTTTTTTTAATAAATTTCCACCTCCAAGAAAAAATTGTTCCTTTATTCCCTGGTTTCATCACATATTTTTACGGATTCATTTAAAGGACGATGTGTCCTATAATCTGTGATGTGGCAGTAACTGGCACGACGTTTACTTCGTTCCCTAGAAATTTTTTTATACCGAGGATCGTTGATTTTTTTTAATAAATTTCCACCACCAAGACAAAATTGTTCCTTTATCCCCTGGTTTCATCAAATTTTTTTACAAATTCATTTAAATGATGTTGTTACCTATAATCTGAGATGCGTCAGTAACAAGCACGACGTTTACTTCGTTCCCTAGAATTTTTTTTATACCGAGGATCGTTGATTTTTTTTAATAAATTTCCACCTCCAAGACAAAATTGTTCTTTATCCCCTGGTTTCATCAGATTTTTTTACGGATTCATTTAAAAGATGTTGTTACCTATAATCTGTGATGTGTCAGTAACTGGCACAACGTTTACTTCTTTCCCTAGAAATTTTTTTATGCCGAGGATCGTTGATTTTTTTTATTAAATTTCCACCTCCAAGACAAAATTGTTCCTTTATTCCCTGGTTTCCTCAAATCTTTTTACGGATTAATTTAAAGGGTGTTGTTACCTATAACCTGTGATGTGTCAGTAACTGGCACAACGTTTACTTCGTTCCCTAGAAATTTTTTTATACCGAGGATCGTTGATTTTTTTTAATAAATTTACACCTCCAAGACAAAGTTGTTCCTTTATCCCCTGGTTTCATCAAACTTTTTTACGGATTCATTTAAAGGATGTATTACCTATAATCTGTGATGTGTCAGTAACTGGCACGACGTACACTTCGTTCTCTATAAATTTTTTTATACCGAGGATCTTTGATTTTTTTAATAAATTTCCACCTCCAAGACAAAATTGTTCCTTTATTCCCTGGTTTCATCAAATTTTTTTACGGATTCATTTAAAAGATGTTGTTACCTATAATCTGTGATGTGTCAGTAACCGGCACGACGTACACTTCATTCCCTAGAAATTTTTTTATACCGAGGATCGTTGATTTTTTTTAATAAATTTCCACCTCCAAGACAAAATTGTTCCTTTATCCCCTGGTTTCATCAAATTTTTTTACGGATTCATTTAAAAGATGTTGATACCTATAATCTGTGATGTGTCAGTAACTGGCACGACGTTTACTTCGTTCCCTAGAAATTTTTTTATGCCGAGTATCGTTGATTTTTTTTTAATAAATTACCACCTCCAAGACAAAATTGTTCCTTTATCCCCTGGTTTCATCAAATTTTTTTACGGATTCATTTAAAGGATGTTGTTACCTATAATCTGTGATGTGTCATTAACTGGCACGACGTTTACTTCGTTCCCTAGAAATTATTTATGCCGAGGATCGTTGATTTTTTTTAATAAATTTCCACCTCCAAAACAAAATTGTTCCTTTATCCCCTGGTTTCATCAATTTTTTTTACAGATTCATTTAAAAGATTTTGTTACCTATAATCTGTGATGTGTCAGTAACTGGCACGACGTACATTTCGTTACCTAGAAATTTTTTTATACCGAGGATCGTTGATTTTTTTAATAAATTTCCACCTCCAAGACAAAATTGTTCCTTTATTCCCTGGTTTCATCAAATTTTTTTACGGATTCATTTAAAAGATGTTGTTACCTATAATCTGTGATGTGTCAGTAACTGGCACGACGTACACTTCATTCCCTAGAAATTTTTTTATACCGAGGATCGTTGATTTTTTTTTAATCAATTTCCACCTCCAAGACAAAATTGTTCCTTTATCCCCTGGTTTCATCAAATTTTTTTACGGAATTATCTAAAGGATGTTGTTACCTATAATCTGTGATGTGTCATTAACTGGCACGACGTTTACTTCGTTCCCTAAAAATTATTTATGCCGAGGATCGTTTATTTTTCTTAATAAATTTCCACCTCCAAGACAAAATTATTCCTTTATTCCCTGGTTTCATCAAATTTTTTTACGGATTCATTTAAAGGATGTTATTATTTATAATCTGTGATGTGTTAGTAACTGGCACGACGTACACTTCGTACCCTAGAAATTTTTTTATACCGAGGATCGTTGATTTTTTTTAATAAATTTCCACCTCCAAGAAAAAATTGTTCCTTTATTCCCTGGTTTCATCACATATTTTTACGGATTCATTTAAAGGACGATGTGTCCTATAATCTGTGATGTGGCAGTAACTGGCACGACGTTTACTTCGTTCCCTAGAAATTTTTTTATACCGAGGATCGTTGATTTTTTTTAATAAATTTCCACCACCAAGACAAAATTGTTCCTTTATCCCCTGGTTTCATCAAATTTTTTTACAAATTCATTTAAATGATGTTGTTACCTATAATCTGAGATGCGTCAGTAACAAGCACGACGTTTACTTCGTTCCCTAGAATTTTTTTTATACCGAGGATCGTTGATTTTTTTTAATAAATTTCCACCTCCAAGACAAAATTGTTCTTTATCCCCTGGTTTCATCAGATTTTTTTACGGATTCATTTAAAAGATGTTGTTACCTATAATCTGTGATGTGTCAGTAACTGGCACAACGTTTACTTCTTTCCCTAGAAATTTTTTTATGCCGAGGATCGTTGATTTTTTTTATTAAATTTCCACCTCCAAGACAAAATTGTTCCTTTATTCCCTGGTTTCCTCAAATCTTTTTACGGATTAATTTAAAGGGTGTTGTTACCTATAACCTGTGATGTGTCAGTAACTGGCACAACGTTTACTTCGTTCCCTAGAAATTTTTTTATACCGAGGATCGTTGATTTTTTTTAATAAATTTACACCTCCAAGACAAAGTTGTTCCTTTATCCCCTGGTTTCATCAAACTTTTTTACGGATTCATTTAAAGGATGTATTACCTATAATCTGTGATGTGTCAGTAACTGGCACGACGTACACTTCGTTCTCTATAAATTTTTTTATACCGAGGATCTTTGATTTTTTTAATAAATTTCCACCTCCAAGACAAAATTGTTCCTTTATTCCCTGGTTTCATCAAATTTTTTTACGGATTCATTTAAAAGATGTTGTTACCTATAATCTGTGATGTGTCAGTAACCGGCACGACGTACACTTCATTCCCTAGAAATTTTTTTATACCGAGGATCGTTGATTTTTTTTAATAAATTTCCACCTCCAAGACAAAATTGTTCCTTTATCCCCTGGTTTCATCAAATTTTTTTACGGATTCATTTAAAAGATGTTGATACCTATAATCTGTGATGTGTCAGTAACTGGCACGACGTTTACTTCGTTCCCTAGAAATTTTTTTATGCCGAGTATCGTTGATTTTTTTTTAATAAATTACCACCTCCAAGACAAAATTGTTCCTTTATCCCCTGGTTTCATCAAATTTTTTTACGGATTCATTTAAAGGATGTTGTTACCTATAATCTGTGATGTGTCATTAACTGGCACGACGTTTACTTCGTTCCCTAGAAATTATTTATGCCGAGGATCGTTGATTTTTTTTAATAAATTTCCACCTCCAAAACAAAATTGTTCCTTTATCCCCTGGTTTCATCAATTTTTTTTACAGATTCATTTAAAAGATTTTGTTACCTATAATCTGTGATGTGTCAGTAACTGGCACGACGTACATTTCGTTACCTAGAAATTTTTTTATACCGAGGATCGTTGATTTTTTTAATAAATTTCCACCTCCAAGACAAAATTGTTCCTTTATTCCCTGGTTTCATCAAATTTTTTTACGGATTCATTTAAAAGATGTTGTTACCTATAATCTGTGATGTGTCAGTAACTGGCACGACGTACACTTCATTCCCTAGAAATTTTTTTATACCGAGGATCGTTGATTTTTTTTTAATCAATTTCCACCTCCAAGACAAAATTGTTCCTTTATCCCCTGGTTTCATCAAATTTTTTTACGGAATTATCTAAAGGATGTTGTTACCTATAATCTGTGATGTGTCATTAACTGGCACGACGTTTACTTCGTTCCCTAGAAATTTTTTTATACCGAGGATCGTTGATTTTTTTTAATAAATTTCCACCACCAAGACAAAATTGTTCCTTTATCCCCTGGTTTCATCAAATTTTTTTACGGATTCATTTAAATGGTGTTGTTACCTATATTCTGAGATGCGTCAGTAACAGGCACGACGTTTACTTCGTTATCTAGAATTTTTTTTATACCGAGGATCGTTGATTTTTTTTAATAAATTTCCACCTCCAAGACAAAATTGTTCTTTATCCCCTGGTTTCATCAAATTTTTTTACGGATTCATTTAAAAGATGTTGTTACCTATAACCTGTGATGTGTCAGTAACTGGCACGACGTTTACTTCTTTCCCTAGAAATTTTTTTATGCCGAGGATCGTTGATTTTTTTTAATAAATTTCCACCTCCAAGACAAAATTGTTCCTTTATTCCCTGGTTTCCTCAAATCTTTTTACGGATTCATTTAAAGGGTGTTGTTACCTATAACCTGTGATGTGTCAGTAACTGGCACAACGTTTACACCGTTCCCTAGAAATTTTTTTATACCGAGGATCGTTGATTTTTTTTAATAAATTTCCACCTCCAAGACAAAATTGTTCCTTTATCCCCTGGTTTCATCAAATTTTTTTACGGATTCATTTAAAGGATGTTGATACCTATAATCTGTGATGTGTCAGTAACTGGCACGACGTTTACTTCGTTCCCTAAAAATTTTTTTATGCCGAGGATCGTTGATTTTTTTTTAATAAATTTCCACCTCCAAGACAAAATTGTTCCTTTATCCCCTGGTTTCATCAAATTTTTTTACGGATTCATTTAAAGGTTGCTGTTACCTATAATCTGTGATGTGTCATTAACTGGCACGACGTTTACTTCGTTCCCTAGAAATTATTTATGCCGAGGATCGTTGATTTTTTTAATAAATTTTCACCTCCAGGACAAAATTATTCCTTTATTCCCTGGTTTCATCAAATTTTTTTACGGATTCATTTAAAGGATGTTATTATTTATAATCTGTGATGTGTTAGTAACTGGCACGACGTACACTTCGTACCCTAGAAATTTTTTTATACCGAGGATCGTTGATTTTTTTTAATAAATTTCCACCTCCAAGACATTTGTTCCTTTATTCCCTGGTTTCATCAAAATTTTTTACGGATTCATTTAAAAGATATTGTTACCTAAAATCTGAGATGTGTCAGTAACAGGCACGACGTTTACTTCGTTCCCTAGAAATTTTTTTATACCGAGGATCGATGATTTTTTTAATAAATTTCCACCTCCAAGACAAAATTGTTCTTTATCCCCTGGTTTCATCAAATTTTTTTACGGATTCATTTAAAGGATGTTGTTACCTATAATCTGTGATGTGTCAGTAACTGGCACGACGTTTACTTCGTTCCCTAGAAATTTTTTTATGCCGAGGATCGTTGATTTTTTTTAATAAATTTTCACCTCCAAGACAAAATTGTTCCTTTATTCCCTGGTTTCCTCAAATTTTTTTACGGATTCATTTAAAGGATGTTGTTACCTATAATCTGTGATGTGTCAGTAACTGGCACGACGTTTACTTCGTTCCCTAGAAATTTTTTTTTACCGAGGATCGTTGATTTTTTTTAATAAATTTCCACCTCCAAGACAAAATTGTTCCTTTATCCCCTGGTTTCATCAAACTTTTTTACGGATTCATTTAAAGGATGTATTACCTATAATCTGTAATGTGTCAGTAACTGGCACGACGTACACTTCGTTACCTAGAAATTTTTTTATACCGAGGATCGTTGATTTTTTTAATAAATTTCCACCTCCAAGACAAAATTGTTCCTTTATTCCCTGGTTTCATCAAATTTTTTTACGGATTCATTTAAAAGATGTTGTTACCTATAATCTGTGATGTGTCAGTAACTGGCACGACGTACACTTCATTCCCTAGAATTTTTTTTATACCGAGGATCGTTGATTTTTTTTAATAAATTTCCACCTCCAAGACAAAATTGTTCCTTTATCCCCTGGTTTCATCAAATTTTTTTACGGAATTATTTAAAGGATGTTGTTACCTATAATCTGTGATGTGTCATTAACTGGCACGACGTTTACTTCGTTCCCTAAAAATTATTTATGCCGAGGATCGTTTATTTTTTTTAATAAATTTCCACCTCCAAGACAAAATTATTCCTTTATTCCCTGGTTTCATCAAATTTTTTTACGGATTCATTTAAAGGATGTTATTATTTATAATCTGTGATGTGTTAGTAACTGGCACGACGTACACTTCGTACCCTAGAAATTTTTTTATACCGAGGATCGTTGATTTTTTTTAATAAATTTCCACCTCCAAGACAAAATTGTTCCTTTATTCCCTGGTTTCATCAAATTTTTTTACGGATTCATTTAAAGGACGATGTGTCCTATAATCTGTGATGTGTCAGTAACTGGCACGACGTTTACTTCGTTCCCTAGAAATTTTTTTATACCGAGGATCGTTGATTTTTTTTAATAAATTTCCACCACCAAGACAAAATTGTTCCTTTATCCCCTGGTTTCATCAAATTTTTTTACGGATTCATTTAAATGAAGTTGTAACCTATAATCTGAGATGCGTCAGTAACAAGCACGACGTTTATTTCGTTCCCTAGAATTTTTTTTATACCGAGGATCGTTGATTTTTTTTAATAAATTTCCACCTCCAAGACAAAATTGTTCTTTATCCCCTGGTTTCATCAGATTTTTTTACGGATTCATTTAAAAGATGTTGTTACCTATAATCTGTGATGTGTCAGTAACTGGCACAACGTTTACTTCTTTCCCTAGAATTTTTTTTATGCCGAGGATCGTTGATTTTTTTTAATAAATTTCCACCTCCAAGACAAAATTGTTCCTTTATTCCCTGGTTTCCTCAAATCTTTTTACGGATTCATTTAAAGGGTGTTGTTACCTATAACCTGTGATGTGTCAGTAACTGGCACAACGTTTACTTCGTTCCCTAGAAATTTTTTTATACCGAGGATCGTTGATTTTTTTTAATAAATTTACACCTCCAAGACAAAATTGTTCCTTTATTCCCTGGTTTCCTCAAATCTTTTTACGGATTCATTTAAAGGGTGTTGTTACCTATAACCTGTGATGTGTCAGTAACTGGCACAACGTTTACTTCGTTCCCTAGAAATTTTTTTATACCGAGGATCGTTGATTTTTTTTAATAAATTTCCACCTCCAAGACAAAGTTGTTCCTTTATCCCCTGGTTTCATCAAACTTTTTTACGGATTCATTTAAAGGATGTATTACCTATAATTTGTGATGTGTCAGTAACTGGCACGACGTACACTTCGTTCTCTAGAAATTTTTTTATACCGAGGATCGTTGATTTTTTTAATAAATTTCCACCTCCAAGACAAAATTGTTCCTTTATTCCCTGGTTTCATCAAATTTTTTTACGGGTTCATTTAAAAGATGTTGTTACCTATAATCTGTAATGTGTCAGTAACCGGCACGACGTACACTTCATTCCCTAGAAATTTTTTTATACCGAGGATCGTTGATTTTTTTTAATAAATTTCCACCTCCAATACAAAATTGTTCCTTTATCCCCTGGTTTCATCAAATTTTTTTACGGATTCATTTAAAAGATGTTGATACCTATAATCTGTGATGTGTCAGTAACTGGCACGACGTTTACTTCGTTCCCTAGAAATTTTTTTATGCCGAGGATCGTTGATTTTTTTTAATAAATTTCCACCTCTAAGACAAAATTGTTCCTTTATCCCCTGGTTTCATCAAATTTTTTTACGGATTCATTTAAAGGATGTTGTTACCTATAATCTGTGATGTGTCATTAACTGGCACGACGTTTACTTCGTTCCCTAGAAATTATTTATGCCGAGGATCGTTGATTTTTTTTTAATAAATTTCCACCTCCAAGACAAAATTGTTCCTTTATACCCTGGTTTCATCAAATTTTTTTACGGAATTATTTAAAGGATGTTGTTACCTATAATCTGTGATGTGTCATTAACTGGCACGACGTTTACTTCGTTCCCTAAAAATTATTTATGCCGAGGATCGTTGATTATTTTTAATAAATTTCCACCTCCAAGACAAAATTATTCCTTTATTCCCTGGTTTCATCAAATTTTTTTACGGATTCATTTAAAGGATGTTATTATTTATAATCTGTGATGTGTTAGTAACTGGCACGACGTACACTTCGTATCCTAGAAATTTTTTTATACCGAGGATCGTTGATTTTTTTTAATAAATTTCCACCTCCAAGACAAAATTGTTCCTTTATTCCCTGGTTTCATCAAATTTTTTTACGGATTCATTTAAAGGACGTTGTGTCCTATAATCTGTGATGTGTCAGTAACTGGCACGACGTTTACTTCGTTCCCTAGAAATTTTTTTATACCGAGGATCGTTGATTTTTTTTAATAAATTTCCACCACCAAGACAAAATTGTTCCTTTATCCCCTGGTTTCATCAAATTTTTTTACGGATTCATTTAAATGATGTTGTTACCTATAATCTGAGATGCGTCAGTAACAGGCACGACGTTTACTTCGTTATCTAGAATTTTTTTTATACCGAGGATCGTTGATTTTTTTTAATAAATTTCCACCTCCAAGACAAAATTGTTCTTTATCCCCTGGTTTCATCAAATTTTTTTACGGATTCATTTAAAAGATGTTGTTACCTATAATCTGTGATGTGTCATTAACTGGCACAACGTTTACTTCGTTCCCTAGAAATTATTTATGCCGAGGATCGTTGATTTTTTTAATAAATTTTCACCTCCAGGACAAAATTATTCCTTTATTCCCTGGTTTCATCAAATTTTTTTACGGATTCATTTAAAGGATGTTATTATTTATAATCTGTGATGTGTTAGTAACTGGCACGACGTACACTTCGTACCCTAGAAATTTTTTTATACCGAGGATCGTTGATTTTTTTTAATAAATTTCCACCTCCAAGACAAAATTGTTCCTTTATTCCCTGGTTTCATCAAAATTTTTTACGGATTCATTTAAAAGATATTGTTACCTAAAATCTGAGATGTGTCAGTAACAGGCACGACGTTTACTTCGTTCCCTAGAAATTTTTTTATACCGAGGATCGATGATTTTTTTTAATAAATTTCCACCTCCAAGACAAAATTGTTCTTTATCCCCTGGTTTCATCAAATTTTTTTACGGATTCATTTAAAGGATGTTGTTACCTATAATCTGTGATGTGTCAGTAACTGGCACGACGTTTACTTCGTTCCCTAGAAATTTTTTTATGCCGAGGATCGTTGATTTTTTTTAATAAATTTTCACCTCCAAGACAAAATTGTTCCTTTATTCCCTGGTTTCCTCAAATTTTTTTACGGATTCATTTAAAGGATGTTGTTACCTATAATCTGTGATATGTCAGTAACTGGCACGACGTTTACTTCGTTCCCTAGAAATTTTTTTTTACCGAGGATCGTTGATTTTTTTTAATAAATTTCCACCTCCAAGACAAAATTGTTCCTTTATCCCCTGGTTTCATCAAACTTTTTTACGGATTCATTTAAAGGATGTATTACCTATAATCTGTAATGTGTCAGTAACTGGCACGACGTACACTTCGTTTCCTAGAAATTTTTTTATACCGAGGATCGTTGATTTTTTTTAATAAATTTCCACCTCCAAGACAAAATTGTTCCTTTATCCCCTGGTTTCATCAACTTATTTTACGGATTCATTTAAAAGATGTTGTTACCTATAATCTGTGATGTGATAGTAACTGGCACGACGTACACTTCGTTCCCTAAAAATTATTTATGCCGAGGATCGTTGATTTTTTTTAATAAATTTCCACTTCCAAGACAAAATTATTCCTTTATTCCCTGGTTTCATCAAATTTTTTTACGGATTCATTTAAAGGATGTTATTATTTATAATCTGTGATGTGTTAGTAACTGGCACGACGTACACTTCGTACCCTAGAAATTTTTTTATACCGAGGATCGTTGATTTTTTTTAATAAATTTCCACCTCCAAGACAAAATTGTTCCTTTATTCCCTGGTTTCATCAAATTTTTTTACGGATTCATTTAAA
Organism: Siphlonurus alternatus; assembly: GCA_949825025.1. Taxonomy (NCBI): domain Eukaryota; kingdom Metazoa; phylum Arthropoda; class Insecta; order Ephemeroptera; family Siphlonuridae; genus Siphlonurus; species Siphlonurus alternatus. The sequence goes on along the minus strand of OX463788.1, from coordinate 313,407 downwards.
GGACGTTGTGTCCTATAATCTGTGATGTGTCAGTAACTGGCACGACGTTTACTTCGTTCCCTAGAAATTTTTTTATACCGAGGATCGTTGATTTTTTTTAATAAATTTCCACCACCAAGACAAAATTGTTCCTTTATCCCCTGGTTTCATCAAATTTTTTTACGGATTCATTTAAATGGTGTTGTTACCTATAATCTGAGATGCGTCAGTAACAGGCACGACGTTTACTTCGTTATCTAGAATTTTTTTTATACCGAGGATCGTTGATTTTTTTTAATAAATTTCCACCTCCAAGACAAAATTGTTCTTTATCCCCTGGTTTCATCAAATTTTTTTACGGATTCATTTAAAAGATGTTGTTACCTATAACCTGTGATGTGTCAGTAACTGGCACGACGTTTACTTCTTTCCCTAGAAATTTTTTTATGCCGAGGATCGTTGATTTTTTTTAATAAATTTCCACCTCCAAGACAAAATTGTTCCTTTATTCCCTGGTTTCCTCAAATCTTTTTACGGATTCATTTAAAGGGTGTTGTTACCTATAACCTGTGATGTGTCAGTAACTGGCACAACGTTTACACCGTTCCCTAGAAATTTTTTTATACCGAGGATCGTTGATTTTTTTTAATAAATTTCCACCTCCAAGACAAAATTGTTCCTTTATCCCCTGGTTTCATCAAATTTTTTTACGGATTCATTTAAAGGATGTTGATACCTATAATCTGTGATGTGTCAGTAACTGGCACGACGTTTACTTCGTTCCCTAAAAATTTTTTTATGCCGAGGATCGTTGATTTTTTTTTAATAAATTTCCACCTCCAAGACAAAATTGTTCCTTTATCCCCTGGTTTCATCAAATTTTTTTACGGATTCATTTAAAGGTTGCTGTTACCTATAATCTGTGATGTGTCATTAACTGGCACGACGTTTACTTCGTTCCCTAGAAATTATTTATGCCGAGGATCGTTGATTTTTTTAATAAATTTTCACCTCCAGGACAAAATTATTCCTTTATTCCCTGGTTTCATCAAATTTTTTTACGGATTCATTTAAAGGATGTTATTATTTATAATCTGTGATGTGTTAGTAACTGGCACGACGTACACTTCGTACCCTAGAAATTTTTTTATACCGAGGATCGTTGATTTTTTTTAATAAATTTCCACCTCCAAGACATTTGTTCCTTTATTCCCTGGTTTCATCAAAATTTTTTACGGATTCATTTAAAAGATATTGTTACCTAAAATCTGAGATGTGTCAGTAACAGGCACGACGTTTACTTCGTTCCCTAGAAATTTTTTTATACCGAGGATCGATGATTTTTTTAATAAATTTCCACCTCCAAGACAAAATTGTTCTTTATCCCCTGGTTTCATCAAATTTTTTTACGGATTCATTTAAAGGATGTTGTTACCTATAATCTGTGATGTGTCAGTAACTGGCACGACGTTTACTTCGTTCCCTAGAAATTTTTTTATGCCGAGGATCGTTGATTTTTTTTAATAAATTTTCACCTCCAAGACAAAATTGTTCCTTTATTCCCTGGTTTCCTCAAATTTTTTTACGGATTCATTTAAAGGATGTTGTTACCTATAATCTGTGATGTGTCAGTAACTGGCACGACGTTTACTTCGTTCCCTAGAAATTTTTTTTTACCGAGGATCGTTGATTTTTTTTAATAAATTTCCACCTCCAAGACAAAATTGTTCCTTTATCCCCTGGTTTCATCAAACTTTTTTACGGATTCATTTAAAGGATGTATTACCTATAATCTGTAATGTGTCAGTAACTGGCACGACGTACACTTCGTTACCTAGAAATTTTTTTATACCGAGGATCGTTGATTTTTTTAATAAATTTCCACCTCCAAGACAAAATTGTTCCTTTATTCCCTGGTTTCATCAAATTTTTTTACGGATTCATTTAAAGGATGTTGTTACCTATAATCTGTGATGTGTCAGTAACTGGCACGACGTTTACTTCGTTCCCTAGAAATTTTTTTATGCCGAGGATCGTTGATTTTTTTTAATAAATTTTCACCTCCAAGACAAAATTGTTCCTTTATTCCCTGGTTTCCTCAAATTTTTTTACGGATTCATTTAAAGGATGTTGTTACCTATAATCTGTGATATGTCAGTAACTGGCACGACGTTTACTTCGTTCCCTAGAAATTTTTTTTTACCGAGGATCGTTGATTTTTTTTAATAAATTTCCACCTCCAAGACAAAATTGTTCCTTTATCCCCTGGTTTCATCAAATTTTTTTACGGATTCATTTAAATGATGTTGTTACCTATAATCTGAGATGCGTCAGTAACAGGCACGACGTTTACTTCGTTATCTAGAATTTTTTTTATACCGAGGATCGTTGATTTTTTTTAATAAATTTCCACCTCCAAGACAAAATTGTTCTTTATCCCCTGGTTTCATCAAATTTTTTTACGGATTCATTTAAAAGATGTTGTTACCTATAATCTGTGATGTGTCATTAACTGGCACAACGTTTACTTCGTTCCCTAGAAATTATTTATGCCGAGGATCGTTGATTTTTTTAATAAATTTTCACCTCCAGGACAAAATTATTCCTTTATTCCCTGGTTTCATCAAATTTTTTTACGGATTCATTTAAAGGATGTTATTATTTATAATCTGTGATGTGTTAGTAACTGGCACGACGTACACTTCGTACCCTAGAAATTTTTTTATACCGAGGATCGTTGATTTTTTTTAATAAATTTCCACCTCCAAGACAAAATTGTTCCTTTATTCCCTGGTTTCATCAAAATTTTTTACGGATTCATTTAAAAGATATTGTTACCTAAAATCTGAGATGTGTCAGTAACAGGCACGACGTTTACTTCGTTCCCCAGAAATTTTTTTATACCGAGGATCGATGATTTTTTTTAATAAATTTCCACCTCCAAGACAAAATTGTTCTTTATCCCCTGGTTTCATCAAATTTTTTTACGGATTCATTTAAAGGATGTTGTTACCTATAATCTGTGATGTGTCAGTAACTGGCACGACGTTTACTTCGTTCCCTAGAAATTTTTTTATGCCGAGGATCGTTGATTTTTTTTAATAAATTTTCACCTCCAAGACAAAATTGTTCCTTTATTCCCTGGTTTCCTCAAATTTTTTTACGGATTCATTTAAAGGATGTTGTTACCTATAATCTGTGATATGTCAGTAACTGGCACGACGTTTACTTCGTTCCCTAGAAATTTTTTTTTACCGAGGATCGTTGATTTTTTTTAATAAATTTCCACCTCCAAGACAAAATTGTTCCTTTATCCCCTGGTTTCATCAAACTTTTTTACGGATTCATTTAAAGGATGTATTACCTATAATCTGTAATGTGTCAGTAACTGGCACGACGTACACTTCGTTTCCTAGAAATTTTTTTATACCGAGGATCGTTGATTTTTTTTAATAAATTTCCACCTCCAAGACAAAATTGTTCCTTTATCCCCTGGTTTCATCAACTTATTTTACGGATTCATTTAAAAGATGTTGTTACCTATAATCTGTGATGTGATAGTAACTGGCACGACGTACACTTCGTACCCTAGAAATTTTTTTATACCGAGGATCGTTGATTTTTTTTAATAAATTATTACCTCCAAGACAAAATTGTTCCTTTATCCCCTGGTTTCATCAAATTTTTTAACGGATTCATTTAAAAGATGTTGTTACCTATAATCTGTGATGTGTCAGTAACTGGCACGACGTTTACTTCGTTCCCTAGAAATTTTTTTATACCGAGGATCGTTGATTTTTTTAATAAATTTCCACCTCCAAGACAAAATTGTTCCTTTATCCCCTGGTTTCATCAAACTTTTTTACGGATTCATTTAAAGGATGTATTACCTATAATCTGTGATGTGTCAGTTACTGGCACGACGTTTACTTCGTTCCCTAGAAATTTTTTTTATACCGAGGATCGTTGATTTTTTTTAATAAATTTCCACCTCCAAGACAAAATTGTTCCTTTATTCCCTGGTTTCATCAAATTTTTTTACGGATTCATTTAAAGGATGTTGTTACCTATAATCTGTGATGTGTCAGTAACTGGCACGACGTTTACTTCGTTCCCTAGAAATTTTTTTATGCCGAGGATCGTTGATTTTTTTTAATAAATTTTCACCTCCAAGACAAAATTGTTCCTTTATTCCCTGGTTTCCTCAAATTTTTTTACGGATTCATTTAAAGGATGTTGTTACCTATAATCTGTGATATGTCAGTAACTGGCACGACGTTTACTTCGTTCCCTAGAAATTTTTTTTTACCGAGGATCGTTGATTTTTTTTAATAAATTTCCACCTCCAAGACAAAATTGTTCCTTTATCCCCTGGTTTCATCAAACTTTTTTACGGATTCATTTAAAGGATGTATTACCTATAATCTGTAATGTGTCAGTAACTGGCACGACGTACACTTCGTTTCCTAGAAATTTTTTTATACCGAGGATCGTTGATTTTTTTTAATAAATTTCCACCTCCAAGACAAAATTGTTCCTTTATCCCCTGGTTTCATCAACTTATTTTACGGATTCATTTAAAAGATGTTGTTACCTATAATCTGTGATGTGATAGTAACTGGCACGACGTACACTTCGTACCCTAGAAATTTTTTTATACCGAGGATCGTTGATTTTTTTTAATAAATTATTACCTCCAAGACAAAATTGTTCCTTTATCCCCTGGTTTCATCAAACTTTTTTACGGATTCATTTAAAAGATGTTGTTACCTATAATCTGTGATGTGTCAGTAACTGGCACGACGTTTACTTCGTTCCCTAGAAATTTTTTTATACCGAGGATCGTTGATTTTTTTTAATAAATTATTACCTCCAAGACAAAATTGTTCCTTTATCCCCTGGTTTCATCAAACTTTTTTACGGATTCATTTAAAGGATGTTGTTACCTATAATCTGTGATGTGTCAGTAACTGGCAAAACGTTTACTTCGTTCCCTAGAAATTTTTTTATACCGAGGATCGTTGATTTTTTTAATAAATTTCCTACTCCAAGACAAAGTTGTTCCTTTATCCCCTGGTTTCATCAAACTTTTTTACGGATTCATTTAAAGGATGTATTACCTATAATCTGTGATGTGTCAGTAACTGGCACGACGTACACTTCGTTCTCTAGAAATTTTTTTATACCGAGGATCGTTGATTTTTTTTAATAAATTTCCACCTCCAAGACAAAATTGTTCCTTTATTCCCTGGTTTCATCAAATTTTTTTACGGATTCATTTAAAGGATGTATTACCTATAATCTGTGATGTGTCAGTAACCGGCACGACGTACACTTCATTCCCTAGAAATTTTTTTATACCGAGGATCGTTGATTTTTTTTAATAAATTTCCTCCTCCAAGACAAAATTGTTCCTTTATCCCCTGGTTTCATCAAATTTTTTTACGGATTCATTTAAAGGATGTTGTTACCAGTAGTATAAATATATAACAGATGCACGGAGCAAAGGAGCAACTGATTTTCAATAAATACGTCAAATATTGCACGAAAATAAAGTAAAATAATTTCTTAATTATTTAACAAGTGCCCCACGTCATGCCTGCCTTCGCCCGACTCTCACGACTGTGCTGATACTTATTTATTTCATGTTAATATCATACACTCACCAAATTTTTCATTCAGCCTTTGATGTCATAACAGACAATACAATGAAGGTAAAGAATAGCAAATCTTTTGAAAAATATTGCAATTTGAATTTATCTCGATTTTATAAATTTCTTACTGAGATACTTACAATATAATTACAGTATTACCTCAATTAAGGTTTACTTCAGCAATAAATAATTAAAATACTTTCCAAAAAAATATGTCAATCATGAAAACTGAAGGTCTTTTAGCAGTATAAAAGAGAAGTGAAATAAACATTTTCTTCACTATACCAACTCGACTAGCAGAGACCTGTCTAGGGTTGACAGAAATAAGCAGCCTTATTTTATTTTAATTTCACATTCTTTTTTTACTTCCATAATGAATATTGCAGAGAAGTTGAATGCAGCTGCAGCTCTACTTGAATGGAAGAGTGTAGCTGAACTCCCAGTGAATGTTCCCTTCACAGTGTTTAAAATTGAAAAGGTAGATTCAACGTGGGGTGAGCAGCTTGCGCTTACAATTGGTCAAGAAGTTCCACAGTTCCGTACTAAATTATCTAAGCGTTTTCCGTCCACACTTTTTACTTCGAAAGAACTACAAGCATATAATGACGGTAAAGGGATGCGAAATACTTTAACATTTAAGGGTATTGGAGGCTTTAGACAGCATCTTATTGAATTTGATTGAACATGTATTTTATTTATTTAAATTGTATGAATAAAATAATATTTTAAAGAATCATATACTTATTATATTTTAAAAAATATCCCTGATATTTATAGTTTAAAAAATATTGATTACTAAATTGTTGGCACAGTTATAAATATGAAGTTAGTAAAGCAACAACAAAAAATAGTCATAAAAAATTTTGATGTTGTATTTTCGAATCGAGGATGTAAGAAACATGGCAGTCTTCTACCACCTACAATAAGGGCTCTATTTGCTGGCAGTTCAAACTGTGGTAAAACAAATGTTCTTTTGTCATTAATAACAAATCCAAATGGATTATGTTTTGAAAATATATACATATTTAGTAAATCTTTAAATCAACCAAAATATCAATTGTTAACAGCAATTATGAATAAGACACCAGAAATTGGATATTATACGTTTGATTCATCGGAAAAAATTATATCACCATCAGAAGCAAAAAAGAATTCAGTATTTATATTTGATGACGTCATGACTGACAATCAAGATGAAATAAAAGACTTTTTTTCAATGGGGCGTCATTCAGGGATATGTTGCTTTTATTTAGCACAAACATACACTCGTATTCCAAAACATTTGATTCGTGATAATGCAAACTTAATTGTGTTATTTATCCAAGATGAATTAAATTTAAAGAATTGCTACTCTGATCATTGCAGTACAGATATGACATTTCAAAAATTTAAAGAAGTATGTGAGTTATGTTGGCGTGAAAAATATGGGTTTTTAGTAATAAATAAGGAATGTGACATAAAAAATGGAAGATATAGGAAAGGCTTTGATGAATTTATTGCTATATAAACTTTAAATTATTAAATAATTTTCATTTCGTTGCTAAAAGTTTAGCAATAAACAATGGATGACATTAGAGTTAAAGAAAAATTAGCTAGTGAGATAGAAAATAGTGTTTCAAATATACGCAAGAAATATAGAAAATTACGCCAGCAGGAATCTGATAGGGAAGATTTTACACTTAAGGCATTGAAGCCATTAATTGATCCACTATTAAATATAGAAACTACATTAACAAAACCAGAAGAGATTTTAATTGAGGAACCGAGTGAAAGAAAATCAAGTGATAATGAATATCATTCACCTAAGTTATTAAACAAAAAGAAAGCTTCTGATTTCAAATTATTTGATGACTATGTCAATAAAGTTAACAGTAACAAAACCACATGGGATACAATACTTGGAATTAATATTAAAGGTAGTAAGTATATAATTGGTGACACTCAAGTAAATATACAGAATGATATACTTAAAGTTGGAAATAAAACATATAAAATGAATGCTGGACTATTGGAACTATTATTCATGAAAAATCCTAACTTATCTCTGGTAAAAAAAGATGATAAAAATTCATACAAATCAATATTAATGAAAACCATTGTAAATAGATTAGTAAATACACTTCAAAATAAATTAAGGAATAGTCGTAGCTTAAAATATAATAAAGTTGTCAAAAGGTTAATGGAGGATACAACATCTGTTGGTTCCGGTATGAGTACACACAGTCCAGTACATGAATATTATAACAACCCAAATGAGCTGGTTGACAGATTGCGAATATTGATAGCATCAACACAAGCGGGTCATAACAATCACAACAATGAAGTATTGTCAATTTTTGATGAATTAAAAAAAATTCTATTATAGTATAAAAAGAAATGTTTTAATTAATATACACCAGTTTAACAATGGTTTTGCATAAATTCGGACATTACTTACACACGAGAAGAAATGCACCTTACGATTTGCGAGGAGAACGACTCATTGGAGTAGGTGACCCTTTTGATGACTCTGATGGAATAAATAAAAAGTATTTATTTAAATTTGCTATGTGTAAAAATGCTAAGGGAGAGTTTGATGCTGCAGATTCTAATATTATAAATATAAAAACACCAAAAGAAAAATTTGACTGTGTAAACAAAGAATACGTCGATACACTAATTAAATTCGAGCAAAAAATTCTAAATTCCAGTGAAACATTTTCTGTTAGTAATAAGAGAATTGTTGATCTTGCAAGGCCACAAAAATTAAAAGATGCTGTAAACTTGAGGTATTTTCGTGATTTTGCATTGTATCATGACGGTGAAAACTTTAACGCTAATAGTAAGAGAATAGAAAACTTGCAAGACCCAAAAAATGCTAATGATGCAATTAATTATGCATTTTTTTAAAGCGAATTAGAAAATTCTATAAAAAAAATACAATATTTTATAACTCAATAAATAATAAATTCAATGCAAATCATAAAAAAATTTCAAATGTACTAGAACCTAGTGAGGATTCAGATGTAGTGACATTAGGTTATCTAAAAAAGAAAATTAAATTACAATGAGTATCAAACTTGGAATTATCAATGAATTGCACAGACAAGCTCGTAAAAACTACCCTAGACGTAGAGTTTATATTAAATCAATAGATGATACATTTGAAGCTGACTTAGTAGACATGCAAAAATTTGCAAAAGAAAATAAAAATTATAAATATATCTTAGTTGTTATTGACTGTCTCTCAAAATTTGTTTGGGCAGAGAAGTTAAAGACAAAAACAGCTATCGAGGTTACTGGAGCTATGCAAAATATCTTGAATAAAAGGCGTGTTTGTAAAAATTTGCATACCGATGCAGGAAGGGAGTTTTTTAATAGCAATTTTAATCGATTAATGAAAAAGTATCAGATAAGTCATTATCAAACTTACAGTGGAAAGAAGGGAACTATAGTGGAACGCGTAAACAGAACAATTAAGTTATGGATGTATAAGATGTTTAGCTATCAGGGAAACTACAACTGGGTGAATATACTACAGTCAATAATTAGCAAATATAATGATAATGTACACCGAAGTATAGGAATGAAACCGAAAAATGTAAGAAAAAAACATGAAAAAAAAATTCTGAAAAAACTATTTCCACCCTCAATGATACAACAAAAGAAAACTAAATTCAAAATAAATGATGTGGTGAGAATCAGTAAAGAAAAAGCTCTATTTGATAAGGGTTATACCCCTAATTTTTCGACTGAATTGTTTACAATAAAAAAAATTAATAAAACTATTCCTGTAACATTTATTCTACATGATATGAAAGATCAGCCAGTTCTTGGTTCTTTTTACGAACCAGAAATTATGAAAACTAAATATAAAAACCAGTATTTAATTGAGAAAGTTTTACAAAGAAAAAAAGATAAGTCTAAAGTCTTATGGTATGGATTTACTGGTCCAGATTCGACAAGCTGGGTTAAAAATACAGACTTTAATCTATAAATATGAAATAATATTCAATATTAAAATTTAAAAATATTTATTTTTACAAACTTTACAATATATAAAATTTTATATTCACTAAAATATTTTAGCATTTACTGATCATGGGAGTATACTTGTTAATATTAATATGAATTTTGTTTACTGTGTATAAAGACCAACCTGATTTTTTCATTTCACATTCTGAAATTTTATTTAACACTTTTAGAATCGACTTATTAATAAATTCATTTAAATCGGTGTTAAATATACACTTTCACTTTTCACTTTAAAGTTCCTCTCAGTTTTTTCCTCGATTGAATTAATAAAGTCACGAAAAATTACAATATTCACGTTAATACAATGATGTTCAGCTAATAAACTACCAATAATTCCTGCTATGATACTTAACTTATTATTAATAAACTCTGGAATACTTTTAAAGTTTTTATCATTTAATAATTCAATAGCAATAACACTGTTTTTCATTGCACGTTCAATAATGTATATATTATTTGAAACTTTTTTTTTAATTAAGGAGATGTTTTTAATTTTTTTTTAAAATAGCAATGTCTTCAGTTTTCACTTTTTTACAAACAACGTCACCAGTATTGTTTTTACGTTTACATGCTTTTAGACGTCTTAAATGTCGTTTAAGATTATACGACGATGAAAATTCTTTGGAGCAGTCTTTGCATATTTTGCTAGTAGTTGCACCTGCACTCCGTTCTTAATGTTCCATTTTTTTATAGTGCGAGAGACAAACTCTTTACTAGAGAGCACTGCTCATGCTACTATATTCTCTGCCTACAAACTTTTTGCTTTTATACACAGTCTTGGTACATAATAACAACGAGTTAAAACACTTAAATAATCTGTATAAATTTCGTTACACAAAACATATATATCTTCTTTCTTCACGATATGAAACACTACTAAACAGATGAAGGATATTTCTTTACACTCTCTCTTTGTCCCACTTCTATCTAATATGTAAAATAAAAAAGAAGGGAACCGTTCGTCGACCTTGCATGCTTGTAGCAGCAAGTTCGTGTGTAAAAATATAAAAGGTAGAATAATAACACAATCGTGCTGCAAAGTCGAGAGAGAAAAAAATTCAATCAGCAAAAGAAGTAATGAAAGATTACTTCCGATCTATTAAAGAAGTAATAATAGATTTGGAGAAAGAACATGGAATTTTGTGCTACCAAAAATTTGGAACGAAATACCGGTAAATATTAGATCAATTGACCAAAAAATGTTATTGAAAAATGTGCTGAGCAAGCATATATTAAATAATTTGCGTTAATGTGAGCTGTAATACCATTCTATTAATTGTATTTGTGCTTCTGTTTAAGTTGAAGGGTTTATTGTTCGTGCTTATTTTTGTTTGTTTTTGTTTTTATCTTTTGTAAATGGTTATAATGTATTGTTTTATATTGTTATTTTTATTAAATATAGGTAATTTTGTTTAAGCTTACTATACGTGTTTAATAATTGTATGTAACTCAATTCCAACCGTTAGGGCTTCATTTAGGGCCTTGGTTGGACTGTATTTGTACACAATTTAATAATTAAAAACTCTAAAACTTTAAAAAAAAGTACGTTTTTTATTTTAAAATAATTTACTTTAACAATATCTTTTATTATTATTATTTATTTTATTTTATTTTTTTTTTTTGCTTATTATTAGAAAAATATATTATTTAAACATAAAAAGTATATAATTCGATGCATTAGTTCTGATATTTCATTTCCATCTTTCATTTCAAACGTTACAGTTATTATTTTAATAAAATATATAATTGTATTATTAAAAAATGCAATTAAATGGTTATAAGAAGAGAAGCAGAAAGTTTAAAAATAAAGGTTCTAGGAAAATTAATAATAAAAAAAGGAATGAAAATTTAAAAAAATATGGCAACGCAAAGAAGCTAAGTTTTAAAAATATAGTTCATAAAACGAGGCTAGCTTTACAAAAATTAGGCAAATCTGATGTAAATACAGCGTATAAAGTTGCAAAACGTATAATAAAAAAAAAACAAAATAAAAACACCACGGATAATTCCTCTTCCTACGTCACAGTCCAGGGGATTCATTCCATTCCTCCTGCCTCTCTTTTCTACACTCGCTGCACTGGGAAGCCTTGGTGGGGGGATCGCCTCAATCGTTAGTGCTGTAAACAAGACTAAAAATGATAGAGATACTTTAGATGAGTTAAAACGACATAATATAAAAATTGAAGAGCAACAAGTTGGCCGTGGTATATTTTTGAGACCATACAAAAGTAGCTATGCCCTAGTTTTAAAAGAAAAAAAAAAACTTTAATTTTAGAAAAGCTTCCAGCAAGACCTTTAACTAATATCGACATAAATTTTTTTGCTAAAAAATTGAAAATTAAAGATTTTATTGGTACATTCAGTATTAACAATTTACCAATAAAATGTAAAAAAAGAGAATGTGGGGTCATAAATCTTGAAACTTCCGAGCTAGCTGGGTCTCACTGGATTGCATTCCAAAAAATAGATAATTTAATATTATATCATGATCCAATTGGAAAACTCCAGCCGCAGAAACAATTTATAAAATACGTTAATTATAGAAATATTATCTATAATAGAAAGAGATACCAAAAACTTTCATCATATAATTGTGGTCACTTATCACTTCGGTTTTTACTAGAGACAAATAATTTGTAATGTCTTTTTCAAGGCTTTTATCATTTCAAAGTAACAGTTCAATAATTACTTCAAATTTCTCTCCACCAATTGAGTTACCGTGCAACAGCAATTGCGGGATAGGTTTGCTCTGTTTTATGTCATACAATAGCATTGCAAACGTGACTGAGAAAAATAATAAATTTTATTTTGATAATAAATATATATCGTTGCCAAAAGGGATTTATGAAATACAGGAAATTGCAAACTATATAAAAAAGTATGCTAATGCAGATATAAATATAAGTCTAAATTTAAATACTTTGAAAGTTGAAATTAGATCACCTGTTTTAATAGATTTTACTAAAAATGACACTTTTAACTCACTGCTCGGATTTAGTAAACGTTTATTAGCCCCAGCAATTAGAAATGTGTCAGATGAAGTAATTCAATTATCATCTGTTCACAATATAAATATAGAATGTAGTATTTCAACTGGTAGCTTTATTAACTCCAAGGCAAGCCATAATATTTATACTTTTACGCCTGAGGTTCCAGCGGGCTTTAAAATATCAGAGAAACCAGAGAGTATAATATATTTACCTGTTGTAAACAAAAGTTCAGTTCATAATATTACTTTGCGGGTTGTGGATCAAAACAATCAGCTAATTGACTTTAGAGGTGAACAAATATATATAGTGTTACATTTAAAATCAATATAATATAAAATGCCCATTATATTTAACCGTAAAGTAAATAAAAACAAAAACAATGAGTGTAAGCCGCTCAGTCGTAAACTAGCAGTGCTACAGTTAACGGCAAAAAATAAGCAATATTTAAAAAAACTTGGTTGTACACTGAAAAAAAAATGATAACTTCCGAAGTCCTCAATATTAAATCAAATATTGATTTCGATGAATCCATAAATAGCTATAACATTGTATTTTACCTTCCGCAAAACGCTAACAAAGTTAGCTACAATGATGATATTCGTATAACTGTAAATAACAATGATACTTACATTTTACCATGTAAAAGTTCTCTCCATATTTACGCACAAATTAAAATTGAAAAAAATGATAACGGAAAAAACACAAATAATGAAGTAGCCCTTATTTCTAATTTTATACCATTTTTATTCTCTGAAGTGTCATATTTAATAAATGGAACAATAGTTGAAACAGTAAGAAATCCCGGTATCACAACACTAATTAAAACTTTATTATTGCAAAATAAAAATGAAAATGTAGCTTCTGAAAATGCTGGAATATTTACAGACTTCACCACAAAGCCAGTTGCTGATGGTGATGAAATAAATTTTTGTATAAATCTAAACTCATTATTTGCGATCTGCCACGACTATCAGAAAATATTTGCAAATACAAAACATGAAATAGTATTACTTAGAGCTAGATCTGATGCTAATTGCTTTGACGTAACCGGTTCCAATGTTAAGGCTGCAAGTATTATACTTAATAGAATTGAATGGAAAATGGGTCACATTTCAGTAAACGATCGTAACAAATTGAAGCTATTAAAAATAATTGAAAATGACGGAGTTATCCGTATTCCATATAGGCCGTGGCAAACCTTTGAGGAAAGTTTATCTGCAGGTAAAAATTTTGATAATTTAAATATTTTAACAACTTCACCATTGGAGCGTCCAAGGTATTGTATAGTAGGAATGCAAGTTAACAGAAAATTTAATGATAAAAAATCTGCATGTTTATTTGATCAAGTTAACATGAAAACATGCAGATTATACTTGAATGGTAATTACTACCCATTCGAGGATATAAATATAAAATACCCAAATCGCGTGGCAGTTCTTTATGAAAATTATTGTAATTTTAAGGAATCATTTATGGATAAGCTTAATGAACCTGTTTTGTCTCTGTCAAATTTTATAAACACCTTTCCATTAATCTTGATTGACTGCTCTCGTCAGCAAGAAGACTTAAAATCAGGTATGGGAATAGACGTTAAACTTTATTATGAAAGCTATGATAAATTCCCCGTTGATACAATTTTATACACAGTTCTCATTTCTGAAAAAATCATAGAATATAATTTATTAAAAGGTACTGTAAGACATGTGCAATAAAATATAAATATATATATATATATATAGATATTTTTTTTTTTACTTTCATTAGTTAACGATATGACAACGGCAGTGTTGCATGTGAGTTTTGAAGAACCAGCTGATGGAGAGTTAATTATAAAAGAACTTTCAATTGTATGTGTTCATACTAGTGCGAGCTCACATTACCACATACGATGGCCAGTTTACTGCCCACGGAAAAAATGGAATTGCAACGACTATAATGAAGAAGCCTTGGGAGAAGAATTTTGCAACTTAAATTTGCTTATTTATGATGCATTAAAAAATATGAGGTTTATTTTTGTGAGAAATCATAAAATTCTTAATTATATTAAAAAATACCTTCACTTTAATATGCAATTCTTTGTCTTGGATGACTTTGACTGTCCCGCCCTAAGTGATTTACCTAAGCATCACGGAAGTGAATGTTTAGCTCACAGTGATATTTTCAAGAAAGAAAGCTGTTCACATTATGAAGCATACGCCATGGCAAACTGGTGTGCTGATAATTATGATAAAATATGTTTGTTTGAAAGCAAAAATAGATTTAAAACCTTTAAAAATTGGAGTAATAATTATGACATTGAGAAAATTGCGATGTATGGTTTTATTTCTGAAGATAACATTTGTCATCATATAAGATGTTTATACTGTAATCATCAAATTTACAGCATATCTGAAAATACAGATGTTTTGATGGAACATAAAAAATATTCAAATGAATGCCAGCTGTTTAAGTTTTTTGAAACATTTTGTGACATTGCAGGATACTAAGAATATTAATGAATGATTCACCTAATTATTTATGACAGAAATATAAAAGTGTGGTAGAAAAAAAATATAGAAGTTTATTAAAAATAATTTTTTTTTATCTAGTTTCTATATTAAAAAAAAAAAAAAAAAATGTTAAACACAGCACTTTATATAAAACAACTTTTTTATTTGTTACAATCTTTTTTTTATATAATAAAAATATTTGTATATTAATTCATTTACATTGTAATATAATTTGGTGGCTCAGCACCATTTTAAAGTATCCTGAGGATCAATTTATAAATTGTTCAATGAATTTCCGATCAAGTGACCCGAAGGATTAGTAAGTACACATGTTTAGCTATTGCATACGACAGATAATTGGGTCCAAATTATAAATTATTTATGTCGTAATTTCAATCAAAATTTTACATATATGTTATAATAAAAATAGTGATAAAAAATTGTTCAATGAATTTCCGGTCAAGTGACCCGAAGGATAAGTAAGTACACATGTTTAGCTATTGCATACGACAGATAATTGGGTCCAAATTATAAATTATTCATGTCGTAATTTCAATCAAAATTTTACATATATATTATACTAAAAATAGTGATAAAAAATTGTTCAATGAATTTCCGGTCAAGTGACCCGAAGGATAAGTAAGTACACATGTTTAGCTATTGCATACGACAGATAATTGGGTCCAAATTATAAATTATTCATGTCGTAATTTCAATCAAAATTTTACACATATATTATACTAAAAATATAAATTAAACCAGGATAACACTAGACTACTAGAGAACACATTCTATATTATTAATATAGTATCAATATATTTTTATATATTTTTTGTTATATAATAACAATACTTGTATATAAATTCATTTACATTGTAATATATAAAAACTGTAAATCTACGTTCACACATTGCAGTTGCCATCAAGGTTACTATTTTACCTGCCAGCAAAAATTTGAAGCAAAGCAGCTAGAGCAACAACATGGAGAAGAAAACTTTATTGCATGTAATAAAGAACAAAGTAATAAACGAGAGAACCTTACATCAGACTCGCAGTGTTGCCAAATGTGTATAAATATAACTGGTGAAATGTAACATCAGTATAATAATATGAATAGAACTATATGTATTGTAGCAATTAATATTGTAACACAATAAAATTTGATGTATTTAAAAGAAATAAAAAAATTATTTATTATATATTACACTATGAATCTTATTTCTTATATCATACCTATAAAAAATTAGTGAAAATAATCAATAAGTTTTTTCTAATACATCTTTAAACTTCTTCTCTACAAACACCGCAACGTGGAGATGAAAACAAATAATTTATACAAATAGAGCAATGACAAAACTTTAAATAAAACCTTTCAAATTTATTACTACACACATTCACTTAAGATCTACCTTTCTTTTTCACAATTTTAAGAAAAACGTGAATATTAACTAAATATTTAAATGTATAACAACTGTTTTTTTATTATAAAATTACACCTATAAAGTATTGCATGGTGAGTTTAATAACTTAAAAATTATGAAGTTTTGCATGTTGTGTTTTATACTTTAAAAATTAAATTTAATTGAAGCGAGAGAAATAACTCCTGTCTTCCTTTCTCCATATATGTGTATAAATACGATCTGAAAATTGAATCAATACAGTACTTTAATAATGAGTTCTCAAGCTAGTACATCTACTTGTCAGTACACCGCTGAAAATACAGAAGTTCGTAGGGATCATGATATCAACTTTTGAAATAAGAAATTTATAAAATGGAGATAAATTCAATTTACAATACTTTTAAATACATTTGCTGTTCTATACCTTCATTATATTGTCTGTCATGCCTTCAAAGGCTATTTAAACCATTAATGAGTTTACTATCCTCCCAGGCCATGCTGGTTGCATATATCAAAAACTGGTATTTTTAGACATCAATTTTTGAAGTAAGAAATTTAAAAATCGAGATAAATTCAATTTACAACATTTTTCAATAGATTTGCTATTCTATACCTTCATTGTATTGTCTGTTATGCCATTAAAGGCTGAATGAAAAATTTGGCGAGTGTAGTAGCCCCCCAGGCCGGGCGAGGTCGCTGCACCTTGCGCGAGCTTCGCGGCTTGTGTCCGTGACTTTCACGCTCACTCTATTCATAAAATAATTTATTTATTTTAACAACGTTCAAATATAAACCAAAATTGACTCCCACTATGTTGTCACAGAAATTTATAAAATAATTCGCATTGATATACACACATAATTATTTGGTAAAAAAAAAATGAAAGAGGATTTTATTTTCAAATTTATGAATTTATAAACTTTTTTTATTTTTTTTTCTGTTTAACCATATTTTTATACGCTAAAATGTAATCTGGGCTACATACCAAGTTGATAAAGAAGGATGAATTGATTTGTTAATAGATTTCATGCATTCTTGATCTTTTTATGAGTGAATTCTTTCACAAATAACAAGTGGTAAATATGATTTTTATTATTCAGTTTTATTGTAGTGAAGTCATTAGATGTTTACATAGAATATTGTGAATTCATCTTTTTTTTATCTTTTTTTTATTTTTTTTAAGTATACTAAAATATAGACATGGCATGTTATTTTTATAAAAATAACATGCCGTACATAATAGAGTGGCGATTAAAAATATTTAACTTTTGTTATTATTATATAATTATTTTACATTTATTATTTACCTGTTCATTTTTTTTTTTTATTAATTAGGCACAAATATGTTCGATATCATTAAATGTGCAAGTAATATTGTAAACTTGTAAACCTAAAATATTTAACTTTTAGTATTATTATATAATTATTTTACAGTTATTAGCAAGAACGACTCTGTTATTCATTGATATTGAGATATAAAACAATGTAATGCATTGTATTTCTTATATTTTAATATTTCTTCTTTTTTTATGATATTAACATGAAATAAATAAGTATCAGCACAGTCGTGAGGGTCGGGCGAAGGCGGGCATGACGTGGGGCACTTGTTAAATAATTAAGAAATTATTTTACTTTATTTTCGTGCAATATTTGACGTATTTATTGAAAACCAGTTGCTCCTTTGCTCCGTGCATCTGTTATATATTTATACTACTGTTACCTATAATCTGTGATGTGTCAGTAACTGGCACGACGTTTACTTCGTTCCCTAGAAATTTTTTTATGCCGAGGATCGTTGATTTTTTTTAATAAATTTCCACCTCCAAGACAAAATTGTTCCATTATCCCCTGGTTTCATCAAATTTTTTTACGGATTCATTTAAAAGATGTTGTTACCTATAATCTGTGATGTGTCAGTAACTGGCACGGCGTACACTTCGTACCCTAGAAATTTTTTTATACCGAGGATCGTTGATTTTTTTTAAAAATTTCCACCTCCAAGACAAAATTGTTCCTTTATCCCCTGGTTTCATCAACTTTTTTTACGGATTCATTTAAAAGATGTTGTTACCTATAATCTGTGATGTGTCAGTAACTGGCACGACGTACATTTCGTTCCCTAGAAATTTTTTTATACCGAGGATCGTTGATTTTTTTAATAAATTTCCACCTCCAAGACAAAATTGTTCCTTTATTCCCTGGTTTCAACAAATTGTTTTACGGATTCATTTAAAAGATGTTGTTACCTATAATCTGTGATGTGTCAGTAACCGGCACGACGTACACTTCATTCCCTAGAAATTTTTTTATACCGAGGATCGTTGATTTTTTTTAATAAATTTCCACCTCCAAGACAAAATTGTTCCTTTATCCCCTGGTTTCATCAAATTTTTTTACGAATTCATTTAAATGACGTTGTGTCCTATAATCTGTGATGTGTCAGTAACTGGCACGACGTTTACTTCGTTCCCTAAAAATTTTTTTATACCGAAGATCGTTGATTTTTTTTATAAATTTCCACCTCCAAGACAAAATTGTTCCTTTATCCCCTGGTTTCATCAAATTTTTTTACGGATTCATTTAAAAGATGTTGTTACCTATAATCTGAGATGGGTCAGTAACAGGCACGACGTTTACATCGTTCCCTAGAAATTTTTTTATACCGAGGATCGATGATTTTTTTTAATAAATTTCCACCTCCAAGACAAAATTGTTCTTTATCCCCTGGTTTCAACAAATTTTTTTACGGATTCATTTAAAGGATGTTGTTACCTATAATCTGTGATGTGTCAGTAACTGGCACGACGTTTACTTCGTTCCCTAGAAATTTTTTTATGCCGAGGATCGTTGAATTTTTTTAATAAATTTCCACCTCCAAGACAAAATTGTTCCTTTATTCCCTGGTTTCCTCAAACTTTTTTACGGATTCATTTAAAGGATGTTGTTACCTATAATCTGTGATGTGTCAGTAACTGGCACGTTGTTTACTTCGTTCCCTAGAAATTTTTTTTTACCGAGGATCGTTGATTTTTTTTAATAAATTTCCACCTCCAATACAAAATTGTTCCTTTATCCCCTGGTTTCATCAAACTTTTTTACGGATTCATTTAAAGGATTTATTACCTATAATCTGTAATGTGTCAGTAACTGGCACGACGTACACTTCGTTCCCTAGAAATTTTTTTATACCGAGGATCGTTCATTTTTTTTAATAAATTTCCACCTCCAAGACAAAATTGTTCCTTTATCCCCTGGTTTCATCAACTTATTTTACGGATTCATTTATAAGATGTTGTTACCTATAATCTGTGATGTGTCAGTAACTGGCACGACGTTTACTTCATTCCCTAGAAATTTTTTTATACCGAGGATCGTTGATTTTTTTTTCATAAATTATTACCTCCAAGACAAAATTGTTCCTTTATCCCCTGGTTTCATCAAACTTTTTTACGGATTCATTTAAAGGATGTTGTTACCTATAATCTGTGATGTGTCAGTAACTGGCACGACGTTTACTTCGTTCCCTCGAATTTTTTTTATACCGAGGATCGTTGATTTTTTTTAATAAATTTCCACCACCAAGACAAAATTGTTCCTTTATCCCCTGGTTTCATCAAATTTTTTTATGGATTCATTTAAAAGATGTTGTTACCTATAATCTGAGATGCGTCAGTAACAGGCACGACGTACACTTCGTTCCCTATAAATTTTTTTATACCGAGGATCGTTGATTTTTTTTAATAAATTTCCACCTCCAAGACAAAGTTGTTTTTTTATTCCCTGGTTTCATCAAACTTTTTTACGGATTCATTTAGATGTTGTTACCTATAATCTGAGATGGGTCAGTAACAGGCACGACGTTTACATCGTTCCCTAGAAATTTTTTTATACCGAGGATCGATGATTTTTTTTAATAAATTTCCACCTCCAAGACAAAATTGTTCTTTATCCCCTGGTTTCAACAAATTTTTTTACGGATTCATTTAAAGGATGTTGTTACCTATAATCTGTGATGTGTCAGTAACTGGCACGACGTTTACTTCGTTCCCTAGAAATTTTTTTATGCCGAGGATCGTTGAATTTTTTTAATAAATTTCCACCTCCAAGACAAAATTGTTCCTTTATTCCCTGGTTTCCTCAAACTTTTTTACGGATTCATTTAAAGGATGTTGTTACCTATAATCTGTGATGTGTCAGTAACTGGCACGTTGTTTACTTCGTTCCCTAGAAATTTTTTTTTAACGAGGATCGTTGATTTTTTTTAATAAATTTCCACCTCCAATACAAAATTGTTCCTTTATCCCCTGGTTTCATCAAACTTTTTTACGGATTCATTTAAAGGATGTATTACCTATAATCTGTAATGTGTCAGTAACTGGCACGACGTACACTTCGTTCCCTAGAAATTTTTTTATACCGAGGATCGTTGATTTTTTTTAATAAATTTCCACCTCCAAGACAAAATTGTTCCTTTATCCCCTGGTTTCATCAAATTATTTTACGGATTCATTTAAAAGATGTTGTTACCTATAATCTGTGATGTGTCAGTAACTGGCACGACGTTTACTTCATTCCCTAGAAATTTTTTTATACCGAGGATCGTTGATTTTTTTTTAATAAATTATTACCTCCAAGACAAAATTGTTCCTTTATCCCCTGGTTTCATCAAACTTTTTTACGGATTCATTTAAAGGATGTTGTTACCTATAATCTGTGATGTGTCAGTAACTGGCACGACGTTTACTTCGTTCCCTCGAATTTTTTTTATACCGAGGATCGTTGATTTTTTTTAATAAATTTCCACCACCAAGACAAAATTGTTCTTTTATCCCCTGGTTTCATCAAATTTTTTTATGGATTCATTTAAAAGATGTTGTTACCTATAATCTGAGATGCGTCAGTAACAGGCACGACGTACACTTCGTTCCCTATAAATTTTTTTATACCGAGGATCGTTGATTTTTTTTAATAAATTTCCACCTCCAATACAAAATTGTTCCTTTATCCCCTGGTTTCATCAAACTTTTTTACGGATTCATTTAAAGGATGTATTACCTATAATCTGTAATATGTCAGTAACTGGCACGACGTACACTTCGTTCCCTAGAAATTTTTTTATACCGAGGATCGTTGATTTTTTTTAATAAATTTCCACCTCCAAGACAAAATTGTTCCTTTATCCCCTGGTTTCATCAACTTATTTTACGGATTCATTTAAAGGATGTTGTTACCTATAATCTGTGATGTGTCAGTAACTGGCACGACGTTTACTTCGTTCCCTCGAATTTTTTTTATACCGAGGATCGTTGATTTTTTTTAATAAATTTCCACCACCAAGACAAAATTGTTCCTTTATCCCCTGGTTTCATCAAATTTTTTTATGGATTCATTTAAAAGATGTTGTTACCTATAATCTGAGATGCGTCAGTAACAGGCACGACGTACACTTCGTTCCCTATAAATTTTTTTATACCGAGGATCGTTGATTTTTTTTAATAAATTTCCACCTCCAAGACAAAGTTGTTCCTTTATTCCCTGGTTTCATCAAACTTTTTTACGGATTCATTTAGATGTTGTTACCTATAATCTGAGATGGGTCAGTAACAGGCACGACGTTTACATCGTTCCCTAGAAATTTTTTTATACCGAGGATCGATGATTTTTTTTAATAAATTTCCACCTCCAAGACAAAATTGTTCTTTATCCCCTGGTTTCAACAAATTTTTTTACGGATTCATTTAAAGGATGTTGTTACCTATAATCTGTGATGTGTCAGTAACTGGCACGACGTTTACTTCGTTCCCTAGAAATTTTTTTATGCCGAGGATCGTTGAATTTTTTTAATAAATTTCCACCTCCAAGACAAAATTTTTCCTTTATTCCCTGGTTTCCTCAAACTTTTTTACGGATTCATTTAAAGGATGTTGTTACCTATAATCTGTGATGTGTCAGTAACTGGCACGTTGTTTACTTCGTTCCCTAGAAATTTTTTTTTAACGAGGATCGTTGATTTTTTTTAATAAATTTCCACCTCCAATACAAAATTGTTCCTTTATCCCCTGGTTTCATCAAACTTTTTTACAGATTCATTTAAAGGATGTATTACCTATAATCTGTAATGTGTCAGTAACTGGCACGACGTACACTTCGTTCCCTAGAAATTTTTTTATACCGAGGATCGTTGATTTTTTTTAATAAATTTCCACCTCCAAGACAAAATTGTTCCTTTATCCCCTGGTTTCATCAACTTATTTTACGGATTCATTTAAAAGATGTTGTTTCCTATAATCTGTGATGTGTCAGTAACTGGCACGACGTTTACTTCATTCCCTAGAAATTTTTTTATACCGAGGATCGTTGATTTTTTTTTAATAAATTATTACCTCCAAGACAAAATTGTTCCTTTATCCCCTGGTTTCATCAAACTTTTTTACGGATTCATTTAAAGGATGTTGTTACCTATAATCTGTGATGTGTCAGTAACTGGCACGACATTTACTTCGTTCCCTCGAATTTTTTTTATACCGAGGATCGTTGATTTTTTTTAATAAATTTCCACCTCCAAGACAAAGTTGTTCCTTTATTCCCTGGTTTCATCAAACTTTTTTACGGATTCATTTAAAGGATGTATTACCTATAATCTGTGATGTGTCAGTAACTGGCACGACGTACACTTCGTTCTCTAGAAATTTTTTTATACCGAGGATTGTTGATTTTTTTAATAAATTTCCACCTCCAAGACAAAATTGTTCCTTTATTCCCTGGTTTCATCAAATTTTTTTACGGATTCATTTAAAAGATGTTGATACCTATAATCTGTGATGTGTCAGTTACCGACACGACGTACACTTCATTCTCTAGAAATTTTTTTATACCGAGGATCGTTGATTTTTTTTAATAAATTTCCACCTCCAAGACAAAATTGTTCCTTTATCCCCTGGTTTCATCAAATTTTTTTACGGATTCATTTAAAGGATGTTTTACCTATAATCTGTGATGTGTCAGTAACTGGCACGACGTATACTTCTTTCCCTAGAAATTTTTTTATGCCGAGGATCGTTGATTTTTTTTAATAAATTTCCACCTCCAAGACAAAATTGTTCCTTTATTCCCTGGTTTCCTCAAATTTTTTTACGGATTCATTTAAAAGGTGTTGATACCTATAATCTGTGATGTGTCAGTAACTGGCACGACGTTTATTTCGTTCCCTAGAAATTTTTTTATACCGAGGATCGTTGATTTTTTTTAATAAATTTCCACCTCCAAGACAAAATTGTTCCTTTATCTCCTGGTTTCATCAAATTTTTTTACGGATTCATTTAAAGGATGTTGTTACCTATAATCTGTGATGTGTCAGTAACTGGCACGACGTACACTTCGTACCCTAGAAATTTTTTTATACCGAGGATCGTTGATTTTTTTTAATAAATTTCCACCTCCAAGACAAAATTGTTCCTTTATCCCCTGGTTTCATCAACTTTTTTTACGGATTCATTTAAAAGATGTTGTTACCTATATTCTGTGATGTGTCAGTAACTGGCACGACGTTTACATCGTTCCCTAGAAATTTTTTTATACCGAGGATCGTTGATTTTTTTTAATAAATTTCCACCACCAAGACAAAATTGTTCCTTTATCCCCTGGTTTCATCAAATTTTTTTATGGATTCATTTAAAAGATGTTGTTACCTATAATCTGAGATGCGTCAGTAACAGGCACGACGTACACTTCGTTCCCTAGAAATTTTTTTATACCGAGGATCGTTGATTTTTTTTAATAAATTTCCACCTCCAAGACAAAGTTGTTCCTTTATTCCCTGGTTTCATCAAACTTTTTTACGGATTCATTTAAAGGATGTATTACCTATAATCTGTGATGTGTCAGTAACTGGCACGACGTACACTTCGTTCTCTAGAAATTTTTTTATACCGAGGATTGTTGATTTTTTTAATAAATTTCCACCTCCAAGACAAAATTGTTTCTTTATTCCCTGGTTTCATCAAATTTTTTTACGGATTCATTTAAAAGATGTTGTTACCTATAATCTGTGATGTGTCAGTTACCGACACGACGTACACTTCATTCTCTAGAAATTTTTTTATACCGAGGATCGTTGATTTTTTTTAATAAATTTCCACCTCCAAGACAAAATTGTTCCTTTATCCCCTGGTTTCATCAACTTATTTTACAGATTCATTTAAAAGATGTTGTTACCTATAATCTGTGATGTGTCAGTAACTGGCACGACGTTTACTTCATTCCCTAGAAATTTTTTTATACCGAGGATCGTTGATTTTTTTTTAATAAATTTCCACCTCCAAGACAAAATTGTTTCTTTATTCCCTGGTTTCATCAAACTTTTTTACGGATTCATTTAAAGGATGTTGTTACCTATAATCTGTGATGTGTCAGTAACTGGCACGACGTTTACTTCGTTCCCTCGAATTTTTTTTATACCGAGGATCGTTGATTTTTTTTAATAAATTTCCACCACCAAGACAAAATTGTTCCTTTATCCCCTGGTTTCATCAAATTTTTTTATGGATTCATTTAAAAGATGTTGATACCTATAATCTGAGATGCGTCAGTAACAGGCACGACGTACACTTCGTTCCCTATAATTTTTTTTATACCGAGGATCGTTGATTTTTTTTAATAAATTTCCACCTCCAAGACAAAGTTGTTCCTTTATTCCCTGGTTTCATCAAACTTTTTTACGGATTCATTTAGATGTTGTTACCTATAATCTGAGATGGGTCAGTAACAGGCACGACGTTTACATCGTTCCCTAGAAATTTTTTTATACCGAGGATCGATGATTTTTTTTAATAAATTTCCACCTCCAAGACAAAATTGTTCTTTATCCCCTGGTTTCAACAAATTTTTTTACGGATTCATTTAAAGGATGTTGTTACCTATAATCTGTGATGTGTCAGTAACTGGCACGACGTTTACTTCGTTCCCTAGAAATTTTTTTATGCCGAGGATCGTTGAATTTTTTTAATAAATTTCCACCTCCAAGACAAAATTGTTCCTTTATTCCCTGGTTTCCTCAAACTTTTTTACGGATTCATTTAAAGGATGTTGTTACCTATAATCTGTGATGTGTCAGTAACTGGCACGTTGTTTACTTCGTTCCCTAGAAATTTTTTTTTAACGAGGATCGTTGATTTTTTTTAATAAATTTCCACCTCCAATACAAAATTGTTCCTTTATCCCCTGGTTTCATCAAACTTTTTTACGGATTCATTTAAAGGATGTATTACCTATAATCTGTAATGTGTCAGTAACTGGCACGACGTACACTTCGTTCCCTAGAAATTTTTTTATACCGAGGATCGTTGATTTTTTTTAATAAATTTCCACCTCCAAGACAAAATTGTTCCTTTATCCCCTGGTTTCATCAACTTATTTTACGGATTCATTTAAAAGATGTTGTTACCTATAATCTGTGATGTGTCAGTAACTGGCACGACGTTTACTTCATTCCCTAGAAATTTTTTTATACCGAGGATCGTTGATTTTTTTTTTAATAAATTATTACCTCCAAGACAAAATTGTTCCTTTATTCCCTGGTTTCATCAAACTTTTTTACGGATTCATTTAAAGGATGTTGTTACCTATAATCTGTGATGTGTCAGTAACTGGCACGACGTTTACTTCGTTCCCTCGAATTTTTTTTATACCGAGGATCGTTGATTTTTTTTAATAAATTTCCACCTCCAAGACAAAGTTGTTCCTTTATTCCCTGGTTTCATCAAACTTTTTTACGGATTCATTTAAAGGATGTATTACCTATAATCTGTGATGTGTCAGTAACTGGCGCGACGTACACTTCGTTCTCTAGAAATTTTTTTATACCGAGGATTGTTGATTTTTTTAATAAATTTCCACCTCCAAGACAAAATTGTTCCTTTATTCCCTGGTTTCATCAAATTTTTTTACGGATTCATTTAAAAGATGTTGATACCTATAATCTGTGATGTGTCAGTTACCGACACGACGTACACTTCATTCTCTAGAAATTTTTTTATACCGAGGATCGTTGATTTTTTTTAATAAATTTCCACCTCCAAGACAAAATTGTTCCTTTATCCCCTGGTTTCATCAAATTTTTTTACGGATTCATTTAAAGGATGTTTTACCTATAATCTGTGATGTGTCAGTAACTGGCACGACGTTTACTTCTTTCCCTAGAAATTTTTTTATGCCGAGGATCGTTGATTTTTTTTAATAAATTTCCACCTCCAAGACAAAATTGTTCCTTTATTCCCTGGTTTCCTCAAATTTTTTTACGGATTCATTTAAAGGGTGTTGATACCTATAATCTGTGATGTGTCAGTAACTGGCACGACGTTTATTTCGTTCCCTAGAAATTATTTTATACCGAGGATCGTTGATTTTTTTTAATAAATTTCCACCTCCAAGACAAAATTGTTCCTTTATCTCCTGGTTTCATCAAATTTTTTTACGGATTCATTTAAAGGATGTTGTTACCTATAATCTGTGATGTGTCAGTAACTGGCACGACGTACACTTCGTACCCTAGAAATTTTTTTATACCGAGGATCGTTGATTTTTTTTAATAAATTTCCACCTCCAAGACAAAATTGTTCCTTTATCCCCTGGTTTCATCAACTTTTTTTACGGATTCATTTAAAAGATGTTGTTACCTATAATCTGTGATGTGTCAGTAACTGGCACGACGTTTACATCGTTCCCTAGAAATTTTTTTATACCGAGGATCGTTGATTTTTTTTAATAAATTTCCACCACCAAGACAAAATTGTTCCTTTATCCCCTGGTTTCATCAAATTTTTTTATGGATTCATTTAAAAGATGTTGTTACCTATAATCTGAGATGCGTCAGTAACAGGCACGACGTACACTTCGTTCCCTAGAAATTTTTTTATACCGAGGATCGTTGATTTTTTTTAATAAATTTCCACCTCCAAGACAAAGTTGTTCCTTTATTCCCTGGTTTCATCAAACTTTTTTACGGATTCATTTAAAGGATGTATTACCTATAATCTGTGATGTGTCAGTAACTGGCACGACGTACACTTCGTTCTCTAGAAATTTTTTTATAACGAGGATTGTTGATTTTTTTAATAAATTTCCACCTCCAAGACAAAATTGTTTCTTTATTCCCTGGTTTCATCAAATTTTTTTACGGATTCAATTAAAAGATGTTGTTACCTATAATCTGTGATGTGTCAGTTACCGACACGACGTACACTTCATTCTCTAGAAATTTTTTTATACCGAGGATCGTTGATTTTTTTTAATAAATTTCCACCTCCAAGACAAAATTGTTCCTTTATCCCCTGGTTTCATCAAATTTTTTTACGGATTCATTTAAAGGATGTTTTACCTATAATCTGTGATGTGTCAATAACTGGCACGACGTTTACTTCTTTCCCTAGAAATTTTTTAATGCCGAGGATCGTTGATTTTTTTTAATAAATTTCCACCTCCAAGACAAAATTGTTCCTTTATTCCCTGGTTTCCTCAAATTTTTTTACGGATTCATTTAAAGGGTGTTGATACCTATAATCTGTGATGTGTCAGTAACTGGCACGACGTTTATTTCGTTCCCTAGAAATTTTTTTATACCGAGGATCGTTGATTTTTTTTAATAAATTTCCACCTCCAAGACAAAATTGTTCCTTTATCTCCTGGTTTCATCAAATTTTTTTACGGATTCATTTAAAGGATGTTGTTACCTATAATCTGTGATGTGTCAGTAACTGGCACGACGTACACTTCGTACCCTAGAAATTTTTTTATACCGAGGATCGTTGATTTTTTTTAATAAATTTCCACCTCCAAGACAAAATTGTTCCTTTATCCCCTGGTTTCATCAACTTTTTTTACGGATTCATTTAAAAGATGTTGTTACCTATAATCTGTGATGTGTCAGTAACTGGCACGACGTACATTTCGTTCCCTAGAAATTTTTTTATACCGAGGATCGTTGATTTTTTTAATAAATTTCCACCTCCAAGACAAAATTGTTCCTTTATTCCCTGGTTTCATCAAATTTTTTTACGGATTAATTTAAAAGATGTTGTACCTATAATCTGTGATGTGTCAGTAACCGGCACGACGTACACTTCATTCCCTAGAAATTTTTTTATACCGAGGATCGTTGATTTTTTTTAATAAATTTCCACCTCCAAGACAAAATTGTTCCTTTATTCCCTGGTTTCATCAAATTTTTTTACGGATTCCTTTAAAGGATGTTGTTACCTATAGTTTGTGATGTGTCAGTAACTGGCACGACGTTTACTTCGTTCCCTAGAAATTTTTTTATTCCGAGGATCGTTGATTTTTTTTAATAAATTTCCACCTCCAAGACAAAATTATTCCTTTATTCCCTGGTTTCATCAAATTTTTTTACGGATTCATTTAAAGGGTGTTATAACCTATAATCTGTGATGTGTTAGTAACTGGCACGACGTACACTTCGTACCCTAGAAATTTTTTTATACCGAGGATCGTTGATTTTTTTTAATAAATTTCCACCTCCAAGACAAAATTGTTCCTTTATCCCCTGGTTTCATCAAATTTTTTTACGGATTCATTTAAATGACGTTGTGTCCTATAATCTGTGATGTGTCAGTAACTGGCACGACGTTTACTTCGTTCCTTAGAAATTTTTTTATACCGAGGATCGTTGATTTTTTTTAATAAATTTCCACCTCCAAGACAAAATTGTTCCTTTATTCCCTGGTTTCCTCAAATTTTTTTACGGATTCATTTAAAGGGTGTTGATACCTATAATCTGTGATGTGACAGTAACTGGCACGACGTTTATTTCGTTCCCTAGAAATTTTTTTATACCGAGGATCGTTGATTTTTTTTAATAAATTTCCACCTCCAAGACAAAATTGTTCCTTTATCTCCTGGTTTCATCAAATTTTTTTACGGATTCATTTAAAGGATGTTGTTACATATAATCTGTGATGTGTCAGTAACTGGCACGACGTACACTTCGTACCCTAGAAATTTTTTTATACCGAGGATCGTTGATTTTTTTTAATAAATTTCCACCTCCAAGACAAAATTGTTCCTTTATCCCCTGGTTTCATCAACTTTTTTTACGGATTCATTTAAAAGATGTTGTTACCTATAATCTGTGATGTGTCAGTAACTGGCACGACGTACATTTCGTTCCCTAGAAATTTTTTTATACCGAGGATCGTTGATTTTTTTAATAAATTTCCACCTCCAAGACAAAATTGTTCCTTTATTCCCTGGTTTCATCAAATTTTTTTACGGATTAATTTAAAATATGTTGTACCTATAATCTGTGATGTGTCAGTAACCGGCACGACGTACACTTCATTCCCTAGAAATTTTTTTATACCGAGGATCGTTGATTTTTTTTAATAAATTTCCACCTCCAAGACAAAATTGTTCCTTTATTCCCTGGTTTCATCAAATTTTTTTACGGATTCCTTTAAAGAATGTTGTTACCTATAATCTGTGATGTGATAGTAACTGGCATGACGTACACTTCGTACCCTAGAAATTTTTTTATACCGAGGATCGTTGATTTTTATTAATAAATTATTACCTCCAAGACAAAATTGTTCCTTTATACCCTGGTTTCATCAAACTTTTTTACGGATTCATTTAGAGGATGTTGTTACCTATAATCTGTGATGTGTCAGTAACTGGCACGACGTTTACTTCGTTCCCTAGAAATTTTTTTATACCGAGGATCGTTGATTTTTTTTTAATAAATTATTACCTCCAAGACAAAATTGTTCCTTTATCCCCTGGTTTCATCAAACTTTTTTACGGATTCATTTAAAGGATGTTGTTACCTATAATCTGTGATGTGTCAGTAACTGGCACGACGTTTACTTCGTTCCCTAGAGATTTTTTTATACCGAGGATAGTTGATTTTTTTTAATAAATTTCCACCTCCAAGACAAAATTGTTCCTTTATCCCCTGGTTTCATCAAATTTTTTTACGGATTCATTTAAATGACGTTGTGTCCTATAATCTGTGATGTGTCAGTAACTGGCACAACGTTTACTTCGTTCCCTAGAAATTTTTTTATACCGAGGATCGTTGATTTTTTTTAATAAATTTCCACCTCCAAGACAAAATTGATCCTTTATCCCCTGGTTTCATCAACTTTTTTTACGGATTCATTTAAAAGATGTTGTTACCTATAATCTGTGATGTGTCAGTAACTGGCACAACGTACATTTCGTTCCCTAGAAATTTTTTTATACCGAGGATCGTTGATTTTTTTAATAAATTTCCACCTCCAAGACAAAATTGTTCCTTTATTCCCTGGTTTCATCAAATTTTTTTACGGATTAATTTAAAAGATGTTGTACCTATAATCTGTGATGTGTCAGTAACCGGCACGACGTACACTTCATTCCCTAGAACTTTTTTTATACCGAGGATCGTTGATTTTTTTTAATAAATTTCCACCTCCAAGACAAAATTGTTCCTTTATTCCCTGGTTTCATCAAATTTTTTTACGGATTCCTTTAAAGGATGTTGTTACCTATAATTTGTGATGTGTCAGTAACTGGCACGACGTTTACTTCGTTCCCTAGAAATTTTTTTATTCCGAGGATCGTTGATTTTTTTTAATAAATTTCCACCTCCAAGACAAAATTGTTCCTTTATCCCCTGGTTTCATCAAATTTTTTTACGGATTCATTTAAATGACGTTGTGTCCTATAATCTGTGATGTGTTAGTAACTGGCACGACGTACACTTCGTACCCTAGAAATTTTTTTATACCGAGGATCGTTGATTTTTTTTAATAAATTTCCACCTCCAAGACAAAATTGTTCCTTTATCCCCTGGTTTCATCAAATTTTTTTACGGATTCATTTAAATGACGTTGTGTCCTATAATCTGTGGTATGTCAGTAACTGGCACGACGTTTACTTCGTTCCTTAGAAATTTTTTTATACCGAGGATCGTTGATTTTTTTTAATAAATTTCCACCTCCAAGACAAAATTGTTCCTTTATTCCCTGGTTTCCTCAAATTTTTTTACGGATTCATTTAAAGGGTGTTGATACCTATAATCTGTGATGTGACAGTAACTGGCACGACGTTTATTTCGTTCCCTAGAAATTTTTTTATACCGAGGATCGTTGATTTTTTTTAATAAATTTCCACCTCCAAGACAAAATTGTTCCTTTATCTCCTGGTTTCATCAAATTTTTTTACGGATTCATTTAAAGGATGTTGTTACCTATAATCTGTGATGTGTCAGTAACTGGCACGACGTACACTTCGTACCCTAGAAATTTTTTTATACCGAGGATCGTTGATTTTTTTTAATAAATTTCCACCTCCAAGACAAAATTGTTCCTTTATCCCCTGGTTTCATCAACTTTTTTTACGGATTCATTTAAATGATGTTGTTACCTATAATCTGTGATGTGTCAGTAACTGGCACGACGTACATTTCGTTCCCTAGAAATTTTTTTATACCGAGGATCGTTGATTTTTTTAATAAATTTCCACCTCCAAGACAAAATTGTTCCTTTATTCCCTGGTTTCATCAAATTTTTTTACGGATTAATTTAAAAGATGTTGTACCTATAATCTGTGATGTGTCAGTAACCGGCACGACGTACACTTCATTCCCTAGAAATTTTTTTATACCGAGGATCGTTGATTTTTTTTAATAAATTTCCACCTCCAAGACAAAATTGTTCCTTTATTCCCTGGTTTCATCAAATTTTTTTACGGATTCCTTTATAGGATGTTGTTACCTATAATTTGTGATGTGTCAGTAACTGGCACGACGTTTACTTCGTTCCCTAGAAATTTTTTTATTCCGAGGATCGTTGATTTTTTTTAATAAATTTCCACCTCCAAGACAAAATTATTCCTTTATTCCCTGGTTTCATCAAATTTTTTTACGGATTCATTTAAAGGGTTTTATAACCTATAATCTGTGATGTGTTAGTAACTGGCACGACGTACACTTCGTACCCTAGAAATTTTTTTATACCGAGGATCGTTGATTTTTTTTAATAAATTTCCACCTCCAAGACAAAATTGTTCCTTTATCCCCTGGTTTCATCAAATTTTTTTACGGATTCATTTAAATGACGTTGTGTCCTATAATCTGTGATGTGTCAGTAACTGGCACGACGTTTACTTCGTTCCCTAGAAATTTTTTTATACCGAGGATCGTTGATTTTTTTTAATAAATTTCCACCTCCAAGACAAAATTGTTCCTTTATCCCCTGGTTTCATCAAATTTTTTTACGGATTCATTTAAAAGATGTTGTTACCTATAATCTGAGAAGTGTCAGTAACAGGCACGACGTTTACTTCATTCCCTAGAAATTTTTTTATACCGAGGATCGATGATTTTTTTTAATAAATTTCCACCTCCAAGACAAAATTGTTCTTTATACCCTGGTTTCATCAAATTTTTTTACGGATTCATTTAAAAGATGTTGTTACCTATAATCTGTGATGTGTCAGTAACTGGCACGACGTTTACTTCGTTCCCTAGAAATTTTTTTATGCCGAGGATCGTTGATTTTTTTTAATAAATTTCACACTCCAAGACAAAATTGTTCCTCTATTCCCTGGTTTCCTCAAATTTTTTTACGGATTCATTTAAAGGATGTTGTTACCTATAATCTGTGATGTGTCAGTAACTGGCACGACGTTTACTTCGTTCCCTAGAAATTTTTTTTTACCGAGGATCGTTGATTTTTTTTAATAAATTTCCACCTCCAATACAAAATTGTTCCTTTATCCCCTGGTTTCATCAAACTTTTTTACGGATTCATTTAAAGGATGTATTACCTATAATCTGTGATGTGTCAGTAACTGGCACGACGTTTACTTCGTTCCCTAGAAATTTTTTTATACCGAGGATCGTTGATTTTTTTTTAATAAATTATTACCTCCAAGACAAAATTGTTCCTTTATCCCCTGGTTTCATCAAACTTTTTTACGGATTCATTTAAAGGATGTTGTTACCTATAATCTGTGATGTGTCAGTAACTGGCACGACGTTTACTTCGTTCCCTAGAAATTTTTTTATACCGAGGATCGTTGATTTTTTTTAATAAATTTCCACCTCCAAGACAAAATTGTTCCTTTATCCCCTGGTTTCATCAAATTTTTTTACGGATTCATTTAAATGACGTTGTGTCCTATAATCTGTGATGTGTCAGTAACTGGCACGACGTTTACTTCGTTCCCTAGAAATTTTTTTATACCGAGGATCGTTGATTTTTTTTATTAAATTTCCACCTCCAAGACAAAATTGATCCTTTATCCCCTGGTTTCATCAACTTTTTTTACGGATTCATTTAAAAGATGTTGTTACCTATAATCTGTGATGTGTCAGTAACTGGCACGACGTACATTTCGTTCCCTAGAAATTTTTTTATACCGAGGATCGCTGATTTTTTTAATAAATTTCCACCTCCAAGACAAAATTGTTCCTTTATTCCCTGGTTTCATCAAATTTTTTTACGGATTAATTTAAAAGATGTTGTACCTATAATCTGTGATGTGTCAGTAACCGGCACGACGTACACTTCATTCCCTAGAAATTTTTTTATACCGAGGATCGTTGATTTTTTTTAATAAATTTCCACCTCCAAGACAAAATTGCTCCTTTATTCCCTGGTTTCATCAAATTTTTTTACGGATTCCTTTAAAGGATGTTGTTACCTATAATTTGTGATGTTTCAGTAACTGGCACGACGTTTACTTCGTTCCCTAGAAATTTTTTTATTCCGAGGATCGTTGATTTTTTTTAATAAATTTCCACCTCCAAGACAAAATTATTCCTTTATTCCCTGGTTTCATCAAATTTTTTTACGGATTCATTTAAAGGGTGTTATAACCTATAATCTGTGATGTGTCAGTAACTGGCACGACGTTTACTTCGTTCCCTAGAATTTTTTTTATGCCGAGGATCGTTGATTTTTTTTAATAAATTTCCACCTCCAAGACAAAATTGTTCCTTTATTCCCTGGTTTCTTCAATATTTTTACGGATTCATTTAAAAGATGTTGTTACCTATAATCTGTGATGTGTCAGTATCTGGCACGACGTTTACTACGTTCCCTAGAAATTTTTTTATGCCGAGGATCGTTGATTTTTTTTAATAAATTTCCACCTCCAAGACAAAATTATTCCTTTATTCCCTGGTTTCATCAAATTTTTTTACGGATTCATTTAAATGACGTTGTGTCCTATAATCCGTGATGTGTCAGTAACTGGCACGACGTTTACTTTGTTCCCTAGAAATTTTTTTATACCGAGGATCGTTGATTTTTTTTAATAAATTTCCACCTCCAAGACAAAATTGTTCCTTTATCCCCTGGTTTCATCAAACTTTTTTACGGATTCATTTAAAGGATGTATTACCTATAATCTGTAATGTGTCAGTAACTGGCACGACGTTTACTACGTTCCCTAGAAATTTTTTTATGCCGAGGATCGTTGATTTTTTTTAATAAATTTCCACCTCCAAGACAAAATTATTCCTTTATTCCCTGGTTTCATCAAATTTTTTTACGGATTCATTTAAATGACGTTGTGTCCTATAATCTGTGATGTGTCAGTAACTGGCACGACGTTTACTTCGTTCCCTAGATTTTTTTTTATACCGAGGATCGTTGATTTTTTTTAATAAATTTCCACCTCCAAGACAAAATTGTTCCTTTATCCCCTGGTTTCATCAAATTTTTTTATGGATTCATTTGAAAGATGTTGTTACCCTTAGTCTGTGATGTGTCAGTAACTGGCTTGACGTTTACTTCGTTCCCTAGAAATTTTTTTATACCGAGGATCGTTGATTTTTTTTAATAAATTTCCACCTCCAAGACAAAATTGTTCCTTTATCCCCTGGTTTCATCAAATTTTTTTACGGATTCATTTAAAAGATGTTGTTACCTATGATCTGAGATGTGTCAGTAACAGGCACGACGTTTACTTCGTTTCCTAGAAATTTTTTTATACCGAGGATCGTTGATTTTTTTTAATAAATTTCCACCTCCAAGACAAAATTGTTCTTTATCCCCTGGTTTCATCAAATTTTTTTACAGATTCATTTAAAGGATGTTGTTACCTATAATCTGTGATGTGTCATTAACTGGCACGACGTTTACTTCGTTCCCTAGAAATTTTTTTATGCCGAGGATCGTTGATTTTTTTTAATAAATTTCCACCTCCAAGACAAAATTGTTCCTTTATCCCCTGGTTTCATCAAACTTTTTTACGGATTCATTTAAAGGAAGTTGTTACCTATAATCTTTGATGTGTCAGTAACTGGCACGACGTACACTTCGTACCCTAGAAATTTATTTATACCGAGGATCGTTGATTTTTTTTAATAAATTTCCACCTCCAAGACAAAATTGTTCCTTTATTCCCTGGTTTCCTCAAATTTTTTTACGGATTCATTTAAAGGGTGTTGATACCTATAATCTGTGATGTGTCAGTAACTGGCACGACGTTTATTTCGTTCCCTAGAAATTTTTTTATACCGAGGATCGTTGATTTTTTTTAATAAATTTCCACCTCCAAGACAAAATTGTTCCTTTAACTCCTGGTTTCATCAAATTTTTTTACGGATTCCATTAAAGGATGTTGTTACCTATAATCTGTGATGTGTCAGTAACTGGCACGACGTACACTTCGTACCCTAGAAATTTTTTTATACCGAGGATCGTTGATTTTTTTTAATAAATTTCCACCTCCAAGACAAAATTGTTCCTTTATTCCCTGGTTTCATCAAATTTTTTTACGGATTCCTTTAAAAGATGTTGTTACCTATAATTTGTGATGTGTCAGTAACTGGCACGACGTTTACTTCGTTCCCTAGAATTTTTTTTATGCCGAGGATCGTTGATTTTTTTTAATAAATTTCCACCTCCAAGACAAAATTGTTCCTTTATTCCCTGGTTTCTTCAATATTTTTACGGATTCATTTAAAAGATGTTGTTACCTATAATCTGTGATGTGTCAGTATCTGGCACGACGTTTACTTCGTTCCCTAGAAATTTTTTTATGCCGAGGATCGTTGATTTTTTTTAATAAATTTCCACCTCCAAGACAAAATTGTTCCTTTATCCCCTGGTTTCATCAAACTTTTTTACGGATTCATTTAAAGGATGTATTACCTATAATCTGTAATGTGTCAGTAACTGGCACGACGTTTACTACGTTCCCTAGAAATTTTTTTATGCCGAGGATCGTTGATTTTTTTTAATAAATTTCCACCTCCAAGACAAAATTATTCCTTTATTCCCTGGTTTCATCAAATTTTTTTACGGATTCATTTAAATGACGTTGTGTCCTATAATCCGTGATGTGTCAGTAACTGGCACGACGTTTACTTTGTTCCCTAGAAATTTTTTTATACCGAGGATCGTTGATTTTTTTTAATAAATTTCCACCTCCAAGACAAAATTGTTCCTTTATCCCCTGGTTTCATCAAACTTTTTTACGGATTCATTTAAAGGATGTATTACCTATAATCTGTAATGTGTCAGTAACTGGCACGACGTTTACTACGTTCCCTAGAAATTTTTTTATGCCGAGGATCGTTGATTTTTTTTAATAAATTTCCACCTCCAAGACAAAATTATTCCTTTATTCCCTGGTTTCATCAAATTTTTTTACGGATTCATTTAAATGACGTTGTGTCCTATAATCTGTGATGTGTCAGTAACTGGCACGACGTTTACTTCGTTCCCTAGATTTTTTTTTATACCGAGGATCGTTGATTTTTTTTAATAAATTTCCACCTCCAAGACAAAATTGTTCCTTTATCCCCTGGTTTCATCAAATTTTTTTATGGATTCATTTGAAAGATGTTGTTACCCTTAGTCTGTGATGTGTCAGTAACTGGCTTGACGTTTACTTCGTTCCCTAGAAATTTTTTTATACCGAGGATCGTTGATTTTTTTTAATAAATTTCCACCTCCAAGACAAAATTGTTCCTTTATCCCCTGGTTTCATCAAATTTTTTTACGGATTCATTTAAAAGATGTTGTTACCTATGATCTGAGATGTGTCAGTAACAGGCACGACGTTTACTTCGTTTCCTAGAAATTTTTTTATACCGAGGATCGTTGATTTTTTTTAATAAATTTCCACCTCCAAGACAAAATTGTTCTTTATCCCCTGGTTTCATCAAATTTTTTTACAGATTCATTTAAAGGATGTTGTTACCTATAATCTGTGATGTGTCATTAACTGGCACGACGTTTACTTCGTTCCCTAGAAATTTTTTTATGCCGAGGATCGTTGATTTTTTTTAATAAATTTCCACCTCCAAGACAAAATTGTTCC
Organism: Siphlonurus alternatus; assembly: GCA_949825025.1. Taxonomy (NCBI): domain Eukaryota; kingdom Metazoa; phylum Arthropoda; class Insecta; order Ephemeroptera; family Siphlonuridae; genus Siphlonurus; species Siphlonurus alternatus. The sequence goes on along the minus strand of OX463788.1, from coordinate 275,548 downwards.
TTTATCCCCTGGTTTCATCAAACTTTTTTACGGATTCATTTAAAGGAAGTTGTTACCTATAATCTTTGATGTGTCAGTAACTGGCACGACGTACACTTCGTACCCTAGAAATTTATTTATACCGAGGATCGTTGATTTTTTTTAATAAATTTCTACCTCCAAGACATGATGTGTCAGTAACTGGCACGACGTACATTTCGTTCCCTAGAAATTTTTTTATACCGAGGATCGTTGATTTTTTTAAGAAATTTCCACCTCAAAGACAAAATTGTTCCTTTATTCCCTGGTTTCATGAAATTTTTTTACGGATTCATTTAAAAGATGTTGTTACCTATAATCTGTGATGTGTCAGTAACCGGCACGACGTACACTTCATTCCCTAGAAATTTTTTTATACCGAGGATCGTTGATTTTTTTTAGTAAATTTCCACCTCCAAGACAAAATTGTTCCTTTATCCCCTGGTTTCATCAAATTTTTTTACGGATTTATTTAAAGAATGTTGTTACCTATAATCTGTGATGTGTCAGTAACTGGCACGACGTTTACTACGTTCACTAGAAATTTTTTTATGCCGAGGATCGTTGATTTTTTTTAATAAATTTCCACCTCCAAGACAAAATTATTCCTTTATTCCCTGGTTTCATCAAATTTTTTTACGGATTCATTTAAATGACGTTGTGTCCTATAATCCGTGATGTGTCAGTAACTGGCACGACGTTTACTTCGTTCCCTAGAAATTTTTTTATACCGAGGATCGTTGATTTTTTTTAATAAATTTCCACCTCCAAGACAAAATTGTTCTTTATCCCCTGGTTTCATCAAATTTTTTTACGGATTCATTTAAAGAATGTTGTTACCTATAATCTGTGATGTGTCAGTAACTGGCACGACGTTTACTTCGTTCCCTAGAATTTTTTTTATGCCGAGGATCGTTGATTTTTTTTAATAAATTTCCACCTCCAAGACAAAATTGTTCCTTTATTCCCTGGTTTCTTCAATATTTTTACGGATTCATTTAAAAGATGTTGTTACCTATAATCTGTGATGTGTCAGTATCTGTCACGACGTTTACTTCGTTCCCTAGAAATTTTTTTATACCGAGGATCGTTGATTTTTTTTAATAAATTTCCACCTCCAAGACAAAATTGTTCCTTTATCCCCTGGTTTCATCAAACTTTTTTACGGATTCATTTAAAGGATATATTACCTATAATCTGTAATGTGTCAGTAACTGGCACGACGTTTACTACGTTCCCTAGAAATTTTTTTATGCCGAGGATCGTTGATTTTTTTTAATAAATTTCCACCTCCAAGACAAAATTATTCCTTTATTCCCTGGTTTCATCAAATTTTTTTACGGATTCATTTAAATGACGTTGTGTCCTATAATCCGTGATGTGTCAGTAACTGGCACGACGTTTACTTCGTTCCCTAGAAATTTTTTTATACCGAGGATCGTTGATTTTTTTTAATAAATTTCCACCTCCAAGACAAAATTGTTCCTTTATCCCCTGGTTTCATCAAACTTTTTTACGGATTCATTTATAGGATGTATTACCTATAATCTGTAATGTGTCAGTAACTGGCACGACGTTTACTACGTTCCCTAGAAATTTTTTTATGCCGAGGATCGTTGATTTTTTTTAATAAATTTCCACCTCCAAGACAAAATTATTCCTTTATTCCCTGGTTTCATCAATTTTTTTTACGGATTCATTTAAATGACGTTGTGTCCTATAATCTGTGATGTGTCAGTAACTGGCACGACGTTTACTTCGTTCCCTATATTTTTTTTTATACCGAGGATCTTTGATTTTTTTTAATAAATTTCCACCTCCAAGACAAAATTGTTCCTTTATCCCCTGGTTTAATCAAATTTTTTTATGGATTCATTTAAAAGATGTTGTTACCTATAATCTGTGATGTGTTAGTAACTGGCTTGACGTTTACTTCGTTCCCTAGAAATTTTTTTATACCGAGGATCGTTGATTTTTTTTAATAAATTTCCACCTCCAAGACAAAATTGTTCCTTTATCCCCTGGTTTCATCAAATTTGTTTACGGATTCATTTAAAAGATGTTGTTACCTATGATCTGAGATGTGTCAGTAACAGGCACGACGTTTACTTCGTTTCCTAGAAATTTTTTTATACCGAGGATCGTTGATTTTTTTTAATAAATTTCCACCTCCAAGACAAAATTGTTCTTTATCCCCTGGTTTCATCAAATTTTTTTACAGATTCATTTAAAGGATGTTGTTACCTATAATCTGTAATGTGTCAGTAACTGGCACGACGTTTACTACGTTCCCTAGAAATTTTTTTATGCCGAGGATCGTTGATTTTTTTTAATAAATTTCTACCTCCAAGACAAAATTATTCCTTTATTCCCTGGTTTCATCAAATTTTTTTACGGATTCATTTAAATGACGTTGTGTCCTATAATCTGTGATGTGTCAGTAACTGGCACGACGTTTACTTCGTTCCCTAGAAATTTTTTTATACCGAGGATCGTTGATTTTTTTTAATAAATTTCCACCTCCAAGACAAAATTGTTCCTTTATCCCCTGGTTTCATCAAATTTTTTAAGGATTCATTTAAAGGATGTTGTTACCTATCATTTAAAGGATGTTGTTACCTATAATCTTTGATGTGTCAGTAACTGGCACGACGTTTACTTCGTTCCCTAGAAATTTTTTTATACCGAGGTTCGTTGATTTTTTTTAATAAATTTCCACCTCCAAGACAAAATTGTTCCTTTATCCCCTGGTTTCATCAAATTTTTTTATGGATTCATTTAAAAGATGTTGTTACCTATAATCTGTGATGTGTCAGTAACTGGCTTGACGTTTACTTCGTTCCCTAGAAATTTTTTTATACCGAGGATCGTTGATTTTTTTTAATAAATTTCCACCTCTAAGACAAAATTGTTCCTTTATCCCCTGGTTTCATCAAATTTTTTTACGGATTCATTTAAAAGATGTTGTTACCTATGATCTGAGATGTGTCAGTAACAGGCACGACGTTTACTTCGTTTCCTAGAAATTTTTTTATACCGAGGATCGTTGATTTTTTTTAATAAATTTCCACCTCCAAGACAAAATTGTTCTTTATCCTCTGGTTTCATCAAATTTTTTTACAGATTCATTTAAAGGATGTTGTTACCTATAATCTGTGATGTGTCATTAACTGGCACGACGTTTACTTCGTTCCCTAGAAATTTATTTATACCGAGGATCGTTGATTTTTTTTAATAAATTTCTACCTCCAAGACATGATGTGTCAGTAACTGGCACGACGTACATTTCGTTCCCTAGAAATTTTTTTATACCGAGGATCGTTGATTTTTTTAAGTAATTTCCACCTCCAAGACAAAATTGTTCCTTTATTCCCTGGTTTCATCAAATTTTTTTACGGATTCATTTAAAAGATGTTGTTACCTATAATCTGTGATGTGTCAGTAACCGGCACGACGTACACTTTATTCCCTAGAAATTTTTTTATGCCGAGGATCGTTGATTTTTTTTAATAAATTTCCACCTCCAAGACAAAATTGTTCCTTTATCCCCTGGTTTCATCAAATTTTTTTACGGATTCATTTAAAGGATGTTGTTACCTATAATCTGTGATGTGTCAGTAACTGGCACGACGTTTACTACGTTCCCTAGAAATTTTTTTATGCCGAGGATCGTTGATTTTTTTTAATAAATTTCCACCTCCAAGACATGATGTGTCAGTAACTGGCACGACGTACATTTCGTTCCCTAGAAATTTTTTTATACCGAGGATCGTTGATTTTTTTAAGAAATTTCCACCTCCAAGACAAAATTGTTCCTTTATTCCCTGGTTTCATCAAATTTTTTTACGGATTCATTTAAAAGATGTTGTTACCTATAATCTGTGATGTGTCAGTAACCGGCACGACGTACACTTTATTCCCTAGAAATTTTTTTATACCGAGGATCGTTGATTTTTTTAGTAAATTTCCACCTCCAAGACAAAATTGTTCCTTTATCCCCTGGTTTCATCAAATTTTTTTACGGATTCATTTAAAGGATGTTGTTACCTATAATCTGTGATGTGTCAGTAACTGGCACGACGTTTACTACGTTCCCTAGAAATTTTTTTATGCCGAGGATCGTTGATTTTTTTTAATAAATTTCCACCTCCAAGACAAAATTATTCCTTTATTCCCTGGTTTCATCAAATTTTTTTACGGATTCATTTAAATGACGTTGTGTCCTATAATCCGTGATGTGTCAGTAACTGGCACGACGTTTACTTCGTTCCCTAGAAATTTTTTTATACCGATAATCGTTGATTTTTTTTAATAAATTTCCACCTCCAAGACAAAATTGTTCTTTATCCCCTGGTTTCATCAAATTTTTTTACGGATTCATTTAAAGGATGTTGTTACCTATAATCTGTGATGTGTCAGTAACTGGCACGACGTTTACTTCGTTCCCTAGAATTTTTTTTATGCCGAGGATCGTTGATTTTTTTTAATAAATTTCCACCTCCAAGACAAAATTGTTCCTTTATTCCCTGGTTTCTTCAATATTTTTACGGATTCATTTAAAAGATGTTGTTACCTATAATCTGTGATGTGTCAGTATCTGGCACGACGTTTACTTCGTTCCCTAGAAATTTTTTTATGCCGAGGATCGTTGATTTTTTTTAATAAATTTCCACCTCCAAGACAAAATTGTTCCTTTATCCCCTGGTTTCATCAAACTTTTTTACGGATTCATTTAAAGGATGTTGTTACCTATAATCTGTAATGTGTCAGTAACTGGCACGACGTTTACTACGTTCCCTAGAAATTTTTTTATGCCGAGGATCGTTGATTTTTTTTAATAAATTTCTACCTCCAAGACAAAATTATTCCTTTATTCCCTGGTTTCATCAAATTTTTTTACGGATTCATTTAAATGACGTTGTGTCCTATATTCTGTGATGTGTCAGTAACTGGCACGACGTTTACTACGTTCCCTAGAAAATTTTTTATGCCGAGGATCGTTGATTTTTTTTAATAAATTTCCACCTCCAAGACAAAATTATTCCTTTATTCCCTGGTTTCATCAAATTTTTTTACGGATTCATTTAAATGACGTTGTGTCCTATAATCCGTGATGTGTCAGTAACTGGCACGACGTTTACTTCGTTCCCTAGAAATTTTTTTATACCGAGGATCGTTGATTTTTTTTAATAAATTTCCACCTCCAAGACAAAATTGTTCTTTATCCCCTGGTTTCATCAAATTTTTTTACGGATTCATTTAAAGGATGTTGTTACCTATAATCTGTGATGTGTCAGTAACTGGCACGACGTTTACTTCGTTCCCTAGAATTTTTTTTATGCCGAGGATCGTTGATTTTTTTTAATAAATTTCCACCTCCAAGACAAAATTGTTCCTTTATTCCCTGGTTTCTTCAATATTTTTACGGATTCATTTAAAAGATGTTGTTACCTATAATCTGTGATGTGTCAGTATCTGTCACGACGTTTACTTCGTTCCCTAGAAATTTTTTTATACCGAGGATCGTTGATTTTTTTTAATAAATTTCCACCTCCAAGACAAAATTGTTCTTTTATCCCCTGGTTTCATCAAACTTTTTTACGGATTCATTTAAAGGATGTATTACCTATAATCTGTAATGTGTCAGTAACTGGCACGACGTTTACTACGTTCCCTAGAAATTTTTTTATGCCGAGGATCGTTGATTTTTTTTAATAAATTTCCACCTCCAAGACAAAATTATTCCTTTATTCCCTGGTTTCATCAAATTTTTTTACGGATTCATTTAAATGACGTTGTGTCCTATAATCCGTGATGTGTCAGTAACTGGCACGACGTTTACTTCGTTCCCTAGAAATTTTTTTATACCGAGGATCGTTGATTTTTTTTAATAAATTTCCACCTCCAAGACAAAATTGTTCCTTTATCCCCTGGTTTCATCAAACTTTTTTACGGATTCATTTAAAGGATGTATTACCTATAATCTGTAATGTGTCAGTAACTGGCACGACGTTTACTACGTTCCCTAGAAATTTTTTTATGCCGAGGATCGTTGATTTTTTTTAATAAATTTCCACCTCCAAGACAAAATTATTCCTTTATTCCCTGGTTTCATCAATTTTTTTTACGGATTCATTTAAATGACGTTGTGTCCTATAATCTGTGATGTGTCAGTAACTGGCACGACGTTTACTTCGTTCCCTATATTTTTTTTTATACCGAGGATCTTTGATTTTTTTTAATAAATTTCCACCTCCAAGACAAAATTGTTCCTTTATCCCCTGGTTTAATCAAATTTTTTTATGGATTCATTTAAAAGATGTTGTTACCTATAATCTGTGATGTGTTAGTAACTGGCTTGACGTTTACTTCGTTCCCTAGAAATTTTTTTCTACCGAGGATCGTTGATTTTTTTTAATAAATTTCCACCTCCAAGACAAAATTGTTCCTTTATCCCCTGGTTTCATCAAATTTGTTTACGGATTCATTTAAAAGATGTTGTTACCTATGATCTGAGATGTGTCAGTAACAGGCACGACGTTTACTTCGTTTCCTAGAAATTTTTTTATACCGAGGATCGTTGATTTTTTTTAATAAATTTCCACCTCCAAGACAAAATTGTTCTTTATCCCCTGGTTTCATCAAATTTTTTTACAGATTCATTTAAAGGATGTTGTTACCTATAATCTGTAATGTGTCAGTAACTGGCACGACGTTTACTACGTTCCCTAGAAATTTTTTTATGCCGAGGATCGTTGATTTTTTTTAATAAATTTCTACCTCCAAGACAAAATTATTCCTTTATTCCCTGGTTTCATCAAATTTTTTTACGGATTCATTTAAATGACGTTGTGTCCTATAATCTGTGATGTGTCAGTAACTGGCACGACGTTTACTTCGTTCCCTAGAAATTTTTTTATACCGAGGATCGTTGATTTTTTTTAATAAATTTCCACCTCCAAGACAAAATTGTTCCTTTATCCCCTGGTTTCATCAAATTTTTTAAGGATTCATTTAAAGGATGTTGTTACCTATCATTTAAAGGATGTTGTTACCTATAATCTGTGATGTGTCAGTAACTGGCACGACGTTTACTTCGTTCCCTAGAAATTTTTTTATACCGAGGTTCGTTGATTTTTTTTAATAAATTTCCACCTCCAAGACAAAATTGTTCCTTTATCCCCTGGTTTCATCAAATTTTTTATGGATTCATTTAAAAGATGTTGTTACCTATAATCTGTGATGTGTCAGTAACTGGCTTGACGTTTACTTCGTTCCCTAGAAATTTTTTTATACCGAGGATCGTTGATTTTTTTTTATAAATTTCCACCTCTAAGACAAAATTGTTCCTTTATCCCCTGGTTTCATCTAATTTTTTTACGGATTCATTTAAAAGATGTTGTTACCTATGATCTGAGATGTGTCAGTAACAGGCACGACGTTTACTTCGTTTCCTAGAAATTTTTTTATACCGAGGATCGTTGATTTTTTTTAATAAATTTCCACCTCCAAGACAAAATTGTTCTTTATCCTCTGGTTTCATCAAATTTTTTTACAGATTCATTTAAAGGATGTTGTTACCTATAATCTGTGATGTGTCATTAACTGGCACGACGTTTACTTCGTTCCCTAGAAATTTATTTATACCGAGGATCGTTGATTTTTTTTAATAAATTTCTACCTCCAAGACATGATGTGTCAGTAACTGGCACGACGTACATTTCGTTCCCTAGAAATTTTTTTATACCGAGGATCGTTGATTTTTTTAAGTAATTTCCACCTCCAAGACAAAATTGTTCCTTTATTCCCTGGTTTCATCAAATTTTTTTACGGATTCATTTAAAAGATGTTGTTACCTATAATTTGTGATGTGTCAGTAACCGGCACGACGTACACTTTATTCCCTAGAAATTTTTTTATGCCGAGGATCGTTGATTTTTTTTAATAAATTTCCACCTCCAAGACAAAATTGTTCCTTTATCCCCTGGTTTCATCATATTTTTTTACGGATTCATTTAAAGGATGTTGTTACCTATAATCTGTGATGTGTCAGTAACTGGCACGACGTTTACTACGTTCCCTAGAAATTTTTTTATGCCGAGGATCGTTGATTTTTTTTAATAAATTTCCACCTCCAAGACATGATGTGTCAGTAACTGGCACGACGTACATTTCGTTCCCTAGAAATTTTTTTATACCGAGGATCGTTGATATTTTTAAGAAATTTCCACCTCCAAGACAAAATTGTTCCTTTATTCCCTGGTTTCATCAAATTTTTTTACGGATTCATTTAAAAGATGTTGTTACCTATAATCTGTGATGTGTCAGTAACCGGCACGACGTACACTTTATTCCCTAGAAATTTTTTTATACCGAGGATCGTTGATTTTTTTAGTAAATTTCCACCTCCAAGACAAAATTGTTCCTTTATCCCCTGGTTTCATCAAATTTTTTTACGGATTCATTTAAAGGATGTTGTTACCTATAATCTGTGATGTGTCAGTAACTGGCACGACGTTTACTACGTTCCCTAGAAATTTTTTTATGCCGAGGATCGTTGATTTTTTTTAATAAATTTCCACCTCCAAGACAAAATTATTCCTTTATTCCCTGGTTTCATCAAATTTTTTTACGGATTCATTTAAATGACGTTGTGTCCTATAATCCGTGATGTGTCAGTAACTGGCACGACGTTTACTTCGTTCCCTAGAAATTTTTTTATACCGATAATCGTTGATTTTTTTTAATAAATTTCCACCTCCAAGACAAAATTATTCCTTTATTCCCTGGTTTCATCAAATTTTTTTACGGATTCATTTAAATGACGTTGTGTCCTATAATCCGTGATGTGTCAGTAACTGGCACGACGTTTACTTCGTTCCCTAGAAATTTTTTTATACCGAGGATCGTTGATTTTTTTTAATAAATTTCCACCTCCAAGACAAAATTGTTCCTTTATCCCCTGGTTTCATCAAATTTTTTTACGGATTCATTTAAAAGATGTTGTTACCTATGATCTGAGATGTAACAGTAACAGGCACGACGTTTACTTCGTTTCCTAGAAATTTTTTTATACCGAGGATCGTTGATTTTTTTTAATAAATTTCCACCTCCAAGACAAAATTGTTCTTTATCCTCTGGTTTCATCAAATTTTTTTACAGATTCATTTAAAAGATGTTGTTACCTATAATCTGTGATGTGTCAGTAACCGGCACGACGTACACTTTATTCCCTAGAAATTTTTTTATACCGAGGATCGTTGATTTTTTTAGTAAATTTCCACCTCCAAGACAAAATTGTTCCTTTATCCCCTGGTTTCATCAAATTTTTTTACGGATTCATTTAAAGGATGTTGTTACCTATAATCTGTGATGTGTCAGTAACTGGCACGACGTTTACTACGTTCCCTAGAAATTTTTTTTTACCGATGATCGTTGATTTTTTTTAATAAATTTCCACCTCCAAGACAAAATTATTCCTTTATTCCCTGGTTTCATCAAATTTTTTTACGGATTCATTTAAATGACGTTGTGTCCTATAATCCGTGATGTGTCAGTAACTGGCACGACGTTTACTTCGTTCCCTAGAAATTTTTTTATACCGATAATCGTTGATTTTTTTTAATAAATTTCCACCTCCAAGACAAAATTGTTCTTTATCCCCTGGTTTCATCAAATTTTTTTACGGATTCATTTAAAGGATGTTGTTACCTATAATCTGTGATGTGTCAGTAACTGGCACGACGTTTACTTCGTTCCCTAGAATTTTTTTTATGCCGAGGATCGTTGATTTTTTTTAATAAATTTCCACCTCCAAGACAAAATTGTTCCTTTGTTCCCTGGTTTCTTCAATATTTTTACGGATTCATTTAAAAGATGTTGTTACCTATAATCTGTGATGTGTCAGTATCTGGCACGACGTTTACTTCGTTCCCTAGAAATTTTTTTATGCCGAGGATCGTTGATTTTTTTTAATAAATTTCCACCTCCAAGACAAAATTGTTCCTTTATCCCCTGGTTTCATCAAACTTTTTTACGGATTCATTTAAAGGATGTATTACCTATAATCTGTAATGTGTCAGTAACTGGCACGACGTTTACTACGTTCCCTAGAAATTTTTTTATGCCGAGGATCGTTGATTTTTTTTAATAAATTTCCACCTCCAAGACAAAATTATTCCTTTATTCCCTGGTTTCATCAAATTTTTTTACGGATTCATTTAAATGACGTTGTGTCCTATAATCCGTGATGTGTCAGTAACTGGCACGACGTTTACTTTGTTCCCTAGAAATTTTTTTATACCGAGGATCGTTGATTTTTTTTAATAAATTTCCACCTCCAAGACAAAATTGTTCCTTTATCCCCTGGTTTCATCAAACTTTTTTACGGATTCATTTAAAGGATGTATTACCTATAATCTGTAATGTGTCAGTAACTGGCACGACGTTTACTACGTTCCCTAGAAATTTTTTTATGCCGAGGATCGTTGATTTTTTTTAATAAATTTCCACCTCCAAGACAAAATTATTCCTTTATTCCCTGGTTTCATCAAATTTTTTTACGGATTCATTTAAATGACGTTGTGTCCTATAATCTGTGATGTGTCAGTAACTGGCACGACGTTTACTTCGTTCCCTAGATTTTTTTTTATACCGAGGATCGTTGATTTTTTTTAATAAATTTCCACCTCCAAGACAAAATTGTTCCTTTATCCCCTGGTTTCATCAAATTTTTTTATGGATTCATTTGAAAGATGTTGTTACCCTTAGTCTGTGATGTGTCAGTAACTGGCTTGACGTTTACTTCGTTCCCTAGAAATTTTTTTATACCGAGGATCGTTGATTTTTTTTAATAAATTTCCACCTCCAAGACAAAATTGTTCCTTTATCCCCTGGTTTCATCAAATTTTTTTACGGATTCATTTAAAAGATGTTGTTACCTATGATCTGAGATGTGTCAGTAACAGGCACGACGTTTACTTCGTTCCCTAGAAATTTTTTTATACCGAGGATCGTTGATTTTTTTTAATAAATTTCCACCTCCAAGACAAAATTGTTCTTTATCCCCTGGTTTCATCAAATTTTTTTACAGATTCATTTAAAGGATGTTGTTACCTATAATCTGTAATGTGTCAGTAACTGGCACGACGTTTACTACGTTCCCTAGAAATTTTTTTATGCCGAGGATCGTTGATTTTTTTTAATAAATTTCTACCTCCAAGACAAAATTATTCCTTTATTCCCTGGTTTCATCAAATTTTTTTACGGATTCATTTAAATGACGTTGTGTCCTATATTCTGTGATGTGTCAGTAACTGGCACGACGTTTACTTCGTTCCCTAGAAATTTTTTTATACCGAGGATCGTTGATTTTTTTTAATAAATTTCCACCTCCAAGACAAAATTGTTTTTTTATCCCCTGGTTTCATCAAACTTTTTTACGGATTCATTTAAAGGATGTATTACCTATAATCTGTAATGTGTCAGTAACTGGCACGACGTTTACTACGTTCCCTAGAAATTTTTTTATGCCGAGGATCGTTGATTTTTTTTAATAAATTTCCACCTCCAAGACAAAATTATTCCTTTATTCCCTGGTTTCATCAAATTTTTTTACGGATTCATTTAAATGACGTTGTGTCCTATAATCTGTGATGTGTCAGTAACTGGCACGACGTTTACTTCGTTTTCTAGAAATTTTTTTATACCGAGGATCGTTGATTTTTTTAGTAAATTTCCACCTCCAAGACAAAATTGTTCCTTTATCCCCTGGTTTCATCATTTTTTTTACGGATTCATTTAAAGGATGTTGTTACCTATAATCTGTGATGTGTCAGTAACTGGCACGACGTTTACTACGTTCCCTAGAAATTTTTTTATGCCGAGGATCGTTGATTTTTTTTAATAAATTTCCACCTCCAAGACAAAATTATTCCTTTATTCCCTGGTTTCATCAAATTTTTTTACGGATTCATTTAAATGACGTTGTGTCCTATAATCCGTGATGTGTCAGTAACTGGCACGACGTTTACTTCGTTCCCTAGAAATTTTTTTATACCGATAATCGTTGATTTTTTTTAATAAATTTCCACCTCCAAGACAAAATTGTTCTTTATCCCCTGGTTTCATCAAATTTTTTTACGGATTCATTTAAAGGATGTTGTTACCTATAATCTGTGATGTGTCAGTAACTGGCACGACGTTTACTTCGTTCCCTAGAATTTTTTTTATGCCGAGGATCGTTGATTTTTTTTAATAAATTTCCACCTCCAAGACAAAATTGTTCCTTTATTCCCTGGTTTCTTCAATATTTTTACGGATTCATTTAAAAGATGTTGTTACCTATAATCTGTGATGTGTCAGTATCTGGCACGACGTTTACTTCGTTCCCTAGAAATTTTTTTATGCCGAGGATCGTTGATTTTTTTTAATAAATTTCCACCTCCAAGACAAAATTGTTCCTTTATCCCCTGGTTTCATCAAACTTTTTTACGGATTCATTTAAAGGATGTTGTTACCTATAATCTGTAATGTGTCAGTAACTGGCACGACGTTTACTACGTTCCCTAGAAATTTTTTTATGCCGAGGATCGTTGATTTTTTTTAATAAATTTCTACCTCCAAGACAAAATTATTCCTTTATTCCCTGGTTTCATCAAATTTTTTTACGGATTCATTTAAATGACGTTGTGTCCTATATTCTGTGATGTGTCAGTAACTGGCACGACGTTTACTACGTTCCCTAGAAAATTTTTTATGCCGAGGATCGTTGATTTTTTTTAATAAATTTCCACCTCCAAGACAAAATTATTCCTTTATTCCCTGGTTTCATCAAATTTTTTTACGGATTCATTTAAATGACGTTGTGTCCTATAATCCGTGATGTGTCAGTAACTGGCACGACGTTTACTTCGTTCCCTAGAAATTTTTTTATACCGAGGATCGTTGATTTTTTTTAATAAATTTCCACCTCCAAGACAAAATTGTTCTTTATCCCCTGGTTTCATCAAATTTTTTTACGGATTCATTTAAAGGATGTTGTTACCTATAATCTGTGATGTGTCAGTAACTGGCACGACGTTTACTTCGTTCCCTAGAATTTTTTTTATGCCGAGGATCGTTGATTTTTTTTAATAAATTTCCACCTCCAAGACAAAATTGTTCCTTTATTCCCTGGTTTCTTCAATATTTTTACGGATTCATTTAAAAGATGTTGTTACCTATAATCTGTGATGTGTCAGTAACTGGCACGACGTTTACTTCGTTCCCTAGAAATTTTTTTATACCGAGGATCGTTGATTTTTTTTAATAAATTTCCACCTCCAAGACAAAATTGTTCTTTATCCCCTGGTTTCATCAAATTTTTTTACGGATTCATTTAAAGGATGTTGTTACCTATAATCTGTGATGTGTCAGTAACTGGCACGACGTTTACTTCGTTCCCTAGAATTTTTTTTATGCCGAGGATCGTTGATTTTTTTTAATAAATTTCCACCTCCAAGACAAAATTGTTCCTTTATTCCCTGGTTTCTTCAATATTTTTACAGATTCATTTAAAAGATGTTGTTACCTATAATCTGTGATGTGTCAGTAACTGGCACGACGTTTACTTCGTTCCCTAGAAATTTTTTTATACCGAGGATCGTTGATTTTTTTTAATAAATTTCCACCTCCAAGACAAAATTGTTTTTTTATCCCCTGGTTTCATCAAACTTTTTTACGGATTCATTTAAAGGATGTATTACCTATAATCTGTAATGTGTCAGTAACTGGCACGACGTTTACTACGTTCCCTAGAAATTTTTTTATACCGAGGATCGTTGATTTTTTTAGTAAATTTCCACCTCCAAGATAAAATTGTTCCTTTATCCCCTGGTTTCATCAAATTTTTTTACGGATTCATTTAAAGGATGTTGTTACCTATAATCTGTGATGTGTCAGTAACTGGCACGACGTTTACTACGTTCCCTAGAAATTTTTTTATGCCGAGGATCGTTGATTTTTTTTAATAAATTTCCACCTCCAAGACAAAATTATTCCTTTATTCCCTGGTTTCATCAAATTTTTTTACGGATTCATTTAAATGACGTTGTGTCCTATAATCCGTGATGTGTCAGTAACTGGCACGACGTTTACTTCGTTCCCTAGAAATTTTTTTATACCGATAATCGTTGATTTTTTTTAATAAATTTCCACCTCCAAGACAAAATTATTCCTTTATTCCCTGGTTTCATCAAATTTTTTTACGGATTCATTTAAATGACGTTGTGTCCTATAATCCGTGATGTGTCAGTAACTGGCACGACGTTTACTTCGTTCCCTAGAAATTTTTTTATACCGAGGATCGTTGATTTTTTTTAATAAATTTCCACCTCCAAGACAAAATTGTTCCTTTATCCCCTGGTTTCATCAAATTTTTTTACGGATTCATTTAAAAGATGTTGTTACCTATGATCTGAGATGTAACAGTAACAGGCACGACGTTTACTTCGTTTCCTAGAAATTTTTTTATACCGAGGATCGTTGATTTTTTTTAATAAATTTCCACCTCCAAGACAAAATTGTTCTTTATCCTCTGGTTTCATCAAATTTTTTTACAGATTCATTTAAAAGATGTTGTTACCTATAATCTGTGATGTGTCAGTAACCGGCACGACGTACACTTTATTCCCTAGAAATTTTTTTATACCGAGGATCGTTGATTTTTTTAGTAAATTTCCACCTCCAAGACAAAATTGTTCCTTTATCCCCTGGTTTCATCAAATTTTTTTACGGATTCATTTAAAGGATGTTGTTACCTATAATCTGTGATGTGTCAGTAACTGGCACGACGTTTACTACGTTCCCTAGAAATTTTCTTTTACCGATGATCGTTGATTTTTTTTAATAAATTTCCACCTCCAAGACAAAATTATTCCTTTATTCCCTGGTTTCATCAAATTTTTTTACGGATTCATTTAAATGACGTTGTGTCCTATAATCCGTGATGTGTCAGTAACTGGCACGACGTTTACTTCGTTCCCTAGAAATTTTTTTATACCGATAATCGTTGATTTTTTTTAATAAATTTCCACCTCCAAGACAAAATTGTTCTTTATCCCCTGGTTTCATCAAATTTTTTTACGGATTCATTTAAAGGATGTTGTTACCTATAATCTGTGATGTGTCAGTAACTGGCACGACGTTTACTTCGTTCCCTAGAATTTTTTTTATGCCGAGGATCGTTGATTTTTTTTAATAAATTTCCACCTCCAAGACAAAATTGTTCCTTTATTCCCTGGTTTCTTCAATATTTTTACGGATTCATTTAAAAGATGTTGTTACCTATAATCTGTGATGTGTCAGTATCTGGCACGACGTTTACTTCGTTCCCTAGAAATTTTTTTATGCCGAGGATCGTTGATTTTTTTTAATAAATTTCCACCTCCAAGACAAAATTGTTCCTTTATCCCCTGGTTTCATCAAACTTTTTTACGGATTCATTTAAAGGATGTATTTCCTATAATCTGTAATGTGTCAGTAACTGGCACGACGTTTACTACGTTCCCTAGAAATTTTTTTATGCCGAGGATCGTTGATTTTTTTTAATAAATTTCCACCTCCAAGACAAAATTATTCCTTTATTCCCTGGTTTCATCAAATTTTTTTACGGATTCATTTAAATGACGTTGTGTCCTATAATCTGTGATGTGTCAGTAACTGGCACGACGTTTACTTCGTTCCCTAGATTTTTTTTTATACCGAGGATCGTTGATTTTTTTTAATAAATTTCCACCTCCAAGACAAAATTGTTCCTTTATCCCCTGGTTTCATCAAACTTTTTTACGGATTCATTTAAAGGATGTATTACCTATAATCTGTAATGTGTCAGTAACTGGCACGACGTTTACTACGTTCCCTAGAAATTTTTTTATGCCGAGGATCGTTGATTTTTTTTAATAAATTTCCACCTCCAAGACAAAATTATTCCTTTATTCCCTGGTTTCATCAAATTTTTTTACGGATTCATTTAAATGACGTTGTGTCCTATAATCTGTGATGTGTCAGTAACTGGCACGACGTTTACTTCGTTCCCTAGATTTTTTTTTATACCGAGGATCGTTGATTTTTTTTAATAAATTTCCACCTCCAAGACAAAATTGTTCCTTTATCCCCTGGTTTCATCAAATTTTTTTATGGATTCATTTGAAAGATGTTGATACCCTTAGTCTGTGATGTGTCAGTAACTGGCTTGACGTTTACTTCGTTCCCTAGAAATTTTTTTATACCGAGGATCGTTGATTTTTTTTAATAAATTTCCACCTCCAAGACAAAATTGTTCCTTTATCCCCTGGTTTCATCAAATTTTTTTACGGATTCATTTAAAAGATGTTGTTACCTATGATCTGAGATGTGTCAGTAACAGGCACGACGTTTACTTCGTTCCCTAGAAATTTTTTTATACCGAGGATCGTTGATTTTTTTTAATAAATTTCCACCTCCAAGACAAAATTGTTCTTTATCCCCTGGTTTCATCAAATTTTTTTACAGATTCATTTAAAGGATGTTGTTACCTATAATCTGTAATGTGTCAGTAACTGGCACGACGTTTACTACGTTCCCTAGAAATTTTTTTATGCCGAGGATCGTTGATTTTTTTTAATAAATTTCTACCTCCAAGACAAAATTATTCCTTTATTCCCTGGTTTCATCAAATTTTTTTACGGATTCATTTAAATGACGTTGTGTCCTATATTCTGTGATGTGTCAGTAACTGGCACGACGTTTACTTCGTTCCCTAGAAATTTTTTTATACCGAGGATCGTTGATTTTTTTTAATAAATTTCCACCTCCAAGACAAAATTGTTTTTTTATCCCCTGGTTTCATCAAACTTTTTTACGGATTCATTTAAAGGATGTATTACCTATAATCTGTAATGTGTCAGTAACTGGCACGACGTTTACTACGTTCCCTAGAAATTTTTTTATGCCGAGGATCGTTGATTTTTTTTAATAAATTTCCACCTCCAAGACAAAATTATTCCTTTATTCCCTGGTTTCATCAAATTTTTTTACGGATTCATTTAAATGACGTTGTGTCCTATAATCTGTGATGTGTCAGTAACTGGCACGACGTTTACTTCGTTTCCTAGAAATTTTTTTATACCGAGGATCGTTGATTTTTTTAGTAAATTTCCACCTCCAAGACAAAATTGTTCCTTTATCCCCTGGTTTCATCAAATTTTTTTACGGATTCATTTAAAGGATGTTGTTACCTATAATCTGTGATGTGTCAGTAACTGGCACGACGTTTACTACGTTCCCTAGAAATTTTTTTATGCCGAGGATCGTTGATTTTTTTTAATAAATTTCCACCTCCAAGACAAAATTATTCCTTTATTCCCTGGTTTCATCAAATTTTTTTACGGATTCATTTAAACGACGTTGTGTCCTATAATCCGTGATGTGTCAGTAACTGGCACGACGTTTACTTCGTTCCCTAGAAATTTTTTTATACCGATAATCGTTGATTTTTTTTAATAAATTTCCACCTCCAAGACAAAATTGTTCTTTATCCCCTGGTTTCATCAAATTTTTTTACGGATTCATTTAAAGGATGTTGTTACCTATAATCTGTGATGTGTCAGTAACTGGCACGACGTTTACTTCGTTCCCTAGAATTTTTTTTATGCCGAGGATCGTTGATTTTTTTTAATAAATTTCCACCTCCAAGACAAAATTGTTCCTTTATTCCCTGGTTTCTTCAATATTTTTACGGATTCATTTAAAAGATGTTGTTACCTATAATCTGTGATGTGTCAGTATCTGGCACGACGTTTACTTCGTTCCCTAGAAATTTTTTTATGCCGAGGATCGTTGATTTTTTTTAATAAATTTCCACCTCCAAGACAAAATTGTTCCTTTATCCCCTGGTTTCATCAAACTTTTTTACGGATTCATTTAAAGGATGTTGTTACCTATAATCTGTAATGTGTCAGTAACTGGCACGACGTTTACTACGTTCCCTAGAAATTTTTTTATGCCGAGGATCGTTGATTTTTTTTAATAAATTTCTACCTCCAAGACAAAATTATTCCTTTATTCCCTGGTTTCATCAAATTTTTTTACGGATTCATTTAAATGACGTTGTGTCCTATATTCTGTGATGTGTCAGTAACTGGCACGACGTTTACTACGTTCCCTAGAAAATTTTTTATGCCGAGGATCGTTGATTTTTTTTAATAAATTTCCACCTCCAAGACAAAATTATTCCTTTATTCCCTGGTTTCATCAAATTTTTTTACGGATTCATTTAAATGACGTTGTGTCCTATAATCCGTGATGTGTCAGTAACTGGCACGACGTTTACTTCGTTCCCTAGAAATTTTTTTATACCGAGGATCGTTGATTTTTTTTAATAAATTTCCACCTCCAAGACAAAATTGTTCTTTATCCCCTGGTTTCATCAAATTTTTTTACGGATTCATTTAAAGGATGTTGTTACCTATAATCTGTGATGTGTCAGTAAC
The DNA here is from genome assembly GCA_949825025.1 of Siphlonurus alternatus. Classification (NCBI taxonomy): domain Eukaryota; kingdom Metazoa; phylum Arthropoda; class Insecta; order Ephemeroptera; family Siphlonuridae; genus Siphlonurus; species Siphlonurus alternatus. Next base: position 257,021 of record OX463788.1, on the reverse strand, counting down.
TGGCACGACGTTTACTTCGTTCCCTAGAATTTTTTTTATGCCGAGGATCGTTGATTTTTTTTAATAAATTTCCACCTCCAAGACAAAATTGTTCCTTTATTCCCTGGTTTCTTCAATATTTTTACGGATTCATTTAAAAGATGTTGTTACCTATAATCTGTGATGTGTCAGTATCTGTCACGACGTTTACTTCGTTCCCTAGAAATTTTTTTATACCGAGGATCGTTGATTTTTTTTAATAAATTTCCACCTCCAAGACAAAATTGTTCTTTTATCCCCTGGTTTCATCAAACTTTTTTACGGATTCATTTAAAGGATGTATTACCTATAATCTGTAATGTGTCAGTAACTGGCACGACGTTTACAACGTTCCCTAGAAATTTTTTTATGCCGAGGATCGTTGATTTTTTTTAATAAATTTCCACCTCCAAGACAAAATTATTCCTTTATTCCCTGGTTTCATCAAATTTTTTTACGGATTCATTTAAATGACGTTGTGTCCTATAATCCGTGATGTGTCAGTAACTGGCACGACGTTTACTTCGTTCCCTAGAAATTTTTTTATACCGAGGATCGTTGATTTTTTTTAATAAATTTCCACCTCCAAGACAAAATTGTTCCTTTATCCCCTGGTTTCATCAAACTTTTTTACGGATTCATTTAAAGGATGTATTACCTATACTCTGTAATGTGTCAGTAACTGGCACGACGTTTACTACGTTCCCTAGAAATTTTTTTATGCCGAGGATCGTTGATTTTTTTTAATAAATTTCCACCTCCAAGACAAAATTATTCCTCTATTCCCTGGTTTCATCAATTTTTTTTACGGATTCATTTAAATGACGTTGTGTCCTATAATCTGTGATGTGTCAGTAACTGGCACGACGTTTACTTCGTTCCCTATATTTTTTTTTATACCGAGGATCTTTGATTTTTTTTTAATAAATTTCCACCTCCAAGACAAAATTGTTCCTTTATCCCCTGGTTTAATCAAATTTTTTTATGGATTCATTTAAAAGATGTTGTTACCTATAATCTGTGATGTGTTAGTAACTGGCTTGACGTTTACTTCGTTCCCTAGAAATTTTTTTCTACCGAGGATCGTTGATTTTTTTTAATAAATTTCCACCTCCAAGACAAAATTGTTCCTTTATCCCCTGGTTTCATCAAATTTGTTTACGGATTCATTTAAAAGATGTTGTTACCTATGATCTGAGATGTGTCAGTAACAGGCACGACGTTTACTTCGTTTCCTAGAAATTTTTTTATACCGAGGATCGTTGATTTTTTTTAATAAATTTCCACCTCCAAGACAAAATTGTTCTTTATCCCCTGGTTTCATCAAATTTTTTTACAGATTCATTTAAAGGATGTTGTTACCTATAATCTGTAATGTGTCAGTAACTGGCACGACGTTTACTACGTTCCCTAGAAATTTTTTTATGCCGAGGATCGTTGATTTTTTTTAATAAATTTCTACCTCCAAGACAAAATTATTCCTTTATTCCCTGGTTTCATCAAATTTTTTTACGGATTCATTTAAATGACGTTGTGTCCTATAATCTGTGATGTGTCAGTAACTGGCACGACGTTTACTTCGTTCCCTAGAAATTTTTTTATACCGAGGATCGTTGATTTTTTTTAATAAATTTCCACCTCCAAGACAAAATTGTTCCTTTATCCCCTGGTTTCATCAAATTTTTTAAGGATTCATTTAAAGGATGTTGTTACCTATCATTTAAAGGATGTTGTTACCTATAATCTGTGATGTGTCAGTAACTGGCACGACGTTTACTTCGTTCCCTAGAAATTTTTTTATACCGAGGTTCGTTGATTTTTTTTAATAAATTTCCACCTCCAAGACAAAATTGTTCCTTTATCCCCTGGTTTCATCAAATTTTTTATGGATTCATTTAAAAGATGTTGTTACCTATAATCTGTGATGTGTCAGTAACTGGCTTGACGTTTACTTCGTTCCCTAGAAATTTTTTTATACCGAGGATCGTTGATTTTTTTTAATAAATTTCCACCTCTAAGACAAAATTGTTCCTTTATCCCCTGGTTTCATCTAATTTTTTTACGGATTCATTTAAAAGATGTTGTTACCTATGATTTGAGATGTGTCAGTAACAGGCACGACGTTTACTTCGTTTCCTAGAAATTTTTTTATACCGAGGATCGTTGATTTTTTTTAATAAATTTCCACCTCCAAGACAAAATTGTTCTTTATCCTCTGGTTTCATCAAATTTTTTTACAGATTCATTTAAAGGATGTTGTTACCTATAATCTGTGATGTGTCATTAACTGGCACGACGTTTACTTCGTTCCCTAGAAATTTATTTATACCGAGGATCGTTGATTTTTTTTAATAAATTTCTACCTCCAAGACATGATGTGTCAGTAACTGGCACGACGTACATTTCGTTCCCTAGAAATTTTTTTATACCGAGGATCGTTGATTTTTTTAAGTAATTTCCACCTCCAAGACAAAATTGTTCCTTTATTCCCTGGTTTCATCAAATTTTTTTACGGATTCATTTAAAAGATGTTGTTACCTATAATTTGTGATGTGTCAGTAACCGGCACGACGTACACTTTATTCCCTAGAAATTTTTTTATGCCGAGGATCGTTGATTTTTTTTAATAAATTTCCACCTCCAAGACAAAATTGTTCCTTTATCCCCTGGTTTCATCATATTTTTTTACGGATTCATTTAAAGGATGTTGTTACCTATAATCTGTGATGTGTCAGTAACTGGCACGACGTTTACTACGTTCCCTAGAAATTTTTTTATGCCGAGGATCGTTGATTTTTTTTAATAAATTTCCACCTCCAAGACATGATGTGTCAGTAACTGGCACGACGTACATTTCGTTCCCTAGAAATTTTTTTATACCGAGGATCGTTGATTTTTTTAAGAAATTTCCACCTCCAAGACAAAATTGTTCCTTTATTCCCTGGTTTCATCAAATTTTTTTACGGATTCATTTAAAAGATGTTGTTACCTATAATCTGTGATGTGTCAGTAACCGGCACGACGTACACTTTATTCCCTAGAAATTTTTTTATACCGAGGATCGTTGATTTTTTTTAATAAATTTCCACCTCCAAGACAAAATTGTTTTTTTATCCCCTGGTTTCATCAAACTTTTTTACGGATTCATTTAAAGGATGTATTACCTATAATCTGTAATGTGTCAGTAACTGGCACGACGTTTACTACGTTCCCTAGAAATTTTTTTATACCGAGGATCGTTGATTTTTTTAGTAAATTTCCACCTCCAAGATAAAATTGTTCCTTTATCCCCTGGTTTCATCAAATTTTTTTACGGATTCATTTAAAGGATGTTGTTACCTATAATCTGTGATGTGTCAGTAACTGGCACGACGTTTACTACGTTCCCTAGAAATTTTTTTATGCCGAGGATCGTTGATTTTTTTTAATAAATTTCCACCTCCAAGACAAAATTATTCCTTTATTCCCTGGTTTCATCAAATTTTTTTACGGATTCATTTAAATGACGTTGTGTCCTATAATCCGTGATGTGTCAGTAACTGGCACGACGTTTACTTCGTTCCCTAGAAATTTTTTTATACCGATAATCGTTGATTTTTTTTAATAAATTTCCACCTCCAAGACAAAATTATTCCTTTATTCCCTGGTTTCATCAAATTTTTTTACGGATTCATTTAAATGACGTTGTGTCCTATAATCCGTGATGTGTCAGTAACTGGCACGACGTTTACTTCGTTCCCTAGAAATTTTTTTATACCGAGGATCGTTGATTTTTTTTAATAAATTTCCACCTCCAAGACAAAATTGTTCCTTTATCCCCTGGTTTCATCAAATTTTTTTACGGATTCATTTAAAAGATGTTGTTACCTATGATCTGAGATGTAACAGTAACAGGCACGACGTTTACTTCGTTTCCTAGAAATTTTTTTATACCGAGGATCGTTGATTTTTTTTAATAAATTTCCACCTCCAAGACAAAATTGTTCTTTATCCTCTGGTTTCATCAAATTTTTTTACAGATTCATTTAAAAGATGTTGTTACCTATAATCTGTGATGTGTCAGTAACCGGCACGACGTACACTTTATTCCCTAGAAATTTTTTTATACCGAGGATCGTTGATTTTTTTAGTAAATTTCCACCTCCAAGACAAAATTGTTCCTTTATCCCCTGGTTTCATCAAATTTTTTTACGGATTCATTTAAAGGATGTTGTTACCTATAATCTGTGATGTGTCAGTAACTGGCACGACGTTTACTACGTTCCCTAGAAATTTTCTTTTACCGATGATCGTTGATTTTTTTTAATAAATTTCCACCTCCAAGACAAAATTATTCCTTTATTCCCTGGTTTCATCAAATTTTTTTACGGATTCATTTAAATGACGTTGTGTCCTATAATCCGTGATGTGTCAGTAACTGGCACGACGTTTACTTCGTTCCCTAGAAATTTTTTTATACCGATAATCGTTGATTTTTTTTAATAAATTTCCACCTCCAAGACAAAATTGTTCTTTATCCCCTGGTTTCATCAAATTTTTTTACGGATTCATTTAAAGGATGTTGTTACCTATAATCTGTGATGTGTCAGTAACTGGCACGACGTTTACTTCGTTCCCTAGAATTTTTTTTATGCCGAGGATCGTTGATTTTTTTTAATAAATTTCCACCTCCAAGACAAAATTGTTCCTTTATTCCCTGGTTTCTTCAATATTTTTACGGATTCATTTAAAAGATGTTGTTACCTATAATCTGTGATGTGTCAGTATCTGGCACGACGTTTACTTCGTTCCCTAGAAATTTTTTTATGCCGAGGATCGTTGATTTTTTTTAATAAATTTCCACCTCCAAGACAAAATTGTTCCTTTATCCCCTGGTTTCATCAAACTTTTTTACGGATTCATTTAAAGGATGTATTTCCTATAATCTGTAATGTGTCAGTAACTGGCACGACGTTTACTACGTTCCCTAGAAATTTTTTTATGCCGAGGATCGTTGATTTTTTTTAATAAATTTCCACCTCCAAGACAAAATTATTCCTTTATTCCCTGGTTTCATCAAATTTTTTTACGGATTCATTTAAATGACGTTGTGTCCTATAATCTGTGATGTGTCAGTAACTGGCACGACGTTTACTTCGTTCCCTAGATTTTTTTTTATACCGAGGATCGTTGATTTTTTTTAATAAATTTCCACCTCCAAGACAAAATTGTTCCTTTATCCCCTGGTTTCATCAAACTTTTTTACGGATTCATTTAAAGGATGTATTACCTATAATCTGTAATGTGTCAGTAACTGGCACGACGTTTACTACGTTCCCTAGAAATTTTTTTATGCCGAGGATCGTTGATTTTTTTTAATAAATTTCCACCTCCAAGACAAAATTATTCCTTTATTCCCTGGTTTCATCAAATTTTTTTACGGATTCATTTAAATGACGTTGTGTCCTATAATCTGTGATGTGTCAGTAACTGGCACGACGTTTACTTCGTTCCCTAGATTTTTTTTTATACCGAGGATCGTTGATTTTTTTTAATAAATTTCCACCTCCAAGACAAAATTGTTCCTTTATCCCCTGGTTTCATCAAATTTTTTTATGGATTCATTTGAAAGATGTTGATACCCTTAGTCTGTGATGTGTCAGTAACTGGCTTGACGTTTACTTCGTTCCCTAGAAATTTTTTTATACCGAGGATCGTTGATTTTTTTTAATAAATTTCCACCTCCAAGACAAAATTGTTCCTTTATCCCCTGGTTTCATCAAATTTTTTTACGGATTCATTTAAAAGATGTTGTTACCTATGATCTGAGATGTGTCAGTAACAGGCACGACGTTTACTTCGTTCCCTAGAAATTTTTTTATACCGAGGATCGTTGATTTTTTTTAATAAATTTCCACCTCCAAGACAAAATTGTTCTTTATCCCCTGGTTTCATCAAATTTTTTTACAGATTCATTTAAAGGATGTTGTTACCTATAATCTGTAATGTGTCAGTAACTGGCACGACGTTTACTACGTTCCCTAGAAATTTTTTTATGCCGAGGATCGTTGATTTTTTTTAATAAATTTCTACCTCCAAGACAAAATTATTCCTTTATTCCCTGGTTTCATCAAATTTTTTTACGGATTCATTTAAATGACGTTGTGTCCTATATTCTGTGATGTGTCAGTAACTGGCACGACGTTTACTTCGTTCCCTAGAAATTTTTTTATACCGAGGATCGTTGATTTTTTTTAATAAATTTCCACCTCCAAGACAAAATTGTTTTTTTATCCCCTGGTTTCATCAAACTTTTTTACGGATTCATTTAAAGGATGTATTACCTATAATCTGTAATGTGTCAGTAACTGGCACGACGTTTACTACGTTCCCTAGAAATTTTTTTATGCCGAGGATCGTTGATTTTTTTTAATAAATTTCCACCTCCAAGACAAAATTATTCCTTTATTCCCTGGTTTCATCAAATTTTTTTACGGATTCATTTAAATGACGTTGTGTCCTATAATCTGTGATGTGTCAGTAACTGGCACGACGTTTACTTCGTTTCCTAGAAATTTTTTTATACCGAGGATCGTTGATTTTTTTAGTAAATTTCCACCTCCAAGACAAAATTGTTCCTTTATCCCCTGGTTTCATCAAATTTTTTTACGGATTCATTTAAAGGATGTTGTTACCTATAATCTGTGATGTGTCAGTAACTGGCACGACGTTTACTACGTTCCCTAGAAATTTTTTTATGCCGAGGATCGTTGATTTTTTTTAATAAATTTCCACCTCCAAGACAAAATTATTCCTTTATTCCCTGGTTTCATCAAATTTTTTTACGGATTCATTTAAACGACGTTGTGTCCTATAATCCGTGATGTGTCAGTAACTGGCACGACGTTTACTTCGTTCCCTAGAAATTTTTTTATACCGATAATCGTTGATTTTTTTTAATAAATTTCCACCTCCAAGACAAAATTGTTCTTTATCCCCTGGTTTCATCAAATTTTTTTACGGATTCATTTAAAGGATGTTGTTACCTATAATCTGTGATGTGTCAGTAACTGGCACGACGTTTACTTCGTTCCCTAGAATTTTTTTTATGCCGAGGATCGTTGATTTTTTTTAATAAATTTCCACCTCCAAGACAAAATTGTTCCTTTATTCCCTGGTTTCTTCAATATTTTTACGGATTCATTTAAAAGATGTTGTTACCTATAATCTGTGATGTGTCAGTATCTGGCACGACGTTTACTTCGTTCCCTAGAAATTTTTTTATGCCGAGGATCGTTGATTTTTTTTAATAAATTTCCACCTCCAAGACAAAATTGTTCCTTTATCCCCTGGTTTCATCAAACTTTTTTACGGATTCATTTAAAGGATGTTGTTACCTATAATCTGTAATGTGTCAGTAACTGGCACGACGTTTACTACGTTCCCTAGAAATTTTTTTATGCCGAGGATCGTTGATTTTTTTTAATAAATTTCTACCTCCAAGACAAAATTATTCCTTTATTCCCTGGTTTCATCAAATTTTTTTACGGATTCATTTAAATGACGTTGTGTCCTATATTCTGTGATGTGTCAGTAACTGGCACGACGTTTACTACGTTCCCTAGAAAATTTTTTATGCCGAGGATCGTTGATTTTTTTTAATAAATTTCCACCTCCAAGACAAAATTATTCCTTTATTCCCTGGTTTCATCAAATTTTTTTACGGATTCATTTAAATGACGTTGTGTCCTATAATCCGTGATGTGTCAGTAACTGGCACGACGTTTACTTCGTTCCCTAGAAATTTTTTTATACCGAGGATCGTTGATTTTTTTTAATAAATTTCCACCTCCAAGACAAAATTGTTCTTTATCCCCTGGTTTCATCAAATTTTTTTACGGATTCATTTAAAGGATGTTGTTACCTATAATCTGTGATGTGTCAGTAACTGGCACGACGTTTACTTCGTTCCCTAGAATTTTTTTTATGCCGAGGATCGTTGATTTTTTTTAATAAATTTCCACCTCCAAGACAAAATTGTTCCTTTATTCCCTGGTTTCTTCAATATTTTTACGGATTCATTTAAAAGATGTTGTTACCTATAATCTGTGATGTGTCAGTATCTGTCACGACGTTTACTTCGTTCCCTAGAAATTTTTTTATACCGAGGATCGTTGATTTTTTTTAATAAATTTCCACCTCCAAGACAAAATTGTTCTTTTATCCCCTGGTTTCATCAAACTTTTTTACGGATTCATTTAAAGGATGTATTACCTATAATCTGTAATGTGTCAGTAACTGGCACGACGTTTACAACGTTCCCTAGAAATTTTTTTATGCCGAGGATCGTTGATTTTTTTTAATAAATTTCCACCTCCAAGACAAAATTATTCCTTTATTCCCTGGTTTCATCAAATTTTTTTACGGATTCATTTAAATGACGTTGTGTCCTATAATCCGTGATGTGTCAGTAACTGGCACGACGTTTACTTCGTTCCCTAGAAATTTTTTTATACCGAGGATCGTTGATTTTTTTTAATAAATTTCCACCTCCAAGACAAAATTGTTCCTTTATCCCCTGGTTTCATCAAACTTTTTTACGGATTCATTTAAAGGATGTATTACCTATACTCTGTAATGTGTCAGTAACTGGCACGACGTTTACTACGTTCCCTAGAAATTTTTTTATGCCGAGGATCGTTGATTTTTTTTAATAAATTTCCACCTCCAAGACAAAATTATTCCTCTATTCCCTGGTTTCATCAATTTTTTTTACGGATTCATTTAAATGACGTTGTGTCCTATAATCTGTGATGTGTCAGTAACTGGCACGACGTTTACTTCGTTCCCTATATTTTTTTTTATACCGAGGATCTTTGATTTTTTTTTAATAAATTTCCACCTCCAAGACAAAATTGTTCCTTTATCCCCTGGTTTAATCAAATTTTTTTATGGATTCATTTAAAAGATGTTGTTACCTATAATCTGTGATGTGTTAGTAACTGGCTTGACGTTTACTTCGTTCCCTAGAAATTTTTTTCTACCGAGGATCGTTGATTTTTTTTAATAAATTTCCACCTCCAAGACAAAATTGTTCCTTTATCCCCTGGTTTCATCAAATTTGTTTACGGATTCATTTAAAAGATGTTGTTACCTATGATCTGAGATGTGTCAGTAACAGGCACGACGTTTACTTCGTTTCCTAGAAATTTTTTTATACCGAGGATCGTTGATTTTTTTTAATAAATTTCCACCTCCAAGACAAAATTGTTCTTTATCCCCTGGTTTCATCAAATTTTTTTACAGATTCATTTAAAGGATGTTGTTACCTATAATCTGTAATGTGTCAGTAACTGGCACGACGTTTACTACGTTCCCTAGAAATTTTTTTATGCCGAGGATCGTTGATTTTTTTTAATAAATTTCTACCTCCAAGACAAAATTATTCCTTTATTCCCTGGTTTCATCAAATTTTTTTACGGATTCATTTAAATGACGTTGTGTCCTATAATCTGTGATGTGTCAGTAACTGGCACGACGTTTACTTCGTTCCCTAGAAATTTTTTTATACCGAGGATCGTTGATTTTTTTTAATAAATTTCCACCTCCAAGACAAAATTGTTCCTTTATCCCCTGGTTTCATCAAATTTTTTAAGGATTCATTTAAAGGATGTTGTTACCTATCATTTAAAGGATGTTGTTACCTATAATCTGTGATGTGTCAGTAACTGGCACGACGTTTACTTCGTTCCCTAGAAATTTTTTTATACCGAGGTTCGTTGATTTTTTTTAATAAATTTCCACCTCCAAGACAAAATTGTTCCTTTATCCCCTGGTTTCATCAAATTTTTTATGGATTCATTTAAAAGATGTTGTTACCTATAATCTGTGATGTGTCAGTAACTGGCTTGACGTTTACTTCGTTCCCTAGAAATTTTTTTATACCGAGGATCGTTGATTTTTTTTAATAAATTTCCACCTCTAAGACAAAATTGTTCCTTTATCCCCTGGTTTCATCTAATTTTTTTACGGATTCATTTAAAAGATGTTGTTACCTATGATTTGAGATGTGTCAGTAACAGGCACGACGTTTACTTCGTTTCCTAGAAATTTTTTTATACCGAGGATCGTTGATTTTTTTTAATAAATTTCCACCTCCAAGACAAAATTGTTCTTTATCCTCTGGTTTCATCAAATTTTTTTACAGATTCATTTAAAGGATGTTGTTACCTATAATCTGTGATGTGTCATTAACTGGCACGACGTTTACTTCGTTCCCTAGAAATTTATTTATACCGAGGATCGTTGATTTTTTTTAATAAATTTCTACCTCCAAGACATGATGTGTCAGTAACTGGCACGACGTACATTTCGTTCCCTAGAAATTTTTTTATACCGAGGATCGTTGATTTTTTTAAGTAATTTCCACCTCCAAGACAAAATTGTTCCTTTATTCCCTGGTTTCATCAAATTTTTTTACGGATTCATTTAAAAGATGTTGTTACCTATAATTTGTGATGTGTCAGTAACCGGCACGACGTACACTTTATTCCCTAGAAATTTTTTTATGCCGAGGATCGTTGATTTTTTTTAATAAATTTCCACCTCCAAGACAAAATTGTTCCTTTATCCCCTGGTTTCATCATATTTTTTTACGGATTCATTTAAAGGATGTTGTTACCTATAATCTGTGATGTGTCAGTAACTGGCACGACGTTTACTACGTTCCCTAGAAATTTTTTTATGCCGAGGATCGTTGATTTTTTTTAATAAATTTCCACCTCCAAGACATGATGTGTCAGTAACTGGCACGACGTACATTTCGTTCCCTAGAAATTTTTTTATACCGAGGATCGTTGATTTTTTTAAGAAATTTCCACCTCCAAGACAAAATTGTTCCTTTATTCCCTGGTTTCATCAAATTTTTTTACGGATTCATTTAAAAGATGTTGTTACCTATAATCTGTGATGTGTCAGTAACCGGCACGACGTACACTTTATTCCCTAGAAATTTTTTTATACCGAGGATCGTTGATTTTTTTAGTAAATTTCCACCTCCAAGACAAAATTGTTCCTTTATCCCCTGGTTTCATCAAATTTTTTTACGGATTCATTTAAAGGATGTTGTTACCTATAATCTGTGATGTGTCAGTAACTGGCACGACGTTTACTACGTTCCCTAGAAATTTTTTTATGCCGAGGATCGTTGATTTTTTTTAATAAATTTCCACCTCCAAGACAAAATTATTCCTTTATTCCCTGGTTTCATCAAATTTTTTTACGGATTCATTTAAATGACGTTGTGTCCTATAATCCGTGATGTGTCAGTAACTGGCACGACGTTTACTTCGTTCCCTAGAAATTTTTTTATACCGATAATCGTTGATTTTTTTTAATAAATTTCCACCTCCAAGACAAAATTATTCCTTTATTCCCTGGTTTCATCAAATTTTTTTACGGATTCATTTAAATGACGTTGTGTCCTATAATCCGTGATGTGTCAGTAACTGGCACGACGTTTACTTCGTTCCCTAGAAATTTTTTTATACCGAGGATCGTTGATTTTTTTTAATAAATTTCCACCTCCAAGACAAAATTGTTCCTTTATCCCCTGGTTTCATCAAATTTTTTTACGGATTCATTTAAAAGATGTTGTTACCTATGATCTGAGATGTGTCAGTAACAGGCACGACGTTTACTTCGTTTCCTAGAAATTTTTTTATACCGAGGATCGTTGATTTTTTTTAATAAATTTCCACCTCCAAGACAAAATTGTTCTTTATCCTCTGGTTTCATCAAATTTTTTTACAGATTCATTTAAAAGATGTTGTTACCTATAATCTGTGATGTGTCAGTAACCGGCACGACGTACACTTTATTCCCTAGAAATTTTTTTATACCGAGGATCGTTGATTTTTTTAGTAAATTTCCACCTCCAAGACAAAATTGTTCCTTTATCCCCTGGTTTCATCAAATTTTTTTACGGATTCATTTAAAGGATGTTGTTACCTATAATCTGTGATGTGTCAGTAACTGGCACGACGTTTACTACGTTCCCTAGAAATTTTTTTTTACCGATGATCGTTGATTTTTTTTAATAAATTTCCACCTCCAAGACAAAATTATTCCTTTATTCCCTGGTTTCATCAAATTTTTTTACGGATTCATTTAAATGACGTTGTGTCCTATAATCCGTGATGTGTCAGTAACTGGCACGACGTTTACTTCGTTCCCTAGAAATTTTTTTATACCGATAATCGTTGATTTTTTTTAATAAATTTCCACCTCCAAGACAAAATTGTTCTTTATCCCCTGGTTTCATCAAATTTTTTTACGGATTCATTTAAAGGATGTTGTTACCTATAATCTGTGATGTGTCAGTAACTGGCACGACGTTTACTTCGTTCCCTAGAATTTTTTTTATGCCGAGGATCGTTGATTTTTTTTAATAAATTTCCACCTCCAAGACAAAATTGTTCCTTTATTCCCTGGTTTCTTCAATATTTTTACGGATTCATTTAAAAGATGTTGTTACCTATAATCTGTGATGTGTCAGTATCTGGCACGACGTTTACTTCGTTCCCTAGAAATTTTTTTATGCCGAGGATCGTTGATTTTTTTTAATAAATTTCCACCTCCAAGACAAAATTGTTCCTTTATCCCCTGGTTTCATCAAACTTTTTTACGGATTCATTTAAAGGATGTATTACCTATAATCTGTAATGTGTCAGTAACTGGCACGACGTTTACTACGTTCCCTAGAAATTTTTTTATGCCGAGGATCGTTGATTTTTTTTAATAAATTTCCACCTCCAAGACAAAATTATTCCTTTATTCCCTGGTTTCATCAAATTTTTTTACGGATTCATTTAAAGGATGTTGTTACCTATAATCTATGATGTGTCAGTATCTGGCACGACGTTTACTTTGTTCCCTAGAAATTTTTTTATACCGAGGATCGTTGATTTTTTTTAATAAATTTCCACCTCCAAGACAAAATTGTTCCTTTATCACCTGGTTTCATCAAATTTTTTTATGGATTCATTTAAAAGATGTTGTTATCCTTAGTCTGTGATGTGTCAGTAACTGGCTTGACGTTTACTTCGTTCCCTAGAAATTTTTTTATACCGAGGATCGTTGATTTTTTTTAATAAATTTCCACCTCCAAGACAAAATTGTTCCTTTATCCCCTGGTTTCATCAAATTTTTTTACGGATTCATTTAAAAGATGTTGTTACCTATGATCTGAGATGTGTCAGTAACAGGCACGACGTTTACTTCGTTTCCTAGAAATTTTTTTATACCGAGGATCGTTGATTTTTTTTAATAAATTTCCACCTCCAAGACAAAATTGTTCTTTATCCCCTGGTTTCATCAAATTTTTTTACAGATTCATTTAAAGGATGTTGATACCTATAATCTGTAATGTGTCAGTAACTGGCACGACGTTTACTACGTTCCCTAGAAATTTTTTTATGCCGAGGATCGTTGATTTTTTTTAATAAATTTCTACCTCCAAGACAAAATTATTCCTTTATTCCCTGGTTTCATCAAATTTTTTTACGGATTCATTTAAATGACGTTGTGTCCTATAATCTGTGATGTGTCAGTAACTGGCACGACGTTTACTTCGTTCCCTAGAAATTTTTTTATACCGAGGATCGTTGATTTTTTTTAATAAATTTCCACCTCCAAGACAAAATTGTTCCTTTATCCCCTGGTTTCATCAAACTTTTTTACGGATTCATTTAAAGGATGTATTACCTATAATCTGTAATGTGTCAGTAACTGGCACGACGTTTACTACGTTCCCTAGAAATTTTTTTATGCCGAGGATCGTTGATTTTTTTTAATAAATTTCCATCTCCAAGACAAAATTATTCCTTTATTCCCTGGTTTCATCAAATTTTTTTACGGATTCATTTAAATGACGTTGTGTCCTATAATCTTTGATGTGTCAGTAACTGGCACGACGTTTACTTCGTTCCCTAAATATTTTTTTATACCGAGGATCGTTGATTTTTTTTAATAAATTTCCACCTCCAAGACAAAATTGTTCCTTTATCCCCTGGTTTCATCAAATTCTTTTATGGATTCATTTAAAAGATGTTGTTACCTATAATCTGTGATGTGTCAGTAACTGGCTTGACGTTTACTTCGTTCCCTAGAAATTTTTTTATACCGAGGATCGTTGATTTTTTTTAATAAATTTCCACCTCCAAGACAAAATTGTTCCTTTAGACCCTGGTTTCATCAAATTTTTTTACGGATTCATTTAAAAGATGTTGTTACCTATGATCTGAGATGTGTCAGTAACAGGCACGACGTTTACTTCGTTTCCTAGAAATTTTTTTATACCGAGGATCGTTGATTTTTTTTAATAAATTTCCACCTCCAAGACAAAATTGTTCTTTTTCCCCTGGTTTCATCAAATTTTTTTACAGATTCATTTAAAGGATGTTGTTACCTATAATCTGTGATGTGTCATTAACTGGCACGACGTTTACTTCGTTCCCTAGAAAATTTTTTATGCCGAGGATCGTTGATTTTTTTTAATAAATTTCCACCTCCAAGACAAAATTGTTCCTTTATCCCCTGGTTTCATCAAACTTTTTTACGGATTCATTTAAAGGAAGTTGTTACCTATAATCTTTGATGTGTCAGTAACTGGCACGACGTACGCTTCGTACCCTAGAAATTTATTTATACCGAGGATCGTTGATTTTTTTTAATAAATTTCTACCTCCAAGACATGATGTGTCAGTAACTGGCACGACGTACATTTCGTTCCCTAGAAATTTTTTTATACCGAGGATCGTTGATTTTTTTAAGAAATTTCCACCTCCAAGACAAAATTGTTCCTTTATTCCCTGGTTTCATCAAATTTTTTTACGGATTCATTTAAAAGATGTTGTTACCTATAATCTGTGATGTGTCAGTAACCGGCACGACGTACACTTCATTCCCTAGAAATTTTTTTATACCGAGGATCGTTGATTTTTTTAGTAAATTTCCACCTCCAAGACAAAATTGTTCCTTTATCCCCTGGTTTCATCAAATTTTTTTACGGATTCATTTAAAGGATGTTGTTACCTATAATCTGTGATGTGTCAGTAACTGGCACGACGTTTACTACGTTCCCTAGAAATTTTTTTATGCCGAGGATCGTTGATTTTTTTTAATAAATTTCCACCTCCAAGACAAAATTATTCCTTTATTCCCTGGTTTCATCAAATTTTTTTATGGATTCATTTAAATGACGTTGTGTCCTATAATCTGTGATGTGTCAGTAACTGGCACGACGTTTACTTCGTTCCCTAGAAATTTTTTTATACCGAGGATCGTTGGTTTTTTTTTAATAAATTTCCACCTCCAAGACAAAATTGTTCCTTTATCCCCTGGTTTCATCAAATTCTTTTATGGATTCATTTAAAAGATGTTGTTACCTATAATCTGTGATGTGTCAGTAACTGGCTTGACGTTTACTTCGTTCCCTAGAAATTTTTTTATACCGAGGATCGTTGATTTTTTTTAATAAATTTCCACCTCCAAGACAAAATTGTTCCTTTAGACCCTGGTTTCATCAAATTTTTTTACGGATTCATTTAAAAGATGTTGTTACCTATGATCTGAGATGTGTCAGTAACAGGCACGACGTTTACTTCATTCCCTAGAAATTTTTTTATACCGAGGATCGTTGATTTTTTTAGTAAATTTCCACCTCCAAGACAAAATTGTTCCTTTATCCCCTGGTTTCATCAAATTTTTTTACGGATTCATTTAAAAGATGTTGTTACCTATGATCTGAGATGTGTCAGTAACAGGCACGACGTTTACTTCGTTCCCTAGAAAATTTTTTATGCCGAGGATCGTTGATTTTTTTTAATAAATTTCCACCTCCAAGACAAAATTGTTCCTTTATCCCCTGGTTTCATCAAACTTTTTTACGGATTCATTTAAAGGAAGTTGTTACCTATAATCTTTGATGTGTCAGTAACTGGCACGACGTACACTTCGTACCCTAGAAATTTATTTATACCGAGGATCGTTGATTTTTTTTAATAAATTTCTACCTCCAAGACATGATGTGTCAGTAACTGGCACGACGTACATTTCGTTCCCTAGAAATTTTTTTATACCGAGGATCGTTGATTTTTTTTAATAAATTTCCACCTCCAAGACAAAATTGTTCCTTTATCCCCTGGTTTCATCAAATTTTTTTATGGATTCATTTAAAAGATGTTGTTACCTATAATCTGTGATGTGTCAGTAACTGGCTTGACGATTACTTCGTTCCCTAGAAATTTTTTTATACCGAGGATCGTTGATTTTTTTTAATAAATTTCCACCTCCAAGACAAAATTGTTCCTTTATCCCCTGGTTTCATCAAATTTTTTTACGGATTCATTTAAAAGATGTTGTTACCTATGATCTGAGATGTGTCAGTAACAGGCACGACGTTTACTTCGTTTCCTAGAAATTTTTTTATACCGAGGATCGTTGATTTTTTTTAATAAATTTCCACCTCCAAGACAAAATTGTTCCTTTATCCCCTGGTTTCATCAAACTTTTTTACGGATTCATTTAAAGGATGTATTACCTATAATCTGTAATGTGTCAGTAACTGGCACGACGTTTACTACGTTCCCTAGAAATTTTTTTATGCCGAGGATCGTTGATTTTTTTTAATAAATTTCCACCTCCAAGACAAAATTATTCCTTTATTCCCTGGTTTCATCAAATTTTTTTACGGATTCATTTAAATGACGTTGTGTCCTATAATCCGTGATGTGTCAGTAACTGGCACGACGTTTACTTTGTTCCCTAGAAATTTTTTTATACCGAGGATCGTTGATTTTTTTTAATAAATTTCCACCTCCAAGACAAAATTGTTCCTTTATCCCCTGGTTTCATCAAACTTTTTTACGGATTCATTTAAAGGATGTATTACCTATAATCTGTAATGTGTCAGTAACTGGCACGACGTTTACTACGTTCCCTAGAAATTTTTTTATGCCGAGGATCGTTGATTTTTTTTAATAAATTTCCACCTCCAAGACAAAATTATTCCTTTATTCCCTGGTTTCATCAAATTTTTTTACGGATTCATTTAAATGACGTTGTGTCCTATAATCTGTGATGTGTCAGTAACTGGCACGACGTTTACTTCGTTCCCTAGATTTTTTTTTATACCGAGGATCGTTGATTTTTTTTAATAAATTTCCACCTCCAAGACAAAATTGTTCCTTTATCACCTGGTTTCATCAAATTTTTTTATGGATTCATTTAAAAGATGTTGTTATCCTTAGTCTGTGATGTGTCAGTAACTGGCTTGACGTTTACTTCGTTCCCTAGAAATTTTTTTATACCGAGGATCGTTGATTTTTTTTAATAAATTTCCACCTCCAAGACAAAATTGTTCCTTTATCCCCTGGTTTCATCAAATTTTTTTACGGATTCATTTAAAAGATGTTGTTACCTATGATCTGAGATGTGTCAGTAACAGGCACGACGTTTACTTCGTTTCCTAGAAATTTTTTTATACCGAGGATCGTTGATTTTTTTTAATAAATTTCCACCTCCAAGACAAAATTGTTCTTTATCCCCTGGTTTCATCAAATTTTTTTACAGATTCATTTAAAGGATGTTGTTACCTATAATCTGTAATGTGTCAGTAACTGGCACGACGTTTACTACGTTCCCTAGAAATTTTTTTATGCCGAGGATCGTTGATTTTTTTTAATAAATTTCTACCTCCAAGACAAAATTATTCCTTTATTCCCTGGTTTCATCAAATTTTTTTACGGATTCATTTAAATGACGTTGTGTCCTATAATCTGTGATGTGTCAGTAACTGGCACGACGTTTACTTCGTTCCCTAGAAATTTTTTTATACCGAGGATCGTTGATTTTTTTTAATAAATTTCCACCTCCAAGACAAAATTGTTCCTTTATCCCCTGGTTTCATCAAACTTTTTTACGGATTCATTTAAAGGATGTATTACCTATAATCTGTAATGTGTCAGTAACTGGCACGACGTTTACTACGTTCCCTAGAAATTTTTTTATGCCGAGGATCGTTGATTTTTTTTAATAAATTTCCATCTCCAAGACAAAATTATTCCTTTATTCCCTGGTTTCATCAAATTTTTTTACGGATTCATTTAAATGACGTTGTGTCCTATAATCTTTGATGTGTCAGTAACTGGCACGACGTTTACTTCGTTCCCTAAATATTTTTTTATACCGAGGATCGTTGATTTTTTTTAATAAATTTCCACCTCCAAGACAAAATTGTTCCTTTATCCCCTGGTTTCATCAAATTCTTTTATGGATTCATTTAAAAGATGTTGTTACCTATAATCTGTGATGTGTCAGTAACTGGCTTGACGTTTACTTCGTTCCCTAGAAATTTTTTTATACCGAGGATCGTTGATTTTTTTTAATAAATTTCCACCTCCAAGACAAAATTGTTCCTTTAGACCCTGGTTTCATCAAATTTTTTTACGGATTCATTTAAAAGATGTTGTTACCTATGATCTGAGATGTGTCAGTAACAGGCACGACGTTTACTTCGTTTCCTAGAAATTTTTTTCGATTAGAACGATTAGCACTTAGAACGATTTTAAGAATACCAAAAGGACAGTCGTGTGTTTCACATTTTAAGGCTAATAAAATGTTAACTGTCCCTTGCATTTATATTTTAAATTGTGCCTCATTCAAAAAAAATCATCCAAATTTTTATGTTCAGAATGATGGCTATCATGACTATAATACTAGGAATAAATCGAATGTAGTTACTGAAAGACATAACACACAATTTTTCAAAAACTGTGCAATGTATCAAACAGCAAAATTTTATGAATTTTTACCAGCATGTTTGAAAGAAATAAAAACCAGTAAACTTTTTCGCACAAAATTAAAGAATGTATTGATCAATAAAGAGTTTTACTCTATTAAAGCTTTTGAGAGTAATAAAATGTCTGAAAAAGTATTATCAGGATTATAAAATAAACAAAATTATAAATTTACATATACATTGTATTGACTGATATATATATATGTATGTATGTGTATATATACATATATGTATGTGTGTGTATATGTGTATGTGTATGTATATATATATATATATATGTATATATATGTGTGTGTGTATGTATGTATGTATATATATATATGTATGTATATATATATATATATATATATGTATATATATATATGTTCCACATAAACTAAAATTTATCAGTATTAATGGTGACTTTGGCTTGTATTTTGTTTTTATTATTATTGTCAGTGATTGTGTTTGATAGTGTTAAATAACTTATGTAAATGTGTTTAAGTTTGATGTTTTTATGTTGTATTTTGTCCAATTTTGACTTGAACATATGTTTGTCTTGTACAACCAAAAAGAAGTTCCAAAATAAAAATAAATAAATAAATAAATAAATAAATACCGAGGATCGTTGATTTTTTTTAATAAATTTCCACCTCCAAGACAAAATTGTTCTTTTTCCCCTGGTTTCATCAAATTTTTTTACAGATTCATTTAAAGGATGTTGTTACCTATAATCTGTGATGTGTCATTAACTGGCACGACGTTTACTTCGTTCCCTAGAAAATTTTTTATGCCGAGGATCGTTGATTTTTTTTAATAAATTTCCACCTCCAAGACAAAATTGTTCCTTTATCCCCTGGTTTCATCAAACTTTTTTACGGATTCATTTAAAGGAAGTTGTTACCTATAATCTTTGATGTGTCAGTAACTGGCACGACGTACGCTTCGTACCCTAGAAATTTATTTATACCGAGGATCGTTGATTTTTTTTAATAAATTTCTACCTCCAAGACATGATGTGTCAGTAACTGGCACGACGTACATTTCGTTCCCTAGAAATTTTTTTATACCGAGGATCGTTGATTTTTTTTAATAAATTTCCACCTCCAAGACAAAATTGTTCCTTTATCCCCTGGTTTCATCAAATTTTTTTACGGATTCATTTAAAAGATGTTGTTACCTATGATCTGAGATGTGTCAGTAACAGGCACGACGTTTACTTCGTTTCCTAGAAATTTTTTTATACCGAGGATCGTTGATTTTTTTTAATAAATTTCCACCTCCAAGACAAAATTGTTCTTTATCCCCTGGTTTCATCAAATTTTTTTACAGATTCATTTAAAGGATGTTGTTACCTATAATCTGTAATGTGTCAGTAACTGGCACGACGTTTACTACGTTCCCTAGAAATTTTTTTATGCCGAGGATCGTTGATTTTTTTTAATAAATTTCTACCTCCAAGACAAAATTATTCCTTTATTCCCTGGTTTCATCAAATTTTTTTACGGATTCATTTAAATGACGTTGTGTCCTATAATCTGTGATGTGTCAGTAACTGGCACGACGTTTACTTCGTTCCCTAGAAATTTTTTTATACCGAGGATCGTTGATTTTTTTTAATAAATTTCCACCTCCAAGACAAAATTGTTCCTTTATCCCCTGGTTTCATCAAACTTTTTTACGGATTCATTTAAAGGATGTATTACCTATAATCTGTAATGTGTCAGTAACTGGCACGACGTTTACTACGTTCCCTAGAAATTTTTTTATGCCGAGGATCGTTGATTTTTTTTAATAAATTTCCATCTCCAAGACAAAATTATTCCTTTATTCCCTGGTTTCATCAAATTTTTTTACGGATTCATTTAAATGACGTTGTGTCCTATAATCTTTGATGTGTCAGTAACTGGCACGACGTTTACTTCGTTCCCTAAATATTTTTTTATACCGAGGATCGTTGATTTTTTTTAATAAATTTCCACCTCCAAGACAAAATTGTTCCTTTATCCCCTGGTTTCATCAAATTCTTTTATGGATTCATTTAAAAGATGTTGTTACCTATAATCTGTGATGTGTCAGTAACTGGCTTGACGTTTACTTCGTTCCCTAGAAATTTTTTTATACCGAGGATCGTTGATTTTTTTTAATAAATTTCCACCTCCAAGACAAAATTGTTCCTTTAGACCCTGGTTTCATCAAATTTTTTTACGGATTCATTTAAAAGATGTTGTTACCTATGATCTGAGATGTGTCAGTAACAGGCACGACGTTTACTTCGTTTCCTAGAAATTTTTTTATACCGAGGATCGTTGATTTTTTTTAATAAATTTCCACCTCCAAGACAAAATTGTTCTTTTTCCCCTGGTTTCATCAAATTTTTTTACAGATTCATTTAAAGGATGTTGTTACCTATAATCTGTGATGTGTCATTAACTGGCACGACGTTTACTTCGTTCCCTAGAAAATTTTTTATGCCGAGGATCGTTGATTTTTTTTAATAAATTTCCACCTCCAAGACAAAATTGTTCCTTTATCCCCTGGTTTCATCAAACTTTTTTACGGATTCATTTAAAGGAAGTTGTTACCTATAATCTTTGATGTGTCAGTAACTGGCACGACGTACGCTTCGTACCCTAGAAATTTATTTATACCGAGGATCGTTGATTTTTTTTAATAAATTTCTACCTCCAAGACATGATGTGTCAGTAACTGGCACGACGTACATTTCGTTCCCTAGAAATTTTTTTATACCGAGGATCGTTGATTTTTTTAAGAAATTTCCACCTCCAAGACAAAATTGTTCCTTTATTCCCTGGTTTCATCAAATTTTTTTACGGATTCATTTAAAAGATGTTGTTACCTATAATCTGTGATGTGTCAGTAACCGGCACGACGTACACTTCATTCCCTAGAAATTTTTTTATACCGAGGATCGTTGATTTTTTTAGTAAATTTCCACCTCCAAGACAAAATTGTTCCTTTATCCCCTGGTTTCATCAAATTTTTTTACGGATTCATTTAAAGGATGTTGTTACCTATAATCTGTGATGTGTCAGTAACTGGCACGACGTTTACTACGTTCCCTAGAAATTTTTTTATGCCGAGGATCGTTGATTTTTTTTAATAAATTTCCACCTCCAAGACAAAATTATTCCTTTATTCCCTGGTTTCATCAAATTTTTTTATGGATTCATTTAAATGACGTTGTGTCCTATAATCTGTGATGTGTCAGTAACTGGCACGACGTTTACTTCGTTCCCTAGAAATTTTTTTATACCGAGGATCGTTGGTTTTTTTTTAATAAATTTCCACCTCCAAGACAAAATTGTTCCTTTATCCCCTGGTTTCATCAAATTTTTTTACGGATTCATTTAAAAGATGTTGTTACCTATAATCTGAAATGTGTCAGTAACAGGCACGACGTTTACTTCGTTCCCTAGAATTTTTTTTATACCGAGGATCGTTGATTTTTTTTAATAAATTTCCACCTCCAAGACAAAATTGTTCTTTATCCCCTGGTTTCATCAAATTTTTTTACGGATTCATTTAAAGGATGTTGTTACCTATAATCTGTGATGTGTCAGTAACTGGCACGACGTTTACTTCGTTCCCTAGAATTTTTTTTATGCCGAGGATCGTTGATTTTTTTTAATAAATTTCCACCTCCAAGACAAAATTGTTCCTTTATTAACTGGTTTCTTCAATATTTTTACGGATTCATTTAAAAGATGTTGTTACCTATAATCTGTAATGTGTCAGTATCTGGCACGACGTTTACTTCGTTCCCTAGAAATTTTTTTATACCGAGGATCGTTGATTTTTTTTAATAAATTTCCACCTCCAAGACAAAATTGTTCTTTATCCCCTGGTTTCATCAAATTTTTTTACGGATTCATTTAAAGGATGTTGTTACCTATAATCTGTGATGTGTCAGTAACTAGCACGACGTTTACTTCGTTCCCTAGAAATTTTTTTATGCCGAGGATCGTTGATTTTTTTTAATAAATTTCCACCTCCAAGACAAAATTGTTCCTTTATTCCCTGGTTTCCTCAAAATTTTTTACGGATTCATTTAAAGGATGTTGTTACCTATAATCTGTGATGTGTCAGTAACTGGCACGACGTTTACTTCGTTCCCTAGAAATTTTAATATACCGAGGATCGTTGATTTTTTTTAATAAATTTCCACCTCCAAGACAAAATTGTTCCTTTATCCCCTGGTTTCATCAAACTTTTTTACGGATTCATTTAAAAGATGTATTACCTATAATCTGTAATGTGTCAGTAACTGGCACGACGTACACTTCGTTCCCTAGAAATTTTTTTATACCGAGGATCGTTGATTTTTTTTAATAAATTTCCACCTCCAAGACAAAATTGTTCCTTTATCCCCTGGTTTTATCAACTTATTTTACGGATTCATTTAAATTATGTTGTTACCTATAATCTGTGATGTGATAGTAACAGGCACGACGTTTACTTCGTTTCCTAGAAATTTTTTTATACCGAGGATCGTTGATTTTTTTTAATAAATTTCCACCTCCAAGACAAAATTGTTCTTTATCCCCTGGTTTCATCAAATTTTTTTACGGATTCATTTAAAGGATGTTGTTACCTATAATCTGTGATGTGTCAGTAACTGGCACGACGTTTACTTCTTTCCCTAGAATTTTTTTTATGCCGAGGATCGTTGATTTTTTTTAATAAATTTCCACCTCCAAGACAAAATTGTTCCTTTATTCCCTGGTTTCCTCAAATTTTTTTACGGATTCATTTAAAGGGTGTTGATACCTATAATCTGTGATGTGTCAGTAACTGGCACGACGTACACTTCGTTCTCTAGAAATTTTTTTATACCGAGGATCGTTGATTTTTTTAATAAATTTCCACCTCCAAGACAAAATTGTTCCTTTATTCCCTGGTTTCATCAAATTTTTTTACGGATTCATTTAAAAGATGTTGTTACCTATAATCTGTGATGTGACACTAACCGGCACGACGTACACTTCATTCCCTAGAAATTTTTTTATACCGAGGATCATTGATTTTTTTTAATAAATTTCCACCTCCAAGACAAAATTGTTCCTTTATCCCCTGGTTTCATCAATTTTTTTTTACGGATTCATTTAAAGGGTGTTGATACCTATAATCTGTGATGTGTCAGTAACTGGCACGACGTTTACTTCGTTCCCTAGAAATTTTTTTATACCGAGGATCGTTGATTTTTTTTAATAAATTTCCACCTCCAAGACAAAATTGTTCCTTTTTCCCCTGGTTTCATCAAATTTTTTTACGGATTCATTTAAAAGATGTTGTTACCTATAATCTGAGATGTGTCAGTAACAGGCACGACGTTTACTTCGTTCCCTAGAAATTTTTTTATACCGAGGATCGTTGATTTTTTTTAATAAATTTCCACCTCCAAGACAAAATTGTTCTTTATCCCCTGGTTTCATCAAATTTTTTTACGGATTCATTTACAAGATGTTGTTACCTATAATCTGTGATGTGTCAGTAACTGGCACGACGTTTACTTCGTTCCCTAGAAATTTTTTTATGCCGAGGATCGTTGATTTTTTTTAATAAATTTCCACCTCCAAGACAAATATGTTCCTTTATTCCCTGGTTTCCTCAAATTTTTTTACGGATTCATTTAAAGGATGTTGTTATCTCTAATCTGTGATGTGTCAGTAATTAGCACGACGTTTACTTCGTTCCCTAGAAATTTTTTTATACCGAGGATCGTTGATTTTTTTTAATAAATTTCCACCTCCAAGACAAAATTGTTTCTTTATCCCCTGGTTTCATCAAATTTTTTTATGGATTCATTTAAAAGATGTTGTTACCTATAATCTGTGATGTGTCAGTAACTGGCTTGACGTTTACTTCGTTCCCTAGAAATTTTTTTATACCGAGGATCGTTGATTTTTTTTAATAAATTTCCACCTCCAAGACAAAATTGTTCCTTTATCCCCTGGTTTCATCAAATTTTTTTACGGATTCATTTAAAAGATGTTGTTACCTATGATCTGAGATGTGTCAGTAACAGGCACGACGTTTACTTCGTTTCCTAGAAATTTTTTTATACCGAGGATCGTTGATTTTTTTTAATAAATTTCCACCTCCAAGACAAAATTGTTCCTTTATCCCCTGGTTTCATCAAACTTTTTTACGGATTCATTTAAAGGATGTATTACCTATAATCTGTAATGTGTCAGTAACTGGCACGACGTTTACTACGTTCCCTAGAAATTTTTTTATGCCGAGGATCGTTGATTTTTTTTAATAAATTTCCACCTCCAAGACAAAATTATTCCTTTATTCCCTGGTTTCATCAAATTTTTTTACGGATTCATTTAAATGACGTTGTGACCTATAATCCGTGATGTGTCAGTAACTGGCACGACGTTTACTATGTTCCCTAGAAATTTTTTTATACCGAGGATCGTTGATTTTTTTTAATAAATTTCCACCTCCAAGACAAAATTGTTCCTTTATCCCCTGGTTTCATCAAACTTTTTTACGGATTCATTTAAAGGATGTATTACCTATAATCTGTAATGTGTCAGTAACTGGCACGACGTTTACTACGTTCCCTAGAAATTTTTTTATGCCGAGGATCGTTGATTTTTTTTAATAAATTTCCACCTCCAAGACAAAATTATTCCTTTATTCCCTGGTTTCATCAAATTTTTTTACGGATTCCTTTAAATGACGTTGTGTCCTATAATCTGTGATGTGTCAGTAACTGGCACGACGTTTACTTCGTTCCCTAGATTTTTTTTTATACCGAGGATCGTTGATTTTTTTTAATAAATTTCCACCTCCAAGACAAAATTGTTCCTTTATCCCCTGGTTTCATCAAATTTTTTTATGGATTCATTTAAAAGATGTTGTTATCCTTAGTCTGTGATGTGTCAGTAACTGGCTTGACGTTTACTTCGTTCCCTAGAAATTTTTTTATACCGAGGATCGTTGATTTTTTTTAATAAATTTCCACCTCCAAGACAAAATTGTTCCTTTATCCCCTGGTTTCATCAAATTTTTTTACGGATTCATTTAAAAGATGTTGTTACCTATGATCTGAGATGTGTCAGTAACAGGCACGACGTTTACTTCGTTGCCTAGAAATTTTTTTATACCGAGGATCGTTGATTTTTTTTAATAAATTTCCACCTCCAAGACAAAATTGTTCTTTATCCCCTGGTTTTATCAAATTTTTTTACAGATTCATTTAAAGGATGTTGTTACCTATAATCTGTAATGTGTCAGTAACTGGCACGACGTTTACTACGTTCCCTAGAAATTTTTTTATGCCGAGGATCGTTGATTTTTTTTAATAAATTTCTACCTCCAAGACAAAATTAATTATTCCTTTATTCCCTGGTTTCATCAAATTTTTTTACGGATTCATTTAAATGACGTTGTGTCCTATAATCTGTGATGTGTCAGTAACTGGCACGACGTTTACTTCGTTCCCTAGAAATTTTTTTATACCGAGGATCGTTGATTTTTTTAAGAAATTTCCACCTCCAAGACAAAATTGTTCCTTTATTCCCTGGTTTCATCAAACTTTTTTACGGATTCATTTAAAGGAAGTTGTTACCTATAATCTTTGATGTGTCAGTAACTGGCACGACGTACACTTCGTACCCTAGAAATTTATTTATACCGAGGATCGTTGATTTTTTTTAATAAATTTCTACCTCCAAGACATGATGTGTCAGTAACTGGCACGACGTACATTTCGTTCCCTAGAAATTTTTTTATACCGAGGATCGTTGATTTTTTTAAGAAATTTCCACCTCCAAGACAAAATTGTTCCTTTATTCCCTGGTTTCATCAAATTTTTTTACGGATTCATTTAAAAGATGTTGTTACCTATAATCTGTGATGTGTCAGTAACCGGCACGACGTACACTTCATTCCCTAGAAATTTTTTTATACCGAGGATCGTTGATTTTTTTTTAATAAATTTCCACCTCCAAGACAAAATTGTTCCTTTATCCCCTGGTTTCATCAAATTTTTTTACGGATTCATTTAAAAGATGTTGTTACCTATAATCTGAAATGTGTCAGTAACAGGCACGACGTTTACTTCGTTCCCTAGAATTTTTTTTATACCGAGGATCGTTGATTTTTTTTAATAAATTTCCACCTCCAAGACAAAATTGTTCTTTATCCCCTGGTTTCATCAAATTTTTTTACGGATTCATTTAAAGGATGTTGTTACCTATAATCTGTGATGTGTCAGTAACTGGCACGACGTTTACTTCGTTCCCTAGAATTTTTTTTATGCCGAGGATCGTTGATTTTTTTTAATAAATTTCCACCTCCAAGACAAAATTGTTCCTTTATTCCCTGGTTTCTTCAATATTTTTACGGATTCATTTAAAAGATGTTGTTACCTATAATCTGTGATGTGTCAGTATCTGGCACGACGTTTACTTCGTTCCCTAGAAATTTTTTTATACCGAGGATCGTTGATTTTTTTTAATAAATTTCCACCTCCAAGACAAAATTGTTCTTTATCCCCTGGTTTCATCAAATTTTTTTACGGATTCATTTAAAGGATGTTGTTACCTATAATCTGTGATGTGTCAGTAACTAGCACGACGTTTACTTCGTTCCCTAGAAATTTTTTTATGCCGAGGATCGTTGATTTTTTTTAATAAATTTCCACCTCCAAGACAAAATTGTTCCTTTATTCCCTGGTTTCCTCAAAATTTTTTACGGATTCATTTAAAAGATGTTGTTACCTATAATCTGTGATGTGTCAGTAACTGGCACGACGTTTACTTCGTTCCCTAGAAATTTTTTTATACCGAGGATCGTTGATTTTTTTTAATAAATTTCCACCTCCAAGACAAAATTGTTCCTTTATCCCCTGGTTTCATCAAACTTTTTTACGGATTCATTTAAAGGATGTATTACCTATAATCTGTAATGTGTCAGTAACTGGCACGACGTACACTTCGTTCCCTAGAAATTTTTTTATACCGAGGATCGTTGATTTTTTTTAATAAATTTCCACCTCCAAGACAAAATTGTTCCTTTATCCCCTGGTTTCATCAAACTTTTTTACGGATTCATTTAAAGGATGTATTACCTATAATCTGTAATGTGTCAGTAACTGGCACGACGTACACTTCGTTCCCTAGAAATTTTTTTATACCGAGGATCGTTGATTTTTTTTAATAAATTTCCACCTCCAAGACAAAATTGTTCCTTTATCCCCTGGTTTCATCAAACTTTTTTACGGATTCATTTAAAGGATGTTGTTACCTATCATTTAAAGGATGTTGTTACCTATAATCTGTGATGTGTCAGTAACTGGCACGACGTTTACTTCGTTCCCTAGAAATTTTTTTATACCGAGGATCGTTGATTTTTTTTAATAAATTTCCACCTCCAAGACAAAATTGTTCCTTTATCCCCTGGTTTCATCAAATTTTTTTATGGATTCATTTAAAAGATGTTGTTACCTATAATCTGTGATGTGTCAGTAACTGGCTTGACGTTTACTTCGTTCCCTAGAAATTTTTTTATACCGAGGATCGTTGATTTTTTTTAATAAATTTCCACCTCCAAGACAAAATTGTTCCTTTATCCCCTGGTTTCATCAAATTTTTTTACGGATTCATTTAAAAGATGTTGTTACCTATGATCTGAGATGTGTCAGTAACAGGCACGACGTTTACTTCGTTTCCTAGAAATTTTTTTATACCGAGGATCGTTGATTTTTTTTATTAAATTTCCACCTCCAAGACAAAATTGTTCTTTATCCCCTGGTTTCATCAAATTTTTTTACGGATTCATTTAAGGTAGAGATAACGCCGAACAGCTGATCGACGTAATGCCCTTTGATTAACATGTAAACCTTAGCAAATTGACAAAAATTCTGAAATTTTTTTGAGAGGCAGATATTAGTGCCTAAAAGCCATAAAAAAAATTTCAAAACGATTTAACGAGCCGATTTTTTTTAATTAATTTTTTTAATTTTCAACATAGGGCTTTCCCATGGAGAGCCAAACTAAAAAATTAATTTAAAAAAATCTGCTCGTTAAATGTTTTTGAAACTTTTGCTATGGCTTTTAGGCACTAATATCTGCCTCTCAAAAAAATTTCAGAATTTTTGTCAATTTGCTAAGGTTTACATGTTAATCAAAGGGGATTACGTCGAACAGCTGTTCGACGTTATCTCTACCTTAAAGGATGTTGTTACCTATAATCTGTGATGTGTCAGTAACTGGCACGACGTTTACTTCTTTCCCTAGAAATTTTTTTATGCCGAGGATCGTTGATTTTTTTTAATAAATTTCCACCTCCAAGACAAAATTGTTCCTTTATTCCCTGGTTTCCTCAAATTTTTTTACGGATTCATTTAAAGGGTGTTGATACCTATAATCTGTGATGTGTCAGTAACTGGCACGACGTACACTTCGTTCTCTAGAAATTTTTTTATACCGAGGATCGTTGATTTTTTTAATAAATTACCACCTCCAAGACAAAATTGTTCCTTTATTCCCTGGTTTCATCACATTTTTTTACGGATTCATTTAAAAGATGTTGTTACCTATAATCTGTGATGTGTCAGTAACCGGCACGACGTACACTTCATTCCCTAGAAATTTTTTTATACCGAGGATCATTGATTTTTTTTAATAAATTTCCACCTCCAAGACAAAATTGTTCCTTTATCCCCTGGTTTCATCAATTTTTTTTTACGGATTCATTTAAAGGGTGTTGATACCTATAATCTGTGATGTGTCAGTAACTGGCACAACGTTTACTTCGTTCCCTAGAAATTTTTTTATACCGAGGATCGTTGATTTTTTTTAATAAATTTCCACCTCCAAGACAAAATTGTTCCTTTTTCCCCTGGTTTCATCAAATTTTTTTACGGATTCATTTAAAAGATGTTGTTACCTATAATCTGAGATGTGTCAGTAACAGGCACGACGTTTACTTCGTTCCCTAGAAATTTTTTTATACCGAGGATCGTTGATTTTTTTTAATAAATTTCCACCTCCAAGACAAAATTGTTCTTTATCCCCTGGTTTCATCAAATTTTTTTACGGATTCATTTACAAGATGTTGTTACCTATAATCTGTGATGTGTCAGTAACTGGCACGACGTACACTTCGTACCCTAGAAATTTTTTTATACCGAGGATCGTTGATTTTTTTAATAAATTTTTACCTCCAAGACAAAATTGTTCCTTTATCCCCTGGTTTCATCAAATTTTTTTATTAATTCATTTAAAAGATGTTGTTACCTATAATCTGTGATGTGTCATTAACTGGCACGTTTACTTCGTTCCCTAGAAATTTTTTTATGACGAGGATCGTTGATTTTTTTTAATAAATTTCCACCTCCAAGACAAAATTATTCCTTTATTCCCTGGTTTCATCAAATTTTTTTACGGATTCATTTAAAGGATGTTATTATTTATAATCTGTGATGTGTTAGTAACTGGCACGACGTACACTTCGTACCCTAGAAATTTTTTTATACCGAGGATCGTTGATTTTTTTTAATAAATTTCCACCTCCAAGACAAAATTGTTCCTTTATCCCCTGGTTTCATCAAATTTTTTTACGGATTCATTTAAAAGATGTTGTTACCTATAATCTGTGATGTGTCAGTAACTGGCACGACGTTTACTTCGTTCCCTAGAAATTTTTTTATACCGAGGATCGTTGATTTTTTTTAATAAATTTCCACCTCCAAGACATAATTGTTCTTTATCCCCTGGTTTCATCAATTTTTTTTACGGATTCATTTAAAGGGTGTTGATACCTATAATCTGTGATGTGTCAGTAACTGGCACGACGTTTACTTCGTTCCCTAGAATTTTTTTTATACCGAGGATCGTTGATTTTTTTTAATAAATTTCCACCTCCAAGACAAAATTGTTCCTTTTTCCCCTGGTTTCATCAAATTTTTTTACGGATTCATTTAAAAGATGTTGTTACCTATAATCTGAGATGTGTCAGTAACAGGCACGACGTTTACTTCGTTCCCTAGAAATTTTTTTATACCGAGGATCGTTGATTTTTTTTAATAAATTTCCACCTCCAAGACAAAATTGTTCTTTATCCCCTGGTTTCATCAATTTTTTTTACGGATTCATTTACAAGATGTTGTTACCTATAATCTGTGATGTGACAGTAACTGGCACGACGTTTACTTCGTTCCCTAGAAATTTTTTTATACCGAGGATCGTTGATTTTTTTTAATAAATTTCCACCTCCAAGACAAAATTGTTCCTTTTTCCCCTGGTTTCATCAAATTTTTTTACGGATTCATTTAAAAGATGTTGTTAACTATAATCTGAGATGTGTCAGTAACAGGCACGACGTTTACTTCGTTCCCTAGAAATTTTTTTATACCGAGGATCGTTGATTTTTTTTAATAAATTTCCACCTCCAAGACAAAATTGTTCTTTATCCCCTGGTTTCATCAAATTTTTTTACGGATTCATTTACAAGATGTTGTTACCTATAATCTGTGATGTGTCAGTAACTGGCACGACGTTTACTTCGTTCCATAGATTTTTTTTTATGCCGAGGATCGTTGATTTTTTTTAATAAATTTCCACCTCCAAGACAAAATTGTTCCTTTATTCCCTGGTTTCCTCAAATTTTTTTACGGATTCATTTATAGGATGTTGTTATCTATAATCTGTGATGTGTCAGTAACTAGCACGTCGTTTACTTCGTTCCCTAGAAATTTTTTTATACCGAGGATCGTTGATTTTTTTTAATAAATTTCCACCTCCAAGACAAAATTGTTCCTTTATCCCCTGGTTTCATCAAACTTTTTTACGGATTCATTTAAAGGATGTATTACCTATAATCTGTAATGTGTCAGTAACTGGCACGACGTACACTTCGTTCCCTAGAAATTTTTTTATACCGAGGATCGTTGATTTTTTTTAATAAATTTCCACCTCCAAGACAAAATTGTTCCTTTATCCCCTGGTTTCATCAACTTATTTTACGGATTCATTTAAAAGATGTTGTTACCTATAATCTGTGATGTGATAGTAACTGGCACGACGTACACTTCGTACCCTAGAAATTTTTTTATACCTAGGATCGTTGATTTTTTTTAATAAATTTCCACCTCCAAGACAAAATTGTTCCTTTATCCCCTGGTTTCATCAAATTTTTTTATTAATTCATTTAAAAGATGTTGTTACCTATAATCTGTGATGTGTCATTAACTGGCACGACGTTTACTTCGTTCCCTAGAAATTTTTTTATGACGAGGATCGTTGATTTTTTTTAATAAATTTCCACCTCCAAGACAAAATTATTCCTTTATTCCCTGGTTTCATCAAATTTTTTTACGGATTCATTTAAAGGATGTTATTATTTATAATCTGTGATGTGTTAGTAACTGGCACGACGTACACTTCGTACCCTAGAAATTTTTTTATACCGAGGATCGTTGATTTTTTTTAATAAATTTCCACCTCCAAGACAAAATTGTTCCTTTATCCCCTGGTTTCATCAAATTTTTTTACGGATTCATTTAAAAGATGTTGTTACCTATAATCTGTGATGTGTCAGTAACTGGCACGACGTTTACTTCGTTCCCTAGAAATTTTTTTATACCGAGGATCGTTGATTTTTTTTAATAAATTTCCACCTCCAAGACATAATTGTTCTTTATCCCCTGGTTTCATCAATTTTTTTTACAGATTCATTTAAAGGGTGTTAATACCTATAATCTGTGATGTGTCAGTAACTGGCACGACGTTTACTTCGTTCCCTAGAATTTTTTTTATACCGAGGATCGTTGATTTTTTTTAATAAATTTCCACCTCCAAGACAAAATTGTTCCTTTTTCCCCTGGTTTCATCAAATTTTTTTACGGATTCATTTAAAAGATGTTGTTACCTATAATCTGAGATGTGTCAGTAACAGGCACGACGTTTACTTCGTTCCCTAGAAATTTTTTTATACCGAGGATCGTTGATTTTTTTTAATAAATTTCCACCTCCAAGACAAAATTGTTCTTTATCCCCTGGTTTCATCAAATTTTTTTACGGATTCATTTACAAGATGTTGTTACCTATAATCTGTGATGTGTCAGTAACTGGCACGACGTTTACTTCGTTCCCTAGAAATTTTTTTATGCCGAGGATCGTTGATTTTTTTTAATAAATTTCCACCTCCAAGACAAAATTGTTCCTTTATTCCCTGGTTTCCTCAAATTTTTTTACGGATTCATTTAAAGGATGTTGTTATCTATAATCTGTGATGTGTCAGTAACTAGCACGACGTTTACTTCGTTCCCTAGAAATTTTTTTTATACCGAGGATCGTTGATTTTTTTTAATAAATTTCCACCTCCAAGACAAAATTGTTCCTTTATCCCCTGGTTTCATCAAACTTTTTTACGGATTCATTTAAAGGATGTATTACCTATAATCTGTAATGTGTCAGTAACTGGCACGACGTACACTTCGTTCCCTAGAAATTTTTTTATACCGAGGATCGTTGATTTTTTTTAATAAATTTCCACCTCCAAGACAAAATTGTTCCTTTATCCCCTGGTTTCATCAATTTATTTTACGGATTCATTTACAAGATGTTGTTACCTATAATCTGTGATGTGACAGTAACTGGCACGACGTTTACTTCGTTCCCTAGAAATTTTTTTATACCGAGGATCGTTGATTTTTTTTAATAAATTTCCACCTCCAAGACAAAATTGTTCCTTTTTCCCCTGGTTTCATCAAATTTTTTTACGGATTCATTTAAAAGATGTTGTTACCTATAATCTGAGATGTGTCAGTAACAGGCACGACGTTTACTTCGTTCCCTAGAAATTTTTTTATACCGAGGATCGTTGATTTTTTTTAATAAATTTCCACCTCCAAGACAAAATTGTTCTTTATCCCCTGGTTTCATCAAATTTTTTTACGGATTCATTTACAAGATGTTGTTACCTATAATCTGTGATGTGTCAGTAACTGGCACGACGTTTACTTCGTTCCCTAGAAATTTTTTTATGCCGAGGATCGTTGATTTTTTTTAATAAATTTCCACCTCCAAGACAAAATTGTTCCTTTATTCCCTGGTTTCCTCAAATTTTTTTACGGATTCATTTATAGGATGTTGTTATCTATAATCTGTGATGTGTCAGTAACTAGCACGTCGTTTACTTCGTTCCCTAGAAATTTTTTTATACCGAGGATCGTTGATTTTTTTTAATAAATTTCCACCTCCAAGACAAAATTGTTCCTTTATCCCCTGGTTTCATCAAACTTTTTTACGGATTCATTTAAAGGATGTATTACCTATAATCTGTAATGTGTCAGTAACTGGCACGACGTACACTTCGTTCCCTAGAAATTTTTTTATACCGAGGATCGTTGATTTTTTTTAATAAATTTCCACCTCCAAGACAAAATTGTTCCTTTATCCCCTGGTTTCATCAACTTATTTTATGGATTCATTTAAAAGATGTTGTTACCTATAATCTGTGATGTGATAGTAACTGGCACGACGTACACTTCGTACCCTAGAAATTTTTTTATACCTAGGATCGTTGATTTTTTTTAATAAATTTCCACCTCCAAGACAAAATTGTTCCTTTATCCCCTGGTTTCATCAAATTTTTTTATTAATTCATTTAAAAGATGTTGTTACCTATAATCTGTGATGTGTCATTAACTGGCACGACGTTTACTTCGTTCCCTAGAAATTTTTTTATGACGAGGATCGTTGATTTTTTTTAATAAATTTCCACCTCCAAGACAAAATTATTCCTTTATTCCCTGGTTTCATCAAATTTTTTTACGGATTCATTTAAAGGATGTTATTATTTATAATCTGTGATGTGTTAGTAACTGGCACGACGTACACTTCGTACCCTAGAAATTTTTTTATACCGAGGATCGTTGATTTTTTTTAATAAATTTCCACCTCCAAGACAAAATTGTTCCTTTATCCCCTGGTTTCATCAAATTTTTTTACGGATTCATTTAAAAGATGTTGTTACCTATAATCTGTGATGTGTCAGTAACTGGCACGACGTTTACTTCGTTCCCTAGAAATTTTTTTATACCGAGGATCGTTGATTTTTTTTAATAAATTTCCACCTCCAAGACATAATTGTTCTTTATCCCCTGGTTTCATCAATTTTTTTTACAGATTCATTTAAAGGGTGTTGATACCTATAATCTGTGATGTGTCAGTAACTGGCACGACGTTTACTTCGTTCCCTAGAAATTTTTTTATACCGAGGATCGTTGATTTTTTTTAATAAATTTCCACCTCCAAGACAAAATTGTTCCTTTTTCCCCTGGTTTCATCAAATTTTTTTACGGATTCATTTAAAAGATGTTGTTACCTATAATCTGAGATGTGTCAGTAACAGGCATGACGTTTACTTCGTTCCCTAGAAATTTTTTTATACCGAGGATCGTTGATTTTTTTTAATAAATTTCCACCTCCAAGACAAAATTGTTCTTTATCCCCTGGTTTCATCAAATTTTTTTACGGATTCATTTACAAGATGTTGTTACCTATAATCTGTGATGTGTCAGTAACTGGCACGACGTTTACTTCGTTCCCTAGAAATTTTTTTATGCCGAGGATCGTTGATTTTTTTTAATAAATTTCCACCTCCAAGACAAAATTGTTCCTTTATTCCCTGGTTTCCTCAAATTTTTTTACGGATTCATTTAAAGGATGTTGTTATCTATAATCTGTGATGTGTCAGTAACAAGCACGGCGTTTACTTCGTTCCCTAGAAATTTTTTTATACCGAGGATCGTTGATTTTTTTTAATAAATTTCCACCTCCAAGACAAAATTGTTCCTTTATCCCCTGGTTTCATCAAACTTTTTTACGGATTCATTTAAAGGATGTATTACCTATAATCTGTAATGTGTCAGTAACTGGCACGACGTACACTTCGTTCCCTAGAAATTTTTTTATACCGAGGATCGTTGATTTTTTTTAATAAATTTCCACCTCCAAGACAAAATTGTTCCTTTATCCCCTGGTTTCATCAATTTATTTTACGGATTCATTTAAAAGATGTTGTTACCTATAATCTGTGATGTGATAGTAACTGGCACGACGTACACTTCGTACCCTAGAAATTTTTTTATACCTAGGATCGTTGATTTTTTTAATAAATTTTTACCTCCAAGACAAAATTGTTCCTTTATTCCCTGGTTTCATCAAACTTTCTTACGGATTCATTTAAAAGATGTTGTAACCTATAATCTGTGATGTGTCAGTAACTGGCACGACGTTTACTTCGTTCCCTAGAAATTTTTTTATACCGAGGATCGTTGATTTTTTTTAATAAATTTCCACCTCCAAGACAAAATTCGATGGTGTTCCGTCAAATCGGACTAACTCGTTTTATCGCGATTTGCAAAAGCAAACAACTCGTTTTATCGCGCGCGCTCAAAATGGACTAACTCATTTTACCTCAGCCGCTCAAAAACGATCAACTCGTTTTATCGCGTGCGCTCAAAAAGGACTAACTCATTTTATCTCGGCTGCGCAAAAACGATTAACTCGTTTTATCGCGGCTGTGCAAAAACGATTATCTTTTTTAATCGCTGATGTTGATTTAAAAACTTGAAGGAAATGAAGAGTAATTTTTTTTGGTGGCCTTCATATTTTTTCATCTAATGTTTAGTAGATATTTAGTTATTTACTTTACAATATTAATTTTTTATATTAAATTTTTTAATTTTCTTTTTTTTTATGAATTATTAAACTTTGTTATTTTATTTAATTTACTGATTTGTAATTAAATTAAAATTATTCGAATTGAATATAACATAATAATATTAACAGTATTAACATGTTAAAAAAATTAAAAAAAAGAGGTGAGAAAATATAATGTATAAAGTTTTATTGTAAATTTTCCCTTTTTTTATTATTTGTATAATAATAACATCTTACAAGTGCATAAATTTACCAATTTACACATATATTTTTCATTGACACGCACTTATTATTATTACCTACATTTCTTTCTTCAACATAATAAAGTTTAACATAATTTATGCATCAATTTACAATATATTTCAAATTTACTGTGTAAGTCTTTAACTCATCCATTACACGTCTATAACTAATCGTTTAACGTCTAAAACACATCTTCTTTTTCCTAGCTTAAAAAGAGGAAGAAATAAAGAATATATTTCAAACATTTTGTGCTCAAGGAGAGAAAGAAAGACGTAATCTCGTCTTTTTATCTCTTTCTTCCTCTAAAATGGTGCAAAATAGGAGGAAAAAAGATGATAACAGAGCAAAAATAAGATGCAATTTTTATTGCAATACAGTTATATTAAAAATATGTAATGATTAAAAAAAGGGACATAAAAAGAACATTGAGCAAAAAAAAAAAGAACAACAATCTCAACCATTATAGTAACACAATTATTGTCCACATGGAAAATCATGCATTGTGAATTATAAATGTATTTAAAATCGAAAACTTTCACTCTTAAAACAAAACATTACAGTTGTAAACATTATGTAACAGTTCCTCAATCATCTTCAAAAAAAGGACGTTACTCTTTTTACCTAAATTTAACACTAATAGTCCCTATCAGAACTTAATTAAGAAAATAATAATTACTTAAATGGCAATCAGTGCTGAATTGTAGTAATTCTTAAAGGCCTCATGAACCTTTTCACAGTATTTACTACACGATTAGCTTTGCTTCAGTGTGATTCGGCTGCATAATTTTTTTTTGTTTCAGTAGCACAAATATCAGAGATAATAGCCGATGAAGAAGCACCTGTGACGTCACTCACGCTCATTCAGCAGTGACAATATAGGGAAATCCCTGCAAAAGATAGGTTCACCTTCGCTGCAACCACGGCCACAATTTTACTTCTGGAATTTTGAAACTTAAGCAGGGCAGTCTTGATAGTATTTGTCAAATAGACGGAAAGAATTTTTTGGTGAAGTGTGTACAGACTGAGTTTTTGCGGTAGCAAGATAAGCGAAAAATTTAACATTGTTTTCCTATACAACATTTACGCTCCTCTTTCTACCGCAATAACTCGGTTTGTATGAATGTCATAAAAAAAAATCTTTCAGGCTATTTGAAAAATACTATCAAGACTGTCCTGGTTTTAGTTTCAAAATTACAGAAGTCAAATTGTGGCCGTGGTTGAATCGGGAGTCAACCTATCTTTTGCAGGGATTTCCCTATATAGTTGCCACTGAATGAGCGTGAGTGACGTCACAGATTCCTTTTCATCGGCAATTATCTCTGATATTTGTGCTACTGAAACAAAAAATTTTATGCAGCCGAATCATACTAAAGCAAAGCTAACCGTGTACTTAATATTGTGCAAAGGTTCATGAGGCCTTTAAATCACAAGCCAGGACAACACCCGCTTGTGAAAGATGTGACGATATGATCTGCAGAATAGAAATATTTTTTTACTTCAATATTCCTATGTAGTTTATAAAAAATATATACTCATTATATTCTATGTTTATTAAATAATCATACAATATAACAATTATACATATTATAATATGTATTAATTATATTTTTTTGGCATGATATTTACCTCTGTAGGTCGAATCCATCCACATTTCTTTGTTGACAATAAATTGTGGGAAACAGCTGTTTTTTCAGCTGATTTTTAATATTATAATTGCAGGTTACACTTCTAAATGGCGCAAAATGACCTGTTTTATTAATTAAAAAATTAAGAAATCCAAATCATTATTTTATTAAAAAAGACAGATAAATGTTCGCAAGGTAAGATACTTGCACGAGATAGTCCTTTCTGGGAAACATTTTAGTCGTTTTTGCACAGCCGTGATAAAACGAGTTAATCATTTTTGCGCGGCCGAGATAAAATGAGTTAGTCCTTTTTGAGCGTGCGCGATAAAACGAGTTGATCGTTTTTGAGCGGCTGAGATAAAATGAGATAGTCCTTTTTGAGCGCGCGCGATAAAACGAGTTGTTCGCTTTTGCAAATCGCGATAAAACGAGTTGGTCCAATTTGACGGAACACCATCGAATTGTTCCTTTATCCCCTGGTTTCATCAAATTTTTTTACGAATTCATTTAAAGGATGTTATTATTTATAATCTGTGATGTGTTAGTAACTGGCACGACGTACACTTCGTACCCTAGAAATTTTTTTATACCGAGGATCGTTGATTTTTTTTAATAAATTTCCACCTCCAAGACAAAATTGTTCCTTTATCCCCTGGTTTCATCAAATTTTTTTACGGATTCATTTAAAAGATGTTGTTACCTATAATCTGTGATGTGTCAGTAACTGGCACGACGTTTACTTCGTTCCCTAGAAATTTTTTTATGCCGAGGATCGTTGATTTTTTTTAATAAATTTCCACCTCCAAGACATAATTGTTCCTTTATCCCCTGGTTTCATCAAAATTTTTTACGGATTCATTTAAAGAATGTTGTTACCTATAATCTGTGATGTGTCAGTAACTGGCACGACGTACACTTCGTACCCTAGAAATTTTTTTATACTGAGGATCGTTGATTTTTTTTAATAAATTTCCACCTCCAAGACAAAATTGTTCCTTTATCCCCTGGTTTCATCAATTTTTTTTACGGATTCATTTAAAAGATGTTGTTACCTATAATCTGTGATGTGTCAGTAACTGGCACAACGTACACTTCGTTCCCTAGAAATTTTTTTATACCGAGGATCGTTGATTTTTTTAATAAATTTCCACCTCCAAGACAAAATTGTTCCTTTATCCCATGGTTTCATCAAATTTTTTTACGGATTCATTTAAAAGATGTTGTTACCTATAATCTGTGATGTGTCAGTAACTGGCACGACGTTTACTTCGTTCCCTAGAAATTTTTTTATGCCGAGGATCGTTGATTTTTTTTAATAAATTTCCACCTCCAAGACATAATTGTTCCTTTATCCCCTGGTTTCATCAAAATTTTTTACGGATTCATTTAAAGGATGTTGTTACCTATAATCTGTGGTGTGTCAGTAACTGGCACGACGTACACTTCGTACCCTAGAAATTTTTTTATACCGAGGATCGTTGATTTTTTTTAATAAATTTCCACCTCCAAGACAAAATTGTTCCTTTATCCCCTGGTTTCATCAATTTTTTTTACGGATTCATTTAAAAGATGTTGTTACCTATAATCTGTGATGTGTCAGTAACTGGCACGACGTACACTTCGTTCCCTAGAAATTTTTTTATACCGAGGATCGTTGATTTTTTTAATAAATTTCCACCTCCAAGACAAAATTGTTCCTTTATCCCCTGGTTTCCTCAAATTTTTTTACGGATTCATTTAAAAGATGTTGTTATCTATAATCTGTGATGTGTCAGTAACTAGCACGACGTTTACTTCGTTCCCTAGAAATTTTTTTATACCGAGGATCGTTGATTTTTTTTAATAAATTTCCACCTCCAAGACAAAATTGTTCCTTTATCCCCTGGTTTCATCAAACTTTTTTACGGATTCATTTAAAGGATGTATTACCTATAATCTGTAATGTGTCAGTAACTGGCACGACGTACACTTCGTTCCCTAGAAATTTTTTTATACCGAGGATCGTTGATTTTTTTTAATAAATTTCCTACTCCAAGACAAAATTGTTCCTTTATCCCCTGGTTTCATCAACTTATTTTACGGATACATTTAAAAGATGTTGTTACCTATAATCTGTGATGTGATAGTAACTGGCACGACGTACACTTCGTACCCTAGAAATTTTTTTATACCGAGGATCGTTGATTTTTTTTAATAAATTTTTACCTCCAAGACAAAATTGTTCCTTTATTCCCTGGTTTCATCAAACTTTTTTACGGATTCATTTAAAGGATGTTGTAACCTATAATCTGTGATGTGTCAGTAACTGGCACGACGTTTACTTCGTTCCCTAGAAATTTTTTTATACCGAGGATCGTTGATTTTTTTTAATAAATTTCCACCTCCAAGACAAAATTGTTCCTTTATCCCCTGGTTTCATCAAATTTTTTTATTAATTCATTTAAAAGATGTTGTTACCTATAATCTGTGATGTGTCATTAACTGGCACGACGTTTACTTCGTTTCCTAGAAATTTTTTTATGACGAGGATCGTTGATTTTTTTTAATAACTTTCCACCTCCAAGACAAAATTGTTCCTTTTTCCCCTGGTTTCATCAAATTTTTTTACGGATTCATTTAAAAGATGTTGTTACCTATAATCTGAGATGTGTCAGTAACAGGCACGACGTTTACTTCGTTCCCTAGAAATTTTTTTATACCGAGGATCGTTGATTTTTTTTAATAAATTTCCACCTCCAAGACAAAATTGTTCTTTATCCCCTGGTTTCATCAAATTTTTTTACGGATTCATTTACAAGATGTTGTTACCTATAATCTTTGATGTGTCAGTAACTGGCACGACGTTTACTTCGTTCCCTAGAAATTTTTTTATGCCGAGGATCGTTGATTTTTTTTAATAAATTTCCACCTCCAAGACAAAATTGTTCCTTTATTCCCTGGTTTCCTCAAATTTTTTTACGGATTCATTTAAAGGATGTTGTTATCTATAATCTGTGATGTGTCAGTAACTAGCACGACGTTTACTTCGTTCCCTAGAAATTTTTTTATACCGAGGATCGTTGATTTTTTTTAATAAATTTCCACCTCCAAGACAAAATTGTTCCTTTATCCCCTGGTTTCATCAAACTTTTTTACGGATTCATTTAAAGGATGTATTACCTATAATCTGTAATGTGTCAGTAACTGGCACGACGTACACTTCGTTCCCTAGAAATTTTTTTATACCGAGGATCGTTGATTTTTTTAATAAATTTCCACCTCCAAGACAAAATTGTTCCTTTATCCCCTGGTTTCATCAACTTATTTTACGGATTCATTTAAAAGATGTTGTTACCTATAATCTGTGATGTGATAGTAACTGGCACGACGTACACTTCGTACCCTAGAAATTTTTTTATACCTAGGATCGTTGATTTTTTTAATAACTTTTTACCTCCAAGACAAAATTGTTCCTTTATTCCCTGGTTTCATGAAACTTTCTTACGGATTCATTTAAAAAATGTTGTAACCTATAATCTGTGATGTGTCAGTAACTGGCACGACGTTTACTTCGTTCCCTAGAAATTTTTTTATACCGAGGATCGTTGATTTTTTTTTAATAAATTTCCACCTCCAAGACAAAATTGTTCCTTTATCCCCTGGTTTCATCAAATTTTTTTACGAATTCATTTAAAGGATGTTATTATTTATAATCTGTGATGTGTTAGTAACTGGCACGACGTACACTTCGTACCCTAGAAATTTTTTTATACCGAGGATCGTTGATTTTATTTAATAAATTTCCACCTCCAAGACAAAATTGTTCCTTTATCCCCTGGTTTCATCAAATTTTTTTACGGATTCATTTAAAAGATGTTGTTACCTATAATCTGTGATGTGTCAGTAACTGGCACGACGTTTACTTCGTTCCCTAGAAATTTTTTTATGCCGAGGATCGTTGATTTTTTTTAATAAATTTCCACCTCCAAGACATAATTGTTCCTTTATCCCCTGGTTTCATCAAAATTTTTTACGGATTCATTTAAAGAATGTTGTTACCTATAATCTGTGATGTGTCAGTAACTGGCACGACGTA
Organism: Siphlonurus alternatus; assembly: GCA_949825025.1. Classification (NCBI taxonomy): domain Eukaryota; kingdom Metazoa; phylum Arthropoda; class Insecta; order Ephemeroptera; family Siphlonuridae; genus Siphlonurus; species Siphlonurus alternatus. The sequence continues at coordinate 214,532 of OX463788.1, read as the reverse complement.
CACTTCGTACCCTAGAAATTTTTTATACTGAGGATCGTTGATTTTTTTTAATAAATTTCCACCTCCAAGACAAAATTGTTCCTTTATCCCCTGGTTTCATCAATTTTTTTTACGGATTCATTTAAAAGATGTTGTTACCTATAATCTGTGATGTGTCAGTAACTGGCACGACGTACACTTCGTTCCCTAGAAATTTTTTTATACCGAGGATCGTTGATTTTTTTAATAAATTTCCACCTCCAAGACAAAATTGTTCCTTTATCCCATGGTTTCATCAAATTTTTTTACGGATTCATTTAAAAGATGTTGTTACCTATAATCTGTGATGTGTCAGTAACTGGCACGACGTTTACTTCGTTCCCTAGAAATTTTTTTATGCCGAGGATCGTTGATTTTTTTTAATAAATTTCCACCTCCAAGACATAATTGTTCCTTTATCCCCTGGTTTCATCAAAATTTTTTACGGATTCATTTAAAGGATGTTGTTACCTATAATCTGTGGTGTGTCAGTAACTGGCACGACGTACACTTCGTACCCTAGAAATTTTTTTATACCGAGGATCGTTGATTTTTTTTAATAAATTTCCACCTCCAAGACAAAATTGTTCCTTTATCCCCTGGTTTCATCAATTTTTTTTACGGATTCATTTAAAAGATGTTGTTACCTATAATCTGTGATGTGTCAGTAACTGGCACGACGTACACTTCGTTCCCTAGAAATTTTTTTATACCGAGGATCGTTGATTTTTTTAATAAATTTCCACCTCCAAGACAAAATTGTTCCTTTATCCCCTGGTTTCCTCAAATTTTTTTACGGATTCATTTAAAAGATGTTGTTATCTATAATCTGTGATGTGTCAGTAACTAGCACGACGTTTACTTCGTTCCCTAGAAATTTTTTTATACCGAGGATCGTTGATTTTTTTTAATAAATTTCCACCTCCAAGACAAAATTGTTCCTTTATCCCCTGGTTTCATCAAACTTTTTTACGGATTCATTTAAAGGATGTATTACCTATAATCTGTAATGTGTCAGTAACTGGCACGACGTACACTTCGTTCCCTAGAAATTTTTTTATACCGAGGATCGTTGATTTTTTTTAATAAATTTCCTACTCCAAGACAAAATTGTTCCTTTATCCCCTGGTTTCATCAACTTATTTTACGGATACATTTAAAAGATGTTGTTACCTATAATCTGTGATGTGATAGTAACTGGCACGACGTACACTTCGTACCCTAGAAATTTTTTTATACCGAGGATCGTTGATTTTTTTTAATAAATTTTTACCTCCAAGACAAAATTGTTCCTTTATTCCCTGGTTTCATCAAACTTTTTTACGGATTCATTTAAAGGATGTTGTAACCTATAATCTGTGATGTGTCAGTAACTGGCACGACGTTTACTTCGTTCCCTAGAAATTTTTTTATACCGAGGATCGTTGATTTTTTTTAATAAATTTCCACCTCCAAGACAAAATTGTTCCTTTATCCCCTGGTTTCATCAAATTTTTTTATTAATTCATTTAAAAGATGTTGTTACCTATAATCTGTGATGTGTCATTAACTGGCACGACGTTTACTTCGTTTCCTAGAAATTTTTTTATGACGAGGATCGTTGATTTTTTTTAATAACTTTCCACCTCCAAGACAAAATTGTTCCTTTTTCCCCTGGTTTCATCAAATTTTTTTACGGATTCATTTAAAAGATGTTGTTACCTATAATCTGAGATGTGTCAGTAACAGGCACGACGTTTACTTCGTTCCCTAGAAATTTTTTTATACCGAGGATCGTTGATTTTTTTTAATAAATTTCCACCTCCAAGACAAAATTGTTCTTTATCCCCTGGTTTCATCAAATTTTTTTACGGATTCATTTACAAGATGTTGTTACCTATAATCTGTGATGTGTCAGTAACTGGCACGACGTTTACTTCGTTCCCTAGAAATTTTTTTATGCCGAGGATCGTTGATTTTTTTTAATAAATTTCCACCTCCAAGACAAAATTGTTCCTTTATTCCCTGGTTTCCTCAAATTTTTTTACGGATTCATTTAAAGGATGTTGTTATCTATAATCTGTGATGTGTCAGTAACTAGCACGACGTTTACTTCGTTCCCTAGAAATTTTTTTATACCGAGGATCGTTGATTTTTTTTAATAAATTTCCACCTCCAAGACAAAATTGTTCCTTTATCCCCTGGTTTCATCAAACTTTTTTACGGATTCATTTAAAGGATGTATTACCTATAATCTGTAATGTGTCAGTAACTGGCACGACGTACACTTCGTTCCCTAGAAATTTTTTTATACCGAGGATCGTTGATTTTTTTAATAAATTTCCACCTCCAAGACAAAATTGTTCCTTTATCCCCTGGTTTCATCAACTTATTTTACGGATTCATTTAAAAGATGTTGTTACCTATAATCTGTGATGTGATAGTAACTGGCACGACGTACACTTCGTACCCTAGAAATTTTTTTATACCTAGGATCGTTGATTTTTTTAATAACTTTTTACCTCCAAGACAAAATTGTTCCTTTATTCCCTGGTTTCATGAAACTTTCTTACGGATTCATTTAAAAAATGTTGTAACCTATAATCTGTGATGTGTCAGTAACTGGCACGACGTTTACTTCGTTCCCTAGAAATTTTTTTATACCGAGGATCGTTGATTTTTTTTTAATAAATTTCCACCTCCAAGACAAAATTGTTCCTTTATCCCCTGGTTTCATCAAATTTTTTTACGAATTCATTTAAAGGATGTTATTATTTATAATCTGTGATGTGTTAGTAACTGGCACGACGTACACTTCGTACCCTAGAAATTTTTTTATACCGAGGATCGTTGATTTTATTTAATAAATTTCCACCTCCAAGACAAAATTGTTCCTTTATCCCCTGGTTTCATCAAATTTTTTTACGGATTCATTTAAAAGATGTTGTTACCTATAATCTGTGATGTGTCAGTAACTGGCACGACGTTTACTTCGTTCCCTAGAAATTTTTTTATGCCGAGGATCGTTGATTTTTTTTAATAAATTTCCACCTCCAAGACATAATTGTTCCTTTATCCCCTGGTTTCATCAAAATTTTTTACGGATTCATTTAAAGAATGTTGTTACCTATAATCTGTGATGTGTCAGTAACTGGCACGACGTACACTTCGTACCCTAGAAATTTTTTTATACTGAGGATCGTTGATTTTTTTTAATAAATTTCCACCTCCAAGACAAAATTGTTCCTTTATCCCCTGGTTTCATCAATTTTTTTTACGGATTCATTTAAAAGATGTTGTTACCTATAATCTGTGATGTGTCAGTAACTGGCACGACGTACACTTCGTTCCCTAGAAATTTTTTTATACCGAGGATCGTTGATTTTTTTAATAAATTTCCACCTCCAAGACAAAATTGTTCCTTTATCCCATGGTTTCATCAAATTTTTTTACGGATTCATTTAAAAGATGTTGTTACCTATAATCTGTGATGTGTCAGTAACTGGCACGACGTTTACTTCGTTCCCTAGAAATTTTTTTATGCCGAGGATCGTTGATTTTTTTTAATAAATTTCCACCTCCAAGACATAATTGTTCCTTTATCCTCTGGTTTCATCAAAATTTTTTACGCATTCATTTAAAGGATGTTGTTACCTATAATCTGTGGTGTGCCAGTAACTGGCACGACGTACACTTCGTACCCTAGAAATTTTTTTATACCGAGGATCGTTGATTTTTTTTAATAAATTTCCACCTCCAAGACAAAATTGTTCCTTTATCCCCTGGTTTCATCAATTTTTTTTACGGATTCATTTAAAAGATGTTGTTACCTATAATCTGTGATGTGTCAGTAACTGGCACGACGTACACTTCGTTCCCTAGAAATTTTTTTATACCGAGGATCGTTGATTTTTTTAATAAATTTCCACCTCCAAGACAAAATTGTTCCTTTATTCCCTGGTTTCCTCAAATTTTTTTACGGATTCATTTAAAGGATGTTGTTTTCTATAATCTGTGATGTGTCAGTAACTAGCACGACGTTTACTTCGTTCCCTAGAAATTTTTTTATACCGAGGATCGTTGATTTTTTTTAATAAATTTCCAACTCCAAGACAAAATTGTTCATTTATCCCCTGGTTTCATCAAACTTTTTTACGGATTCATTTAAAGGATGTATTACCTATAATCTGTAATGTGTCAGTAACTGGCACGACGTACACTTCGTTCCCTAGAAATTTTTTTATACCGAGGATCGTTGATTTTTTTTAATAAATTTCCTACTCCAAGACAAAATTGTTCCTTTATCCCCTGGTTTCATCAACTTATTTTACGGATACATTTAAAAGATGTTGTTACCTATAATCTGTGATGTGATAGTAACTGGCACGACGTACACTTCGTACCCTAGAAATTTTTTTATACCGAGGATCGTTGATTTTTTTTAATAAATTTTTACCTCCAAGACAAAATTGTTCCTTTATTCCCTGGTTTCATCAAACTTTTTTACGGATTCATTTAAAGGATGTTGTAACCTATAATCTGTGATGTGTCAGTAACTGGCACGACGTTTACTTCGTTCCCTAGAAATTTTTTTATACCGAGGATCGTTGATTTTTTTTAATAAATTTCCACCTCCAAGACAAAATTGTTCCTTTATCCCCTGGTTTCATCAAATTTTTTTATTAATTCATTTAAAAGATGTTGTTACCTATAATCTGTGATGTGTCATTAACTGGCACGACGTTTACTTCGTTTCCTAGAAATTTTTTTAATGACGAGGATCGTTGATTTTTTTTAATAAATTTCCACCTCCAAGACAAAATTATTCCTTTATTCCCTGGTTTCATCAAATTTTTTTACGGATTCATTTAAAGGATGTTATTATTTATAATCTGTGATGTGTTAGTAACTGGCACGACGTACACTTCGTACCCTAGAAATTTTTTTTTACCGAGGATCGTTGATTTTTTTTAATAAATTTCCACCTCCAAGACAAAATTGTTCCTTTATCCCCTGGTTTCATCAAATTTTTTTACGGATTCATTTAAAGGACGTTGTGTCCTATAATCTGTGATGTGTCAGTAACTGGCACGACGTTTACTTCGTTCCCTAGAAATTTTTTTATACCGAGGATCGTTGATTTTTTTTAATAAATTTCCACCTCCAAGACAAAATTGTTCTTTATCCCCTGGTTTCATCAAATTTTTTTACGGATTCATTTAAAGGATGTTGTTACCTATAATCTGTGATGTGTCAGTAACTGGCACGACGTTTACTTCTTTCCCTAGAAATTTTTTTATGCCGAGGATCGTTGATTTTTTTTAATAAATTTCCACCTCTAAGACAAAATTGTTCCTTTATTCCCTGGTTTCCTCAAATTTTTTTACGGATTCATTTAAAGGGTGTTGATACCTATAATCTGTGATGTGTCAGTAACTGGCACAACGTTTACTTCGTTCCCTAGAAATTTTTTTATACCGAGGATCGTTGATTTTTTTTAATAAATTTCCACCTCCAAGACCAAGTTGTTCCTTTATCCCCTGGTTTCATCAAACTTTTTTACGGATTCATTTAAAGGATGTATTACCTATAATCTGTGATGTGTCAGTAACTGGCACGACGTACACTTCGTTCTCTAGAAATTTTTTTATACCGAGGATCGTTGATTTTTTTAATAAATTTCCACCTCCAAGATAAAATTGTTCCTTTATTCCCTGGTTTCATCAAATTTTTTTACGGATTCATTTAAAAGATGTTGTTACCTATAATCTGTGATGTGTCAGTAACCGGCACGACGTACACTTCATTCCCTAGAAATTTTTTTATACCGAGGATCATTGATTTTTTTTAATAAATTTCCACCTCCAAGACAAAATTGTTCCTTTATCCCCTGGTTTCATCAAATTTTTTTACGGATTCATTTAAAAGATGTTGTTACCTATAATCTGTGATGTGTCAGTAACTGGTACGACGTTTACTTCGTTCCCTAGAAATTTTTTTATGCCGAGGATCGTTGATTTTTTTTAATAAATTTCCACCTCCAAGACATAATTGTTCTTTTATCCCCTGGTTTCATCAAAATTTTTTACGGATTCATTTAAAGGATGTTGTTACCTATAATCTGTGATGTGTCAGTAACTGGCACGACGTACACTTCGTACCCTAGAAATTTTTTTATATCGAGGATCGTTGATTTTTTTTAATAAATTTCCACCTCCAAGACAAAATTGTTCCTTTATCTCCTGGTTTCATCAATTTTTTTTACGGATTCATTTAAAAGATGTTGTTACCTATAATCTGTGATGTGTCAGTAACTGGCACGACGTACACTTCGTTCCCTAGAAATTTTTTTATACCGAGGATCGTTGATTTTTTTAATAAATTTCCACCTCCAAGACAAAATTGTTCCTTTATTCCCTGGTTTCATCAAATTTTTTTACGGATTCATTTAAAAGATGTTGTTATCTATAATCTGAGATGTGTCAGTAACAGGCACGACGTTTACTTCGTTCCCTAGAAATTTTTTTATACCGAGGATCGTTGATTTTTTTTAATAAATTTCCACCTCCAAGACAAAATTGTTCTTTATCCCCTGGTTTCATCAAATTTTTTTACGGATTCATTTAAAGGATGTTGTTACCTATAATCTGTGATGTGTCAGTAACTGGCACGACGTTTACTTCTTTCCCTAGAAATTTTTTTATGCCGAGGATCGTTGATTTTTTTTAATAAATTTCCACCTCCAAGACAAAATTGTTCCTTTATTCCCTGGTTTCCTCAAATTTTTTTACGGATTCCCTTCTCGAAAAATAAGTCCAGTGGTCATGTGGTTGACCACTCTCCAGTTGAATTTTCGCCAGTTGTTAACCACTTGATTAGTGGTTGTTGTCTAGTGGTCACCCAGTGGTTGTTGTCTAGTGGTCACCCAGTGGTTGTTGTCTAGTGGTCACCCAGTGGTCACCCAGTGGTTGTTGTCTAGTGGTCACCCAGTGGTCACGGCCTAGTGGTCACCCAGTGGTCACGGTCTAGTGGTCACCCAGTGGTCATGGCCTAGTGGTCTCCCAGTAGTCACGGCCTGTAGTGGTCTCCCAGTAGTCACCCAGTTGTCACGGCCTAGTTGTCGCCAGGAAGTGGTCACGCCGCATCCTAGTTGACACGAATTTTTTAATTTTCGCCAGTAGTCGCCAATGGCCCGGTTGCGGTCACAATTGGTCCAGCAGTCGTTTGTAGATGTCACCACGCGCCGACCGCCCCCATCACGATGCAGTTGTCACTTAAATTAATTGACTCCTAATTAATTAAGCTATAGATGGTAGAAATTATAGCTAAAACATAATAATTAAGTTATATAATTACATAATAAACATTTTTACCTTGAATTAATATTGAAATATTTTACATATCTATTATAGTATATTTTTACTATACATTATATAATTCAAGGTAAAAAACGTTTATACAATTTAAAAATACAGATATACGGACGGATTGAAGTCATATCTTAGGCAATATATAAATGAAAAATTTATTAATTAACACGTACTTAGAAATTATCGTATTTATTTTTATTATTCTGCAGCATGAATTATAATATTAAACATTTAAAAAAACGTATAGTTAATAAGATATTACTGTAGCTTTTTCATCTATTTAAAACATACATTGCGTTCTTTAATAAAATATGGATATTTTTTTGTAGTATATAACTACCACGAAACTTTGGCATCGGTGGCTATATATATTTTTTTTTGTGCATCATGTCCTAGGAGCCGATAAACACTCTGTTTAAGGCCACCTAGAACAAAAATATGACACAAAGGAACGAGAACTTTACGGAACATGATTTCACATTACGTTTTATGTACTAAAAAGGTACTTATCTGATATAAAACTGCTTGATAATACGAATTATTCAGAAGTTCTACAGGTTCTACTCCTCGTGGCGACGCCATGTTTTTCCGACTTCCAACCACCAATGGTCACGCACACGCGTGACCATTGGTAACCACTGGCTAAGTTGTCAACTACTTATTTTTAGTAGTTAACAGCTAACTTTGAGTGGTAGGGCGCTTAGTGGTAACCATCAGGCTGGCTTAGTTGTCAACCACTTAATACTGTCAGTGGTTATATAATAATATATGACATATAATTATATTAAATATAAAATAGAAATGATACAATATATATAACAATTAATTAATATATACATATAATAAATTAAATATAATTGATAATAATCAATTTTACTGTCCTATTGCATCTTGTCTTAATTATAACTTCAAATAACATTTAAATTTAACTTAATTAATTCAAGTAGTAGAAATTTATAATTTTTTTTATAACTGTAAAGTAAGTAGTTGACAACTGAGCCAGTGGTTACCACTGAGCGCCCTACCACTCAAAGTTTATAGCTGTCAACAACTGAAAATAAGTGGTTGACAACTAAGCTGCATGGTGGTTACCACTGGGCACCCTACCACTCAAAGTTAGTTGTCAACAACTGAAAATAAGTAGTTGACAACTAAGCCAGTGGTTACCACTGGCCGGGCGCCCTACCACTCAAAGTTAGTTGTCAACAACTGAAAATAAGTAGTTGACAACTAAGTCAGTGGTTACCACTGGGTGCCCTACCACTCAAAGTTAGCTGTCAACAACTGAAAATAAGTGGTTGACAACTAAGCCAGTGGTTACCACTGGGCGCCCTACCACTCAAAGTTAGTTGTCAACAACTGAAAATAAGTAGTTGACAACTAAGCCAGTGGTTACCACTGGGCGCCCGACCACTCAAAGTTAGTTGTCAACAACTGAAAATAAGTGGTTGACAACTAAGCCAGTGGTTACCACTGAGCACCCTACCACTCAAAGTTAGTTGTCAACAACTGAAAATAAGTAGTTGACAACTAAGCCAGTGGTTACCACTGGGCGCCCTACCACTCAAAGTTAGTTGTTAACTACTGAAAATAAGTGGTTGACAACTTGATTTTAGTGGTTGACAACTTAATTTAGGTGGTTAACCACTTGACCACTGGACTTATTTTTCGAGAAGGGTCATTTAAAGGGTGTTGATACCTATAATCTGTGATGTGTCAGTAACTGGCACGACGTTTACTTCGTTCACTAGAAATTTTTTTATACCGATGATCGTTGATTTTTTTTAATAAATTTCCACCTCCAAGACAAAGTTGTTCCTTCCCTTCTCGAAAAATAAGTCCAGTGGTCATGTGGTTGACCACTCTCCAGTTGAATTTTCGCCAGTTGTTAACCACTTGATTAGTGGTTGTTGTCTAGTGGTCACCCAGTGGTTGTTGTCTAGTGGTCACCCAGTGGTTGTTGTCTAGTGGTCACCCAGTGGTTGTTGTCTAGTGGTCACCCAGTGGTTGTTGTCTAGTGGTCACCCAGTGGTCACGGCCTAGTGGTCACCCAGTGGTCACGGTCTAGTGGTCACCCAGTTGTCACGGCCTATAGTGGTCTCCCAGTAGTCACGGCCTAGTTGTCGCCAGGAAGTGGTCACGCCGCATCCTAGTTGTCACGAATTTTTTAATTTTCGCCAGTAGTCGCCAATGGCCCGGTTGCGGTCACAATTGGTCCAGCAGTCGTTTGTAGATGTCACCACGCGCCGACCGCCCCCATCACGATGCAGTTGTCACTTAAATTAATTGACTCCTAATTAATTAAGCTATAGTTGGTAGAAATTATAGCTAAAACATAATAATTAAGTTATATAATTACATAATAAAAATTTTTACCTTGAATTAATATTGAAATATTTTACATATGCATATATATATATATAGAGTATATTACTATACATTATATAATTCAAGGTAAAAAACGTTTATACAAATTAAAAATACAGATATACGGACGGATTGAAGTCATATCTTAGGCAATATATAAATGAAATAATTATTAATTAACACGTACTTAGAAATTATCGTATTTATTTTTTTAATATTCTGCAGCATGAATTATAATATATTAAACATTTAAAAAAACGTATAGTTAATAAGATATATTACTGTAGCTTTTTCATCTACTTAAAACATACATTGCATTCTTAAATAAAATATGGATATTTTTTTGTAGTTTATAATTACCACGAAACTTTGGCATCAGCGGCGATATATATTTTTTTTTGTGCATCATGTCCTAGGAGCCGATAAACACTCTGTTTAAGGCCACCTAGAACAAAAATACGACACAAAGCAACGAGAACTTTACGGAACATGATTTCACATTACGTTTTATGTACTAAAAAGGTACTTATCTGATATAAAACTGCTTGATAATACGAATTATTCAGAAGTTCTACAGGTTCTACTCCTCGTGGCGACGCCATGTTTTTCCGACTTCCAACCACCGCACATGCGCACACGCGTGACCATTGGTAACCACTGGCTTAGTTGTCAACTACTTATTTTTAGTAGTTAACAGCTAACTTTGAGTGGTAGAGCGCTTAGTGGTAACCACTGGCTTAGTTGTCAACCACTTAATAATACTGTCAGTGGTTATATAAAAATATATGCATGACATATATAATTATATTAAATATTAAAGAGAAAAATGATACTATATATATAACAATTAATTATACATATAATAAATTAAATATAATTGATAATAATCAATTTTACTGTGCTATTACATCTTGTCTTAATTATAAAGACTTCAAATAACATTTAAATTTAACTTAATTAATTCAAGTAGTAGAAATTTATAATTTTTTTATAACTGTTAAGTAAGTAGTAAACAACTGAGCCAGTGATTACCACTGAGCGCCCTACCACTCAAAGTTTATAGCTGTCAACAACTGAAAATAAGTGGTTGACAACTAAGCTGCATGGTGGTTACCACTGGGCACCCTGCCACTCAAAGTTAGTTGTCAACAAATGAAAATAAGTAGTTGACAACTAAGCCAGTGGTTACCCTGCTCAAAAATCTTGAGCATATCTTTGCAAGATCTTGACAAGATCTTGCCAAGTAAACACGAGAAGACCAAGAAAGAGGCGCAACAGGGTTGAGTGCTGGTCTGTAATATTATTATTGGATATTATCCTTCTAAAAACAATATTTTAGCCAAAAATGTGAAAAAAATTACAAAATAAGATATTTTTGGTTCAACAAGATCTTGAGCAAGATAATAATCTTATTCAAGACGTCATTTCTTACGCAAGATCACAATCTTAACAAGAAACTCACTTGCGCAAGAAAATATTCTTTGCAAGATAGAAAATCTTGCTCGTGTTTTCGAATTTATCTCAAGATTATTTCTTGAGCTAGTTACCGTCTTGCGCACGATGGTAATCTTGTTCAAGAAGTCATTTTTTACGCAAGAACAACATCTTGGCAAGTAATTAACTTGCTCAAGAAAAAAATCTTAAACAAGTTATCATATTTTTCTCAAGATTATTTCTTGGAGAAGTTACCGTTTTGTTTAAAATGACAATCTTGTTCAAGATGTCATTTCGTACTCAAGATTTATATCTTGAGCAAGTAATAGACTTGAGCAAGAAAAAATCTTACACAATTTTTCATATTTTTCTCAAGATTATTTCTTGGACAAGTTATCATCTTGCTTAAAATGACAATCTTGTTCAAGAAGTAATTTCTTACGCAATATTTATATCTTGAGCAAGTAATAGACTTGAGCAAGTAAAAATCTTGGACAAGTTTTCATATTTTTCTCAAGATTATTTCTTGTAGAAGTTACCGTCTTGTTTAAAACGACAATCTTGTTCAAGAAGTCATTTCATAGTCAAGTTTCATATCTTGGGCAAGTAATAGACTTGAGCAAGAAAGAAATCTTACAAACTTTTTCATATTTACCTCAAGACTATTTCTTGGGCAAGTTACCGTCTTGTTTAAAATGACAATCTTGTTCAAGAAGTCATTTCGTACTCAAGATTTACATCTTGAGCAAGTAATAGACTTGAGCAAGAAAAAATCTTACACAATTTTTCATATTTTTCTAAGTATTATTTCTTAGAGAAGTTATCATCTTGATTAAAATGACAATCTTGTTCAAGAAATCGTTTCTTACGCAAGATTTAATCTTGAGCAAGAAAAAATCTTAAACATGTTTTCATATTTATCTCAATATTATTTCTTGGACAAGTTACCATCATGTTTAAAATGACAATCTTGTTCAAAAAGTTTTTTCTTACCCAAGATTTTTTATCTTGAGCATTGCAAGTAATAGACTTGAGCAAGAAGAAATCTTGCGCGCGTTTTCATTGCGCAAGTGGACTGCGCAAGTGGACGATGTGAAACAAATGCAATGCGCATGACCGTTTTTTTATAACACTTAAGATGGATGGTTGGTGAAAATTGAAGCTGGTGAAGAAACATTAAGATTTTGTGTGTTTTTGTGCTAATTAGTAGTTATTACACAGTTCCAGGTAAGCTTTAACTTATGTATAGTTGTTTTTGTTTAATATATTGTTAAGCTCACACAAAATTGTCTGTTTTTTTAATGACATTTCGATGGCTTGACCTGCTTCCTGCTTGCTGAGCGGCTTGCAAACATGGCCGGGATGTGATGGATTCTGATCAAGGATTCGACAACCATACCAGATCGACAAAAGTTGGCTGTTGTGCGCATAAATCAATGGCATAGCAGTATTTGGTTTGTATAAAGTTGATAAAGGTATGTATACTAGTACTGCAATGTATGCATACTGTGTATGCATATTATATAATATGCATGCATTTAAGTTAATGCAATAAATTGTGGTTGTATATGTATTAAATTAACATCGTTGTACAGTAGTGAAGTGTTTAAATTTGTTTTACAGTACAAAAATTGTTAATCATGCATTTAAATATATACTGTATATAATGCATCCCTGCTCAAAATTCTTGAGCAAGATCTTGGGCAAGATTTGCACAATACCTTTTGCAATTGTCTTGAGCAAGATTTGCACAATACCTTTTGCAATTGTCTTGAGCAAGATCTTGCATGTCTAATTTTATCGAATATCCTTTAAATATGTCTTTGATCCCCAGGTTCCGCAGGCCTAGCCGTTGCGTACGTGCATGGATAGAGTGAGAGGATTCATTGTGCGCTGAGCGGAGAGATGAAGCAGGATGATGAATATCCACAGAAAGGAAACCAGCAAGACAACTGCCGAACTTATAACGAAAACTATTATGTACTATGCATACCAGAAAAAAACTAATTAAACTCTTTATTTTTTTTCAGATGATGGATAAATGTATGTGACGACTGTGACGACTACTAGGTACCACATCTTGCAACCAAATCTTGAAAATCTTGTCAAGATCTTGCATTTACTTCCACAAATTTTTTCAAGTACAAATCAGTTGCAAGTCTTGTGAAAGATCTTGAACCCCAATAATGTTACCAAGATCTTGCACAAGAAAATATCTTGCCAAGATCTTGCACAAGATCTTGCCAAGATCTTACCAAGATCTTGCGCAAGATCTTGCCAAGATCTTGGTAAGATCTTGGTAAGATTATTTGGGCTCAAGATCTTGGGCAAAATTTGCGCAAGTCTTGAAGAAGTTTTGACCAAGATCTTGTGCAAGTCTTGGACAAGTTTTGAGTTTTGACCAAGATCTTGAGCAATAATCTTACCAAGATCTTGTCAAGATCTTCCACAAGAAAATATCTTGCCAAGATCTTGCACAAGATCTTGCCAAGATCTTGCCAAGATCTTGCGCAAGATCTTGCCAAGATCTTGCCAAGATCTTGGCAAGATTATTGCTCAAGATCTTGGTCAAAACTTGTTCAAGACTTGTACAAGATCTTGTTCAAGAAATTTCAGCAGGGTACCACTGGCCGGGCGCCCTACTACTCAAAGTTAGTTGTCAACAACTGAAAATAAGTAGTTGACAACTAAGTCAGTGGTTACCACTGACTGCCCTACCACTCAAAGTTAGCTGTCAACAACTGAAAATAAGTGGTTGACAACTAAGCCAGTGGTTACCACTGGGTGCCCTACCACTCAAAGTTAGCTGTCAACAACTGAAAATAAGTGGTTGACAACTAAGCCAGTGGTTACCACTGGGCGCCCTAACACTCAAAGTTAGTTGTCAACAACTGAAAATAAGTAGTTGACAACTAAGCCAGTGGTTACCACTGGGCGCCCGACCACTCAAAGTTAGTTGTCAACAACTGAAAATAAGTGGTTGACAACTAAGCCAGTGGTTACCACTGAGCACCCTACCACTCAAAGTTAGTTGTCAACAACTGAAAATAAGTAGTTGACAACTAAGACAGTGGTTACCACTGGGTGCCCTACCACTCAAAGTTAGTTGTTAACTACTGAAAATAAGTGGTTGACAACTTGATTTTAGTGGTTGACAGTAGATAGGAACCACCGCTCCTGGCGCAGCCACGCCCCCTTTCTTCCCCGCCCTCCCCTCCTTTCCTTTCCATCCCCCCCTCTTTTGACTACCCCCTCACTGCTTCTCCTTTCTTTGTAACAAATTCCTCTATTCCCCTGAATCCTTTTTTTATTTTTTTGTATTTGTGACGTCAGTGAAACTCTCAATGAATATACTATTTGTGTAGTATCTCATGAAATGATGTATATTTGTACTAAAATGTTAAGTCATTGTATAATGAATATTTCATTATCATGTATTGAAGTATATTTTAATTAAATAATAAAAAATAATGCAATAGCAACCATGTTTTTTTCCAAGGCTTAATCTGATATGTGTTCATATTTTAATCCTCTCATTAAAGAACACAAGCTGCTCACGCAAGTATGGCGTTTAATCGAGTGCAAGTGCTGAAATTAAAAATTTTAATAGATCCCTGTGATCAAATTGAATTAAGTATCGGGTTAGATGTGAATCATGGATTTGTTCCTCAAATACAAATCTATAAGAAAACAGTTAATTCGATCTCGACGCTTTCAAATGACAACCAAAAGGATTGCAGTGTACTTTATAAGCCACGCCCTTACTCAGCACTATCCAGTGTATATCGGAAGAGTTTCAAATATTATTCTAAAAAATTTATATTATATTTTAATAATATATTGTTGTTAAATGTGGGTAATATTATAATAATTATTATAAGTATGGGAGATTTTTCTGTGGTATATTATATACACACAAATACAATATATGTAGAAATCAAACAATTCTCTACTTATAAATATTTTATGTAACACAATAAAAAGTGGATTATATATTAACTACAATGTACTACACATCAGGTCTTTAAAATCATCTTTTTATCTGGCTGAAATTGAAAATTTTATTTTTGTTCCGACAATTAAACAATATTCAAAACCCTGCTTATTTTATGTTGAAAATGTTTTTTACATGGAGCGGATTGTAGAAACTGGTGTTAAAATGCATCAAACAGCGTGTTCTCACAAACAGTAAAAGTTCAAAACAACTGTTTTCTATTTATTGTTTGCTGAAGGTTAGATACGAAAACACGTTATTTTCTTCATTGGAATAACAAATCGTGTCCAAAATATATACATTTAATGAAAAATACACGCTTCTTTCCCTCAGAAAATTTTCCTTCTGTCATCAAGGCGACAATGGATGAGATTATTCAATAATTTGGTTATTAAACGTAAAATAAAAATATCAACGACATTGTAAAGCGAAAAAAGAGAATGCGGAGTGTGTTTCATTAAATTTTTATGACGAAATTGAAATGTTGCAAAAAAATTTATTACTTCTTTAACACATTGCATTCTGTTCCTGCTACAAATTTTACTTGAATTATTGATATAGATTTTAAATGTTCGATTTCTCTTATCATAATAAAAATTTTACCTTGCTAATTTTTGCTTATATTACAAGTGGAATAAAATTTATGTGTTGAATTGTTTAAATTATAGAAAAAAATATCTTTCATTACAAATTAAATTATGTTATTTTTATACCCTAATAGTCAATTTATAGGCTTATATATTGAAATACTATATATTTTATTAGATCGTTTCACGTAAATCATATAGAATATAACGTGTAGCTTAATTTTTTAACATTTGAAGGGAACAAAATAAATATAATTTTAATTCCAAAAAATAATTTCCATAATTTCAAATTAAAATAAAAAGGGCATAAGATAATGTAAGTATAAAAAAATAGGTGAAAAAGGCACTTGTTTATTCGATCTCGACGCTTTCAAATGACAACCAATATAGGATTGCAGTGTATTTTATAAGCCACACCCTCATTCTGCACTATCCAGTGTATATCGGAAGTGTTACAAATATTATTCTAAAAAATTTATATTATTTTTTATTAATATATTGTTATTAAATGTGGGTCAATTTGTAATATTATAATATTTATTATAAGTAAAGGAGATTTTTCTTTGGTATATTATATATACACAAATATAATATATGTAGAAATCAAACAATTCTCTACTTATATAAATTTTTATGTAACACAATAAAAAGTGGATTATATATTAACTACATTGTACTTACCATCAGGTCTATAAAAAATCTTTTTATCTGGCTCAAATTGAAAATTCTATTTTGTTCCGACAATTAAACAATTTTTAAAACCCTGCTTATCTTATGTTGAAAATGTTTTTACATGGAGCTGATTGTAAAAACTGGTGTTAAAATGCATGAAACAGCGTGTTCTCAGAAGCAGTAAAAGTTCAAATTAACTGTTTTCTAATTATTGTTTGCTGAAGGTTAGAAAGGGAAATAAGTTATTTTCTCCATTGAAATGACAAATTGTGTCCAAAATATATACATTTAATGAAAAATACATGCTTCTTTCATTCAGAAAATTATGTAGAAATTTTGATTTCTACATATATTATATTTGTGTGTATATAATATATCAAAGAAAAATCTCCCTTACGTATAATATTAATTATAATAGTAAAAATTGACCCACATTTAATAACAATTTATTAATAAAATATAATATAAATTTTTTAGAAATATATTTGTAACACTTCCGATATACACTGGATAGTGCAAAGTGAGGACGTGGCTAAAGAAAAATTCACTGCAATCCTATTGGTTGTCATTTGAAAGCGTCGAGATCGAATAAACAACTGCCCTTTTCACCTATTATTTTATACTTACATTATTTTATGCTCTTTTTATTTTTATTTGAAATAAATGAAAAGATATTTTGGAAATAAAAATTATATTTGTTGTCTTCAAATGTTAAAAAATTTAGCTACACATTATATTCTATATGATTTACGTGAAACGATTTAATAAAATATATATTATTTCAATATATAAGCCTATAAATTAATTATAATGTTATGAAAATAACATAATTTAATTTGTAATTAAAGATAATATTTTTTTTAATTTAAACAATTCAACACATAAATTTTATTCCACTTGTAATACAAGCAAATATAAGCAAGGTAAAAATTTATATAATGAAAAGAGAAATTGAACATTTAAAATCTATATCAATAATTCAAGTAAAATTTGTAGCACGAACAGAATGCAATGTATTAAAGAAGAAATAAAAAAATTTGCAAAAATTCAATTTCGTCATATAAATTTAATGAAACACACTCCGCATTTTCTTTTTTCAATTTACAATGTCGATCGATGGTATTTTTAATTTTAAAGTCAATAACCAAATTATTGAATAACCTCATCTATTGTTGCCTTGATGACAGAAAGATAATTTTCTGAGGGAAAGAAGCGTGTATTTTTCATTAAATGTATATATTTTGGACACGATTTGTTATTCCAATGAAGAAAATAACGTGTTTTCGTATCTAACCTTCAGCAAACAATAAATAGAAAACAGTTGTTTTGAACTTTTACTGTTTGTGAGAACACGCTGTTTGATGCATTTTAACACCAGTTTCTACAATCCACTCCATGTAAAAAACATTTTCAACATAAAATAAGCAGGGTTTTGAATATTGTTTAATTGTCGGAACAAAAATAAAATTTTCAATTTCAGCCAGATAAAAAGATGATTTTAAAGACCTGATGTGTAGTACATTGTAGTTAATATATAATCCACTTTTTATTGTGTTACATAAAATATTTATAAGTAGAGAATTGTTTGATTTCTACATATATTGTATTTGTGTGTATATAATATACCAAAGAAAAATCTCCCATACTTATAATAATTATTATAATATTACCCACATTTAACAACAATATATTATTAAAATATAATATAAATTTTTTAGAATAATATTTGAAACTCTTCCGATATACACTGGATAGTGCTGAGTAAGGGCGTGGCTTATAAAGTACACTGCAATCCTATTGGTTGTCATTTGAAAGCGTCGAGATCGACTTAACTGTTTTCTTATAGATTTGTATTTGAGGAACAAATCCATGATTCACATCTAACCCGATACTTAATTCAATTTGATCACAGGGATCTATTAAAATTTTTAATTTCAGCACTTGCACTCGATTAAACGCCATACTTGTGTGAGCAGCTTGTGTTCTTTAATGAGAGGATTAAAATATGAACACATATTAGATTAAGCCTTGGAAAAAAAACATGGTTACCATTGCAATATTTTTTATTATTTTTTAATTAAAACGTACTTCATTCCATGATAATGAAATATTCATTATACAATGACTTAACATTTTAGTACAAATATACATCATTTCATGAGATACTACACAAATACTATATTCATTGAGAGTTTCACTGACGTCACAAATATAAAAAAATAAAAAAAGGATTCAGGGGAATAGAGGAATTTGTTACAAAGAAAGGAGAAGCAGGGAGAGGGGGGTTAAAAGAAGGGAGGATGGGGTGGAAAGGAAGGGAGGGGAGGGCGGGGAAGAAAGGGGGCGTGGCTGCGCCAGGAGCGGTGGTTCCTATCTACTGTTGACAACTTAATTTAGGTGGTTAACCACTTGACCACTAGACTTATTTTTCGAGAAGGGTTTATCCCCTGGTTTCATCAAACTTTTTTACGGATTCATTTAAAGAATGTATTACCTATAATCTGTGATGTGTCAGTAACTGGCACGACGTACACTTCGTTCTCTAGAAATTTTTTTATACCGAGGATCGTTGATTTTTTTAATAAATATCCACCTCCAAGATAAAATTGTTCCTTTATTCCCTGGTTTCATCAAATTTTTTTACGGATTCATTTAAAAGATGTTGTTACCTATAATCTGTGATGTGTCAGTAACCGGCACGACGTACACTTCATTCCCTAGAAATTTTTTTATACCGAGGATCATTGATTTTTTTTAATAAATTTCCACCTCCAAGACAAAATTGTTCCTTTATCCCCTGGTTTCATCAAATTTTTTTACGGATTCATTTAAAGGATGTTGCTACCTATAATCTGTGATGTGTCAGTAACTGGCACGACGTTTACTTCGTTCCCTAGAAATTTTTTTATGCCGAGGATCCTTGATTTTTTTTAATAAATTTCCACCTCCAAGACATAATTGTTCCTTTATCCCCTGGATTCATCAAGATTTTTTACGGATTCATTTAAAGGATGTTGTTTCCTATAATCTGTAATGTATCAGTAACTGGCACGACGTACACTTCGTACCCTAGAAATTTTTTTATACCGAGGATCGTTGATTTTTTTTAATAAATTTCCACCTCCAAGACAAAATTGTTCCTTTATCCCCTGGTTTCATCAATTTTTTTTACGGATTCATTTAAAAGATGTTGTTACTTATAATCTGTGATGTGTCAGTAACTGGCACGACGTACACTTCGTTCCCTAGAAATTTTTTTATGCCGAGGATCGTTGATTTTTTTTAATAAATTTCCACCTCCAAGACAAAATTGTTCCTTTATCCCCTGGTTTCATCAAATTTTTTTACGGATTCATTTAAATGACGTTGTGTCCTATAATCTGTGATGTGTCAGTAACAAGCACGACGTTTACTTCGTTCCCTAGAATTTTTTTTATACCGAGGATCGTTGATTTTTTTTTAATAAATTTCCACCTCCAAGACAAAATTGTTCCTTTATTCCCTGGTTTCATCAAATTTTTTTACGGATTCATTTAAAAGATGTTGCTACCTATAATCTGTGATATATCAGTAACCGGCACGACGTACACTTCATTCCCTAGAAATTTTTTTATACCGAGGATCATTGATTTTTTTTTATTAAATTTCCACCTCCAAGACAAAATTGTTCCTTTATCCCCTGGTTTCATCAAATTTTTTTACGGATTCATTTAAAGGATGTTGTTACCTATAATCTGTGATGTGTCAGTAACTGGCACGACGTTTACTTCGTTCCCTAGAAATTTTTTTATGCCGAGGATCGTTGATTTTTTTTAATAAATTTCCACCTCCAAGACATAATTGTTCCTTTATCCCCTGGTTTCATCAAATTTTTTTACGGATTCATTTATAGGATGTTGTTACCTATAATCTGTGATGTGTCAGTAACTGGCACGACGTACACTTCGTACCCTAGAAATTTTTTTATACCGAGGATCGTTAATTTTTTTTAATAAATTTCCACCTCCAAGACAAAATTGTTCCTTTATCCCCTGGTTTCATCAACTTTTTTTACGGATTCATTTGAAAGATGTTGTTAAATATAATCTGTGATGTGTCAGTAACTTGCACGACGTACACTTCGTTCCCTAGAAATTTTTTTATACCGAGGATCGTTGATTTTTTTAATAAATTTCCACCTCCAAGACAAAATTGTTCCTTTTCTCCCTGGTTTCATCAAATTTTTTTACAGATTCATTTAAAAAATGTTGATACCTATAATCTGTGATGTGTCAGTAACTGGCACGACGTTTACTTCGTTCCCTAGAAATTTTTTTATGCCGAGGATCGTTGATTTTTTTTAATAAATTTCCACCTCCAAGACAAAATTATTCCTTTATTCCCTGGTTTCATCAAATTTTTTTACGGATTCATTTAAAGGGTGTTATTACCTATAATCTTTGATGTGTTAGTAACTGGCACGACGTACACTTCGTACCCTAGAAATTTTTTTATACCGAGAATCGTTGATTTTTTTTAATAAATTTCCACCTTCAAGACAAAATTGTTCCTTTATCCCCTGGTTTCATCAAATTTTTTTACGGATTCATTTAAATGACGTTGTGTCCTATAATCTGTGATGTGTCAGTAACAAGCACGACGTTTACTTCGTTCCCTAGAAATTTTTTTATACCGAGGATCGTTGATTTTTTTTAATAAATTTCCACCTCCAAGACAAAATTGTTCCTTTATCCCCTGCTTTCATCAAATTTTTTTACGGATTCATTTAAGAGATGTTGTTACCTATAATCTGAGATGTGTCAGTAACAGGCACGACGTTTACTTCGTTCCCTAAAAAATTTTTTATACCGAGGATCGTTGATTTTTTTTTAATAAATTTCCACCTCCAAGACAAAATTGTTCCTTTATCTTCTGGTTTCATCAACTTTTTTTACGG
Source organism: Siphlonurus alternatus (assembly GCA_949825025.1). Classification (NCBI taxonomy): domain Eukaryota; kingdom Metazoa; phylum Arthropoda; class Insecta; order Ephemeroptera; family Siphlonuridae; genus Siphlonurus; species Siphlonurus alternatus. The sequence goes on along the minus strand of OX463788.1, from coordinate 193,175 downwards.
ATTCATTTAAAAGATGTTGTTACCTATAATCTGTGATGTGTCAGTAACTGGCACGACGTACACTTCGTTCCCTAGAAATTTTTTTATACCGCGGATCGTTGATTTTTTTAATAAATTTCCACCTCCAAGACAAAATTGTTCCTTTATTTCCTGGTTTCATCAAATTTTTTTACGGATTCATTTAAAAGATGTTGTTACCTATAATCTGTGATGTGTCAGTAACCGGCACGACGTACACTTCATTCCCTAGAAATTTTTTTATACCGAGGATCGTTGATTTTTTTTAATAAATTTCCACCTCCAAGACAAAATTGTTCCTTTATCCCCTGGTTTCATCTAATTTTTTTACGGATTCATTTAAAGGATGTTGATACCTATAATCTGTGATGTGTCAGTAACTGGCACGACGTTTATTTCGTTCCCTAGAAATTTTTTTATGCCGAGGATCGTTGATTTTTTTTAATAAATTTCCACCTCCAAGACAAAATTATTCCTTTATTCCCTGGTTTCATCAAATTTTTTTACGGATTCATTAAAAGGGTGTTATTACCTATAATCTGTGATGTATTAGTAACTGGCACGACGTACACTTCGTACCCTAGAAATTTTTTTATACCGAGGATCGTTGATTTTTTTTTAATAAATTTCCACCTTTAAGACAAAATTGTTCCTTTATCCCCTGGTTTCATCAAATTTTTTTACGGATTCATTTAAATGACGTTGTGTCCTATAATCTGTGATGTGTCAGTAACAAGCACGACGTTTACTTCGTTCCCTAGAAATTTTTTTATACCGAGGATCGTTGATTTTTATTAATAAATTTCCACCTCCAAGACAAAATTGTTCCTTTATTCCCTGGTTTCATCAAATTTTTTTACGGATTCATTTAAAAGATGTTGCTACCTATAATCTGTGATGTGTCAGTAACCGGCACGACGTACACTTCATTCCCTAGAAATTTTTTTATACCGAGGATCATTGATTTTTTTTAATAAATTTCCACCTCCAAGACAAAATTGTTCCTTTATCCCCTGGTTTCATTAAATTTTTTTTACGGATTCATTTAAAGGATGTTGTTACCTATAATCTGTGATGTGTCAGTAACTGGCACGACGTTTACTTCGTTCCCTAGAATTTTTTTTATGCCGAGGATCGTTGATTTTTTTTAATAAATTTCCACCTCCAAGACATAATTGTTCCTTTATCCCCTGGTTTCATCAAATTTTTTTACGGATTCATTTATAGGATGTTGTTACCTATAATCTGTGATGTGTCAGTAACTGGCACGACGTACACCTCGTACCCTAGAAAATTTTTTATACCGAGGATCGTTGATTTTTTTTAATAAATTTCCACCTCCAAGACAAAATTGTTCCTTTATCCCCTGGTTTCATCAACTTTTTTTTACGGATTCATTTAAAAGATGTTGTTAAATATAATCTGTGATGTGTCAGTAACTGGCACGACGTACACTTCGTTCCCTAGAAATTTTTTTATACCGAGGATCGTTGATTTTTTTAATAAATTTCCACCTCCAAGACAAAATTGTTCCTTTATTCCCTGGTTTCATCAATTTTTTTTACGGATTCATTTAAAAGATGTTGTTACCTATAATCTGTGATGTGTCAGTAACCGGCACGACGTACACTTCATTCCCTAGAAATTTTTTTATACCGAGGATCGTTGATTTTTTTTAATAAATTTCCACCTCCAAGACAAAATTGTTCCTTTATCCCCTGGTTTCATCTAATTTTTTTACGGATTCATTTAAAGGATGTTGTTACCTATAATCTGTGATGTGTCAGTAACTGGCACGACGTTTACTTCGTTCCCTAGAAATTTTTTTATACCGAGGATCGTTGATTTTTTTTAATAAATTTCCACCTCCAAGACAAAATTATTCCTTTATTCCCTGGTTTCATCAAATTTTTTTACGGATTCATTTAAAGGGTGTTATTACCTATAATCTTTGATGTGTTAGTAACTGGCACGACGTACACTTCGTACCCTAGAAATTTTTTTATACCGAGAATCGTTGATTTTTTTTAATAAATTTCCACCTTCAAGACAAAATTGTTCCTTTATCCCCTGGTTTCATCAAATTTTTTTACGGATTCATTTAAATGACGTTGTGTCCTATAATCTGTGATGTGTCAGTAACAAGCACGACGTTTACTTCGTTCCCTAGAAATTTTTTTATACCGAGGATCGCTGATTTTTTTTAATAAATTTCCACCTCCAAGACAAAATTGTTCCTTTATCCCCTGCTTTCATCAAATTTTTTTACGGATTCATTTAAGAGATGTTGTTACCTATAATCTGAGATGTGTCAGTAACAGGCACGACGTTTACTTCGTTCCCTAAAAAATTTTTTATACCGAGGATCGTTGATTTTTTTTTAATAAATTTCCACCTCCAAGACAAAATTGTTCCTTTATCTTCTGATTTCATCCACTTTTTTTACGGATTCATTTAAAAGATGTTGTTACCTATAATCTGTGATGTGTCAGTAACTGGCACGACGTACACTTCGTTCCCTAGAAATTTTTTTATACCGAGGATCGTTGATTTTTTTAATAAATTTCCACCTCCAAGACAAAATTGTTCCTTTATTTCCTGGTTTCATCAAATTTTTTTACGGATTCATTTAAAAGATGTTGTTACCTATAATCTGTGATGTGTCAGTAACCGGCACGACGTACACTTCATTCCCTAGAAATTTTTTTATACCGAGGATCGTTGATTTTTTTTAATAAATTTCCACCTCCAAGACAAAATTGTTCCTTTATCCCCTGGTTTCATCTAATTTTTTTACGGATTCATTTAAAGGATGTTGTTACCTATAATCTGTGATGTGTCAGTAACTGGCACGACGTTTATTTCGTTCCCTAGAAATTTTTTTATGCCGAGGATCGTTGATTTTTTTTAATAAATTATCACCTCCAAGACAAAATTATTCCTTTATTCCCTGGTTTCATCAAATTTTTTTACGGATTCATTAAAAGGGTGTTATTACCTATAATCTGTGATGTATTAGTAACTGGCACGACGTACACTTCGTACCCTAGAAATTTTTTTATACCGAGGATCGTTGATTTTTTTTTAATAAATTTCCACCTTTAAGACAAAATTGTTCCTTTATCCCCTGGTTTCATCAAATTTTTTTACGGATTCATTTAAATGACGTTGTGTCCTATAATCTGTGATGTGTCAGTAACAAGCACGACGTTTACTTCGTTCCCTAGAAATTTTTTTATACCGAGGATCGTTGATTTTTATTAATAAATTTCCACCTCCAAGACAAAATTGTTCCTTTATTCCCTGGTTTCATCAAATTTTTTTACGGATTCATTTAAAAGATGTTGCTACCTATAATCTGTGATGTGTCAGTAACCGGCACGACGTACACTTCATTCCCTAGAAATTTTTTTATACCGAGGATCATTGATTTTTTTTAATAAATTTCCACCTCCAAGACAAAATTGTTCCTTTATCCCCTGGTTTCATCAAATTTTTTTACGGATTCATTTAAAAGATGTTGTTACCTATAATCTGTGATGTGTCAGTAACTGGCACGACGTTTACTTCGTTCCCTAGAAATTTTTTTATGCCGAGGATCGTTGATTTTTTTTAATAAATTTTCACCTCCAAGACATAATTGTTCCTTTATCCCCTGGTTTCATCAAATTTTTTTACGGATTCATTTATAGGATGTTGTTACCTATAATCTGTGATGTGTCAGTAACTGGCACGACGTACACCTCGTACCCTAGAAAATTTTTTATACCGAGGATCGTTGATTTTTTTTAATAAATTTCCACCTCCAAGACAAAATTGTTCCTTTATCCCCTGGTTTCATCAACTTTTTTTTACGGATTCATTTAAAAGATGTTGTTAAATATAATCTGTGATGTGTCAGTAACTGGCACGACGTACACTTCGTTCCCTAGAAATTTTTTTATACCGAGGATCGTTGATTTTTTTAATAAATTTCCACCTCCAAGACAAAATTGTTCCTTTATTCCCTGGTTTCATCAAATTTTTTTACGGATTCATTTAAAAGATGTTGTTACCTATAATCTGTGATGTGTCAGTAACCGGCACGACGTACACTTCATTCCCTAGAAATTTTTTTATACCGAGGATCGTTGATTTTTTAATAAATTTCCACCTCCAAGACAAAATTGTTCCTTTATCCCCTGGTTTCATCTAATTTTTTTACGGATTCATTTAAAAGATGTTGTTACCTATAATCTGTGATGTGTCAGTAACTGGCACGACGTTTACTTCGTTCCCTAGAAATTTTTTTATGCCGAGGATCGTTGATTTTTTTTAATAAATTTCCACCTCCAAGACAAAATTATTCCTTTATTCCCTGGTTTCATCAAATTTTTTTACGGATTCATTTAAAGGGTGTTATTACCTATAATCTTTGATGTGTTAGTAACTGGCACGACGTACACTTCGTACCCTAGAAATTTTTTTATACCGAGAATCGTTGATTTTTTTTAATAAATTTCCACCTTCAAGACAAAATTGTTCCTTTATCCCCTGGTTTCATCAATTTTTTTTACGGATTCATTTAAATGACGTTGTGTCCTATAATCTGTGATGTGTCAGTAACAAGCACGACGTTTACTTCGTTCCCTAGAAATTTTTTTATACCGAGGATCGCTGATTTTTTTTAATAAATTTCCACCTCCAAGACAAAATTGTTCCTTTATCCCCTGCTTTCATCAAATTTTTTTACGGATTCATTTAAGAGATGTTGTTACCTATAATCTGAGATGTGTCAGTAACAGGCACGACGTTTACTTCGTTCCCTAAAAAATTTTTTATACCGAGGATCGTTGAATTTTTTTTAATAAATTTCCACCTCCAAGACAAAATTGTTCCTTTATCTTCTGATTTCATCCACTTTTTTTACGGATTCATTTAAAAGATGTTGTTACCTATAATCTGTGATGTGTCAGTAACTGGCACGACGTACACTTCGTTCCCTAGAAATTTTTTTATACCGAGGATCGTTGATTTTATTAATAAATTTCCACCTCCAAGACAAAATTGTTCCTTTATTTCCTGGTTTCATCAAATTTTTTTACGGATTCATTTAAAAGATTTTGTTACCTATAATCTGTGATGTGTCAGTAACCGGCACGACGTACACTTCATTCCCTAGAAATTTTTTTATACCGAGGATCGTTGATTTTTTTTAATAAATTTCCACCTCCAAGACAAAATTGTTCCTTTATCCCCTGGTTTCATCAAATTTTTTTACGGATTCATTTAAAAGATGTTGTTACCTATAATCTGTGATGTGTCAGTAACTGGCACGACGTTTACTTCGTTCCCTAGAAATTTTTTTATGCCGAGGATCGTTGATTTTTTTTAATAAATTTCCACCTCCAAGACAAAATTATTCCTTTATTCCCTGGTTTCATCAAATTTTTTTACGGATTCATTAAAAGGGTGTTATTACCTATAACCTGTGATGTATTAGTAACTGGCACGACGTACACTTCGTACCCTAGAAATTTTTTTATACCGAGGATCGTTGATTTTTTTTTAATAAATTTCCACCTTTAAGACAAAATTGTTCCTTTATCCCCTGGTTTCATCAAATTTTTTTACGGATTCATTTAAATGACGTTGTGTCCTATAATCTGTGATGTGTCAGTAACAAGCACGACGTTTACTTCGTTCCCTAGAAATTTTTTTATACCGAGGATCGTTGATTTTTATTAATAAATTTCCACCTCCAAGACAAAATTGTTCCTTTATTCCCTGGTTTCATAAAATTCTTTTACGGATTCATTTAAAAGATGTTGCTACCTATAATCTGTGATGTGTCAGTAACCGGCACGACGTACACTTCATTCCCTAGAAATTTTTTTATACCGAGGATCATTGATTTTTTTTAATAAATTTCCACCTCCAAGACAAAATTGTTCCTTTATCCCCTGGTTTCATCAAATTTTTTTACGGATTCATTTAAAAGATGTTGTTACCTATAATCTGTGATGTGTCAGTAACTGGCACGACGTTTACTTCGTTCCCTAGAAATTTTTTTATGCCGAGGATCGTTGATTTTTTTTAATAAATTTCCACCTCCAAGACATAATTGTTCCTTTATCCCCTGGTTTCATCAAATTTTTTTACGGATTCATTTATAGGATGTTGTTACCTATAATCTGTGATGTGTCAGTAACTGGCACGACGTACACCTCGTACCCTAGAAAATTTTTTATACCGAGGATCGTTGATTTTTTTTAATAAATTTCCACCTCCAAGACAAAATTGTTCCTTTATCCCCTGGTTTCATCAACTTTTTTTTACGGATTCATTTAAAAGATGTTGTTAAATATAATCTGTGATGTGTCAGTAACTGGCACGACGTACACTTCGTTCCCTAGAAATTTTTTTATACCGAGGATCGTTGATTTTTTTAATAAATTTCCACCTCCAAGACAAAATTGTTCCTTTATTCCCTGGTTTCATCAAATTTTTTTACGGATTCATTTAAAAGATGTTGTTACCTATAATCTGTGATGTGTCAGTAACCGGCACGACGTACACTTCATTCCCTAGAAATTTTTTTATACCGAGGATCGTTGATTTTTTTTAATAAATTTCCACCTCCAAGACAAAATTGTTCCTTTATCCCCTGGTTTCATCTAATTTTTTTACGGATTCATTTAAAGGATGTTGTTACCTATAATCTGTGATGTGTCAGTAACTGGCACGACGTTTACTTCGTTCCCTAGAAATTTTTTAATGCCGAGGATCGTTGATTTTTTTTAATAAATTTCCAACTCCAAGACAAAATTGTTCCTTTATCCCCTGGTTTCATCAAATTTTTTTACGGATTCATTTAAAGGACGTTGAGGACGTTGTGTCCTATAATCTGTGATGTGTCAGTAACAAGCACGACGTTTCTTTCGTTCCCTAGAAATTTTTTTATACCGAGGATCGTTGATTTTTTTTAATAAATTTCCACCTCCAAGACAAAATTGTTCCTTTATCCCCTGCTTTCATCAAATTTTTTTACGGATTCATTTAAGAGATGTTGTTACCTATAATCTGAGATGTGTCAGTAACAGGCACGACGTTTACTTCGTTCCCTAAAAATTTTTTTATACCGAGGATCGTTGATTTTTTTTAATAAATTTCCACCTCCAAGACAAAATTGTTCCTTTATCATCTGGTTTCATCAACTTTTTTTACGGATTCATTTAAAAGATGTTGTTACCTATAATCTGTGATGTGTCAGTAACTGGCACGACGTACACTTCGTTCCCTAGAAATTTTTTTATACCGAGGATCGTTGATTTTTTTAATAAATTTCCACCTCCAAGACAAAATTCTTCCTTTATTTCCTGGTTTCATCAAATTTTTTTACGGATTCATTTAAAAGATGTTGTTACCTATAATCTGTGATGTGTCAGTAACCGGCACGACGTACACTTCATTCCCTAGTAATTTTTTTATACCGAGGATCGTTGATTTTTTTTAATAAATTTCCACCTCCAAGACAAAATTGTTCCTTTATCCCCTGGTTTCATCTAATTTTTTTACGGATTCATTTAAAGGATGTTGTTACCTATAATCTGTGATGTGTCAGTAACTGGCACGACGTTTACTTCGTTCCCTAGAAATTTTTTAATGCCGAGGATCGTTGATTTTTTTTAATAAATTTCCAACTCCAAGACAAAATTGTTCCTTTATCCCCTGGTTTCATCAAATTTTTTTACGGATTCATTTAAAGGACGTTGAGGACGTTGTGTCCTATAATCTGTGATGTGTCAGTAACAAGCACGACGTTTCTTTCGTTCCCTAGAAATTTTTTTATACCGAGGATCGTTGATTTTTTTTAATAAATTTCCACCTCCAAGACAAAATTGTTCCTTTATCCCCTGCTTTCATCAAATTTTTTTACGGATTCATTTAAGAGATGTTGTTACCTATAATCTGAGATGTGTCAGTAACAGGCACGACGTTTACTTCGTTCCCTAAAAATTTTTTTATACCGAGGATCGTTGATTTTTTTTAATAAATTTCCACCTCCAAGACAAAATTGTTCCTTTATCATCTGGTTTCATCAACTTTTTTTACGGATTCATTTAAAAGATGTTGTTACCTATAATCTGTGATGTGTCAGTAACTGGCACGACGTAAACTTCGTTCCCTAGAAATTTTTTTATACCGAGGATCGTTGATTTTTTTAATAAATTTCCACCTCCAAGACAAAATTCTTCCTTTATTTCCTGGTTTCATCAAATTTTTTTACGGATTCATTTAAAAGATGTTGTTACCTATAATCTGTGATGTGTCAGTAACCGGCACGACGTACACTTCATTCCCTAGTAATTTTTTTATACCGAGGATCGTTGATTTTTTTTAATAAATTTCCACCTCCAAGACAAAATTCTTCCTTTATTTCCTGGTTTCATCAAATTTTTTTACGGATTCATTTTAAAGATGTTGTTACCTATAATCTGTGATGTGTCAGTAACCGGCACGACGTACACTTCATTCCCTAGTAATTTTTTTATACCGAGGATCGTTGATTTTTTTTAATAAATTTCCACCTCCAAGACAAAATTGTTCCTTTATCTCCTGGTTTCATCTAATTTTTTTACGGATTCATTTAAAAGATGTTGTTACCTATAATCTGTAATGTGTCAGTAACTGGCACGATGATTACTTCGTTCCCTAGAAATTTTTTTATGCCGAGGATCGTTGATTTTTTTAATAAATTTCCACCTCCAAGACAAAATTCTTCCTTTATTTCCTGGTTTCATCAAATTTTTTTACGGATTCATTTAAAAGATGTTGTTACCTATAATCTGTGATGTGTCAGTAACCGGCACGACGTACACTTCATTCCCTAGTAATTTTTTTATACCGAGGATCGTTGATTTTTTTTAATAAATTTCCACCTCCAAGACAAAATTGTTCCTTTATCCCCTGGTTTCATCTAATTTTTTTACGGATTCATTTAAAGGATGTTGTTACCTATAATCTGTGATGTGTCAGTAACTGGCACGACGTTTACTTCGTTCCCTAGAAATTTTTTAATGCCGAGGATCGTTGATTTTTTTTAATAAATTTCCAACTCCAAGACAAAATTGTTCCTTTATCCCCTGGTTTCATCAAATTTTTTTACGGATTCATTTTAAGGACGTTGAGGACGTTGTGTCCTATAATCTGTGATGTGTCAGTAACAAGCACGACGTTTCTTTCGTTCCCTAGAAATTTTTTTATACCGAGGATCGTTGATTTTTTTTAATAAATTTCCACCTCCAAGACAAAATTGTTCCTTTATCCCCTGCTTTCATCAAATTTTTTTACGGATTCATTTAAGAGATGTTGCTACCTATAATCTGAGATGTGTCAGTAACAGGCACGACGTTTACTTCGTTCCCTAAAAATTTTTTTATACCGAGGATCGTTGATTTTTTTTAATAAATTTCCACCTCCAAGACAAAATTGTTCCTTTATCATCTGGTTTCATCAACTTTTTTTACGGATTCATTTAAAAGATGTTGTTACCTATAATCTGTGATGTGTCAGTAACTGGCACGACGTACACTTCGTTCCCTAGAAATTTTTTTATGCCGAGGATCGTTGATTTTTTTTAATAAATTTCCACCTCCGAGATGAAATTGTTCCTTTATTCCCTTGTTTCATCAAATTTTTTTACGGATTCATTTAAAAGATGTTATTACCTATAATCTGTGATGTGTTAGTAACTGGCACGACGTACACTTCGTACCCTAGAAATTTTTTTATACCGAGGATCGTTGATTTTTTTTAATAAATTTCCACTTCCAAGACAAAATTGTTCCTTTATCCCCTGGTTTCATCAAATTTTTTTACGGATTCATTTAAAAGACGTTGTTACCTATAATCTGTTATGTGTCAGTAACTGGCACAACGTTTACTTCGTTCCCTAGAAATTTTTTTATACCAAGGATCGTTGATTTTTTTTAATAAATTTCCACTTCCAAGACAAAATTGTTCCTTTATCCCCTGGTTTCATCAAATTTTTTTACGGATTCATTTAAAGGATGTTGTTACCTATAATCTGTGATGTGTCAGTAACTGGCACGACGTTTATTTCGTTCCCTAGAAATTTTTTTATACCGAGGATCGTTGATTTTTTTTAATAAATTTCAACCTCCAAGACAAAATTGTTCCTTTATCCCCTGGTTTCATCAACTTTTTTTACGGATTCATTTAAAAGATGTTGTTACCTTGAATCTGTGATGTGTCAGTAACTGGCACGACGTACATTTCGTTCCCTAGAAATTTTTTTATACTGAGGATCGTTGATTTTTTTAATAAATATCCACCTCCAAGACAAAATTGTTCCTTTATCCCCTGGTTTCATCAAATTTTTTTACGGATTCAGTTAAAAGATGTTGTTACCTATAATCTGTGATGTGTCAGTAACTGGCACGACGTACATTTCGTTCCCTAGATATTTTTTTATGCCGAGGATCGTTGATTTTTTTTAATAAATTTCCAACTCCAAGACAAAATTGTTCCTTTTTCCCTGGTTTCATCAAATTTTTTTACGGATTCATTTAAAAGATGTTGTTACCTATCATCTGTAATGTGTCAGTATATGGCACGACGTACACTTCGTTCCCTAGAATTTTTTTTATACTGAGGATCGTTGATTTTTTTTAATAAATTTCCACCTCCAAGACAAAATTGTTCCTTTATCCCCTGGTTTCATCAAATTTTTTTACGGATTCATTTAAAGGATGTTGTTACCTATAATCTGTGATGTATTAGTAACTGGCACGACGTACACTTCGTACCCTAGAAATTTTTTTATACCGAGGATCGTTGATTTTTTTTTTAATAAATTTCCACCTCCAAGACAAAATTGTTCCTTTATCCCCTGGTTTCATCAAATTTTTTTACGGATTCATTTAAATGACGTTGTGTCCTATAATCTGTGATGTGTCAGTAACAAGCACGACGTTTACTTCGTTCCCTAGAAATTTTTTTATACCGAGGATCGTTGATTTTTATTAATAAATTTCCACCTCCAAGACAAAATTGTTCCTTTATCCCCTGCTTTCATCAAATTTTTTTTACGGATTCATTTAAAAGATGTTATTACCTATAATCTGAGATGTGTCAGTAACAGGCACGACGTTTACTTCGTTCCCTAGAAATTTTTTTATACCGGGGATCGTTGATTTTTTTTAATAAATTTCCACCTCCAAGACAAAATTGTTCTTTATCCCCTGGTTTCATCAAATTTTTTTACGGATATATTTAAAGGATGTTGTTACCTATAATCTGTGATGTGTCAGTAACAGGCACGACGTTTACTTCGTTCCCTAGAAATTTTTTTACACCGAGGATCGTTGATTTTTTTTAATAAATTTGCACCTCCAAGACAAAATTGTTCCTTTATCCCCTGGTTTCATCAAATTTTTTTACGGATTCATTTAAAGGACGTTGAGGACGTTGTGTCCTATAATCTGTGATGTGTCAGTAACAAGCACGACGTTTCTTTCGTTCCCTAGAAATTTTTTTATACCGAGGATCGTTGATTTTTTTTAATAAATTTCCACCTCCAAGACAAAATTGTTCCTTTATCCCCTGCTTTCATCAAATTTTTTTACGGATTCATTTAAGAGATGTTGTTACCTATAATCTGAGATGTGTCAGTAACAGGCACGACGTTTACTTCGTTCCCTAAAAATTTTTTTATACCGAGGATCGTTGATTTTTTTTAATAAATTTCCACCTCCAAGACAAAATTGTTCCTTTATCATCTGGTTTCATCAACTTTTTTTACGGATTCATTTAAAAGATGTTGTTACCTATAATCTGTGATGTGTCAGTAACTGGCACGACGTACACTTCGTTCCCTAGAAATTTTTTTATACCGAGGATCGTTGATTTTTTTAATAAATTTCCACCTCCAAGACAAAATTCTTCCTTTATTTCCTGGTTTCATCAAATTTTTTTACGGATTCATTTAAAAGATGTTGTTACCTATAATCTGTGATGTGTCAGTAACCGGCACGACGTACACTTCATTCCCTAGTAATTTTTTTATACCGAGGATCGTTGATTTTTTTTAATAAATTTCCACCTCCAAGACAAAATTGTTCCTTTATTCCCTGGTTTCATCAAATTTTTTTACGGATTCATTTAAAGGGTGTTATTACCTATAATCTGTGATGTATTAGTAACTGGCACGACGTACACTTCGTACCCTAGAAATTTTTTTATACCGAGGATCGTTGATTTTTTTTTTAATAAATTTCCACCTCCAAGACAAAATTGTTCCTTTATCCCCTGGTTTCATCAAATTTTTTTACGGATTCATTTAAATGACGTTGTGTCCTATAATCTGTGATGCGTCAGTAACAAGCACGACGTTTACTTCGTTCCCTAGAAATTTTTTTATACCGAGGATCGTTGATTTTTATTAATAAATTTCCACCTCCAAGACAAAATTGTTCCTTTATCCCCTGCTTTCATCAAATTTTTTTTACGGATTCATTTAAAAGATGTTGTTACCTATAATCTGAGATGTGTCAGTAACAGGCACGACGTACACTTCATTCCCTAGAAATTTTTTTATACCGAGGATCGTTGATTTTTTTTAATAAATTTCCACCTCCAAGACAAAATTGTTCCCTTATTCCCTGGTTTCATCAAATTTTTTTACGGATTCATTTAAAGGATGTTGTTACCTATAATCTGTGATGTGTAAGTAACTGGCACGACGTTTACTTCGTTCCCTAGAAATTTTTTTATGCCAAGGATCGTTGATTTTTTTTAATAAATTTCCACCTCCAAGACATAATTGTTCCTTTATCCCCTGGTTTCATCAAACTTTTTTACGGATTCATTTAAAGGATGTTGTTACCTATAATCTGTGATGTGTCAGTAACTGGCACGACGTACACTTCGTACCCTAGAAATTTTTTTATACCGAGGATCGTTGTTTTTTTTAATAAATTTCCACCTCCAAGACAAAATTGTTCCTTTATCCCCTGGTTTCATCAACTTTTTTTACGGATTCATTTAAAGGATGTTGTTACCTATAATCTGTAATGTGTCAGTAACTGGCACGACGTTTACTTCGTTCCCTAGAAATTTTTTTATGCCGAGAATCGTTGATTTTTTTTAATAAATTTCCACCTCCAAGACATAATTGTTCCTTTATCCCCTGGTTTCATCAAACTTTTTTACGGATTCATTTAAAGGATGTTGTTACCTATAATCTGTGATGTGTCAGTAACTGGCACGACGTACACTTCGTACCCTAGAATTTTTTTTATACCGAGGATCGTTGTTTTTTTTAATAAATTTCCACCTCCAAGACAAAATTGTTCCTTTATCCCCTGGTTTCATCAACTTTTTTTACGGATTCATTTAAAAGATGTTGTTACCTATAATCTGTGATGTGTCAGTAACTGGCATAACGTACACTTCGTTCCCTAGAAATTTTTTTATACCGAGGATCGTTGATTTTTTTAATAAATTTCCACCTCCAAGACAAAATTGTTCCTTTCTTCCCTGGTTTCATCAAATTTTTTTACGGATTCATTTAAAAGATGTTGTTACCTATAATCTGTGATGTGTCAGTAACCGGCACGACGTACACTTCATTCCCTAAAAATTTTTTTATACCGAGGATCGTTGATTTTTTTTAAGAAATTTCCACCTCCAAGACAAAATTGTTCCTTTATCCCCTGGTTTCATCAAATTTTTTTACGGATTCATTAAAAAGATGTTGTTACCTATAATCTGTGATGTGTCAGTAACTGGCACGACGTTTACTTCGTTCCCTAGAAATTTATTTATGCCGAGGATCGTTGATTTTTTTTTAATAAATTTCCACCTCCAAGACAAAATTATTCCTTTATTCCCTGGTTTCATCAAATTTTTTTACGGATTCATTTAAAGGGTGTTATTACCTATAATCTGTGATGTGTTAGTAACTGGCACGACGTACACTTCGTACCCTAGAAATTTTTTTATACCGAGGATCGTTGATTTTTTTTAATAAATTTCCACCTCCAAGACAAAATTGTTCCTTTATCCCCTGGTTTCATCAAATTTTTTTACGGATTCATTTAAATGACATTGTGTCCTATAATCTGTGATTTGTCAGTAACAAGCACGACGTTTACTTCGTTCCCTAGAAATTTTTTTATACCGAGGATCGTTGATTTTTTTTAATAAATTTCCACCTCCAAGACAAAATTGTTCCTTTATCCCCTGCTTTCATCAAATTTTTTTACGGATTCATTTAAAAGATGTTGTTACCTATAATCTGAGATGTGTCAGTAACAGGCACGAAGTTTACTTCGTTCCCTAGAAATTTTTTTATACCGAGGATCGTTGATTTTTTTTAATAAATTTCCACCTCCAAGACAAAATTGTTCCTTTATTCCCTGGTTTCATCAACTTTTTTTACGGATTCATTTATAGGATGTTGTTTCCTATATTCTGTGATGTGTTAGTAACTGGCACGATGTACACTACATTCCCTAGAAATTTTTTTATACCGAGGATCGTTGATTTTTTTTAATAAATTTTTACCTCCAAGACAAAATTGTTCCTTTATACTCTGGTTTCCTCAAATTTTTTTACGGATTCATTTAAAGGATGTAATACCTATAATCTGTAATGTGTCAGTAACTGGCACAACGTACACTTCGTTCCCTAGAAATTTTTTTATACGGAGGATCGTTGATTTTTTTTAATAAATTTCCACCTCCAAGACAAAATTGTTCCTTTATCCCCTGGTTTCATCAAATTATTTTACGGATTCATTTAAAAGATGTTGTTACCTATAATCTGTGATGTGACAGTAACAGGCACGACGTTTACTTCGTTTCCTAGAAATTTTTTTATACCGAGGATCGTTGATTTTTTTTAATAAATTTCCACCTCCAAGACAAAATTGTTCCTTTATCCCCTGGTTTCATCAAATTTTTTTACGGATTCATTTAAAGGATGTTGTTACCTATAATTTGTGATGTGACAGTACCTGGCACGACGTTTACTTCGTTCCCTAGAAATTTTTTATCGAGAACGAGCGTTACCGCAAGCGTCTTTTTAAAGCGACGCCTGTAGGCCAGTCAATATAGGTGAAAATCCTATCTTGACCTCGGATAAATTCCGAAGTTTGTGATTTTTTCAGCATCGGTAGAACTCGATGCTTTGAGTAACATATCCAAAGCTTCCCAAAATCCCACCGGGGCTTTCGCCGCCATCTTGATGGAAAGTTATGCATATAGTACCCTCACTAATTTGCATATTGTGGCGAAATCGTGTTACATAGAAGCAATGTAAATGCATATAATGATAGGCAGATATATTTGCTACAAGAAAATATAAAAATATATTTAATTTTAATTTCAATTAACCCTTAAATTAATTATTTTCTGAAAAGTTTGGTGTTAAAAAAAAGTTTAACGGTGAATTTCGTAGTCAATATATATAAATACAGAAATATTTTTCATTTAAAAGTTGAAGACAAAATCCTTGCAATTTCATAAATGCTGATAACTTTTCCTTAGCTTAAAAAATGAAGAAGATACGCGACTTCGTAGCGCAAGAAACATGCCAGTTGACCGCTCTGCCTGCCCGCCCACCACAATACAACACGCATAATACAGCGCGCGAGCACTGCAATGAATGCGCTCTCGCGGCTCTCAGTGGCTTGTCATCTTTGTATATAATATATATTATTTATTATATATATTATTTATTACATGTATAAATTATATTTATATTATATGTTCAACGTGTGTTAATAGCTACAATAGCCCTTAAGGGTGAGGTAACGTGCCCAATGTTAAAAAAATATCCCATACAGCATGAAACATGAAAATTATGAAAAAAAAATTAAAATGTTCTCCTCTACATTCTTTATAATATCAGTGGCTAAAATATCATGTATACAAATTCGAGCTAGTTTTTGAAGTTGACTAGATTACTTACTTACAAACCTTATCATTAATTATTAAATATTAATTAAGCTACCCAAATAACCTGTCACAACATCTTTTAAAACTATATTCTCATCATAATTTGCCTTAAACATAATCTAAATAGATTCCTTTTGTCTACCTTTGTAAACCCCGTCCAGTAACAAATGTAATATAAGTTTTATATCCAATTTAATGCTGTAAAGTGCCAATTTAGCTAATGTAAATACTGCTAGGATGTTGCAGAAAATAATTATTATGTTTTTAAAAGGGTCTACGATACTTGTAAAACGCAAAGTCTGTTATAATCTACGGGTCTCATGTGCCGGCCATGCTGGCATAATAAATATAGTCTATCATGCAAATCAATGCTTAATCATGATTTGTTTTTGTTCATACTAATCATACAGTAATACAATAATGTACTAATTTTAATTGGCTATTCTTGACATAATTACAGAAGTAAATACTATGTAAATTTAATACCATAATCTTGGTAAATTTAATTTAAGATTGGCAGCACTGCCACAAAAATCCTAAAAATATGGTCACGTGACGTATTTCTCCCCTCATATTACGTCATAAATATGCAGGTGGGGGTCACCAAACAATGGGCTAGCCAGCAAACGGTAAGTCAGTTGATTGGGAGCGGCGGTCGCGGCGAGAGCGTCCGCTGATTCGCCCTCTTTAATCGTGTCCCCTTGTGTGAAAGTTTTGCTGGCTAGTGAAGAGAATTTTGGTGGCCTAGTAAACTTTTAACTAGTGATGTTGGTGCAACTTGGGCTGTCTACAGGTAAATCGCCATCATTAGGCTCAGCTGTTTATTTGTTTACATTTGTGTATGATCTCCGTGCTACAGTATTATTATTTTTTCCCCTTGCATCAAAGTATGCATACTGCATTATAGACAAAAGTGTATCGTCCTCAACATTAAATAAATACAATCAATATTTTTTATGACAATTAGATCTTTTATTAAAATAAAACAACTCCAACTACCTGCAATTTTACACAGATTTCTTTAAATAATAAAGAGAATTTTGGTAGTGAACTTATCTATAGATAAGTTAGTGGAAACTAAGTTGTTTGTTACACCTTGACTAGCGTGCCTCACCCTTAGACAACAGAAAGGCCACTCTCACTGTGAACTTGAGGTAAGCTAAGTGAAGGGACCGTAACAAACCGTGCGGGCCTGTCCGGGATAATTGGGTGTCCTCCAAGTGCATGCACTTTTGGCACGCCCACCCGCGCCAGCGTCGTCTATAATTATACGTAAAATCCGAAACTCTCATAATCTCTTAACAAAATTAAATTTGATCATACACAAACTTAAGTAAGCAATTTCTTTGGTTAATTTTCTTTCGATATAAGGGCACAAATTGTCGGGAGATATTATACCGGCATATATTTTTGTCACTTATTATTGACCTAGAGTCGACGAAAGATAATTAGCAAGTCATACAGCTATGGCAGCAAGGAGTGGGGCCTCCGACCCTTCGTCAGAGGACGAGGCCTCCAGGGAGCAAAGCCGCGAGGGCCGAGCTCCAAGAAGTTTCGCCGAGCAATCCTCTCAGGCGCCGCTCAGGGCGTATCACGGCTCCGGGAGCCACGGCGCGAGTTCACGTGGGGGTGAGCCGCGCGAGGGGAGTCAGTCAGTCTCGGTGGAGCGCGGGCATTCTTCGCAACCACAGACAGATGGGGGCGAGACCATGTTCCGTTTGTTACCCCAAGGGGTGGCAGTCAGCGATTACTTAACCAGACCAGGTGTAATTGCTGAGCTCTATGGCAATCCAGCAGCAGGAGGGCCTGTTGAGCGACACCAAGCTGCAGTAGTACATCGTCCGAACAACATGCAGGACAACAATATACACTTCGGGCAACCAGAAATGCCCGCGGAAAATCGTCACAACGAGACAGATCGCCTGGCAGCCGCTTCTGCTCTCCTTACTCTACAAGACGAAGCAGCTGCACTACCCACAATGTCAAATGCATCTGATATGAAACGCCTGAGAGATGCAATTAATGGCATGGAAAATAGAGTTAATTCTCGACGTGAATTTAATGAAAATGAAACTGCAACAGAAGAAATAGACTATAATTTAAATTATAGACCATACAATCCTATTGGCGCTCGCCCTGCTTTGACTCGGGGTCCGGAGCAAGGATGGCCCAACATGGTACAAAACACCCTCAACCTACCCCCACTGGCTACAAACCAAACCGCAGGGAGGCAGTCAACACCGGTGAGTAATTTACAACACCAATTACATACAGCTACAATGTTCACACCAACGTATTTAGGACAAAATAACCTAAATAATAATCAACTTAATCCTGAAATCATGGACAACACGGATTCATTTCACTAAATATATTTTGATGAGATTCTCACGCATCCATTTGTTCTTCGAAACACGTATCGATCAACAGAAATCGAGTCATACAGCGCCAGTTTTAAAAAATATTGATATAGGTGGTCAAAAAACCACACTCTAGAAGGTACCGCTTGCCTACCACCTAAATGGAGGTACAGATGGCAGCTAACCTCCTAGAAGGTGGTCATTTGACCGACATTTTTTTTCTGTGTAGAATGCTAGAGTAAAAAACAAACAAATTAATTAACTATTTTTAAGAATATAATAATTCTTAAGAGCAGAAGGAAACTGCTTAGCATCACTTTTCTTTACATTGCAGGGCAACTTATTCCATTCAGACACAGTCCTTATTAGAAAATAAGTATGTATATCGATGGTGTTCCGTCAAATCGGACCAACTCGTTTTATCGCGATTTGCAAAAGCGAACAACTCGTTTTATCGCGCGCGCTCAAAAAGGACTAGCTCATTTTATCTCAGCCGCTCAAAAACGATCAACTCGTTTTATCGCCCACGCTCAAAAAGGACTAACTCATTTTATCTCGGCCGCGCAAAAATGATTAACTCGTTTTATCGCAGCTGTGCAAAAACGACTAAAATGTTTTCCAAAAAGGACTATCTCGTGCAAGTATGTTACCTTGCGAACATTTATGTGTATTTTTTAATAAAATAATGATTTGGATTTCTTAATTTTTTAATTAATAAAAAAGGTCAATTTGCGCCATTTATTAGTGTAACCTGGAATTATAATATTAAAAATCAGCTGAAGAAACAGCTGTTTCCCACAATTTATTGTCAACAAAGAAATGTGGATGGATTCGACCTACAGAGGTAAATATCATGCCAAAAATATAATTAATACATATTATAATATGTATAATTGTTATATTGTATGATTATTTAATAAACATATAATATAATGAGTATATATTTTTTATAAAATACATAGAAATATCAAAGTAAAACAATATTTCTGTTCTGCAGATCATGTCGTCACATCTTTCACAAGCGGTTGTTGTCCTGGCTTGTGATTTAAAGGCCTTATGAACCTTTGCACAATAATAAGTACACGGTAAGCTTTGCTTTAGTATGATTTGGCTGCATAAAATTTTTTGTTTCAGTAGCACAAATATCAAAGATAATAGCCGATGAAAAGGAACTTGTGACGTCACTCACGCTCATTCAGTGGCAACAATATAGGGAAATCCCTGCAAAAGATCGGTTGACTCCCGCTTCAACCACGGCCACAATTTGACTTCTGTAATTTTGAAACTTTAATTTGTTTCCATAGCAACGTGTTTGTTTAAAAACATTAAATAGTTGAACCAAAGAATGTAATGACGTCATAGGCGTTGCGGATGGAGCCTCCAGGTCAAGAGACATTTTTAATCTCCACTTTGGGTATGATGCAGTGCTTAAAAAAATCGCAAAAAATTCTAAAGGATTCTAAAATTCGACCTCTTTTGATTGAGCCAGTAAAAAAATGACACCCTGTAAGCCCATTGTTGTTACAATTATTACACCATAATGTGTTATTAATTAATACCAATGTGAAGGAAAAATACAATGTGTTTTATTTTATTTTAAATTTATTCAATTCAATTTTTATTCAAAGAAATTGTTGTTATGGGCTTATGTGAATATTTTTGTATGAAAAAAAAATTGTTGACGCAATATTAGCATAACTTTAAACAAAATGTAAAGCCGCTGCTTTCGTTATAAATTTTCGGTGGCAATAATAAAATAATAAGTGGAGTCAATGATTTCCTAGAAATGCAAACTGCATTCATTTTGATTTTACTTCTCAATACTACACAGTAAATTTGAAGAATATTGTAAATTGATGCATAAATTAAGTTAAACTTTATTATGTTGAAGAAAGAAATGTAGGTAATAATAGTAAGTGCGTGTCAATGAACAATATATGTGTAAATTAGTAATTTTATGCACTTGTAAGATGTTATTATTATACAAAGAATAAAAAAAGGGAAAATTTACAATAAAACTTTATACATTATATTTTCTCACCTCTTTTTTTTTAAATTTTTTTTAACATGTTAATACTGTTAATATTATTATGTTATATTCAATTCGAATAATTTTAATTTAATTACAAATGAGTAAATTAAATTAAATAACTAACAAAGTTTTATAATTCATAAAAAAAAAAAAGAAAATTAAAAAATTTAATATAAAAAATTAATATTGTAAAGTAATTAACTAAATATCTACTAAACATTAGATGAGAAAATATTTAGGCCACCAAAAAAAAATTTCTATTCATTTCCTTCAAGTTTTTAAATCAACATCAGCGATAAAAAAAGATAATCATTTTTGCACAGCCGCGATAAAACGAGTTAATCGTTTTTGCGCAGCCGAGATAAAATGAGTTAGTCCTTTTTGAGCGCGCGCGATAAAACGAGTTGATCGTTTTTGAGCGGCTGAGATAAAATGAGTTAGTCCTTTTTGAGCGCGCGCGATAAAACGAGTTGTTCGCTTTTGCAAATCGCGATAAAACGAGTTAGTCCGATTTGACGGAACACCATCGATATGTATATTATACGGACAGTGGTATTATACAGTACATGTCATATAAAAAATTGAAAATAAATAAGAGTATAGACTTAAATTAAAGTATCATCCACAAATGCAGCATCACGAAAATAACTATTTAATTAAGTTTGCCTGTTTTCTACCGTGCCTTACACCGTGTAAGGAGACAAAGGGGTAAGACTTAAATTTGTGCTGCAGGTAATTACTTAAAAAATATTTAATTTAAATTAATATAATTATAAAAAGTATATGGAATAATCAATGTCATAAGAAGTTTAATGTTAATTTGATTTTTTTTTTTTTTTTTTTTGCAAAAAAAGTGTTAAAACTAAATTTACAACTTTATAAAACACCTTCCACGTAGTTATATATAAATATACAAAGATGACAAGCCACTGAGAGCCGCGAGAGCGCATTCATTGCAGTGCCCGCGCGCTGTATTATGCGTGTTGTATTGTGGCGGGCTGGCAGGCAAAGCGGTCAACTGGCATGTTTCTTGCGCTACGAAGTCGCGTATCTCCTTCATTTTTTTAAGCTAAGGAAAAGTTATCAGCATTTATGAAATTGCAAGGATTTTGTCTTCAACTTTTAAATGAAAAATATTTCTGTATTTATATATATTGACTACGAAATTCACCGTTAAACTTTTTTTTAACACCAAACTTTTCAGAAAATAATTAATTTAAGGGTTAATTGAAATTAAAATTAAATATATTTTTATATTTTCTTGTAGCAAATATATCTGCCTATCATTATATGCATTTACATTGCTTCTATGTAACACGATTTCGCCACAATATGCAAATTAGTGAGGGTACTATATGCATAACTTTCCATCAAGATGGCGACGAAAGCCCCTGTGGGATTTTGAGATGCTTTGGATATGTTACTCAAGGCATCGAGTTCTACCGATGCTGAAAAAATCACAAACTTCGGAATTTATCCGAGGTCAAAACCTATATTGACTGGCCTACTGGTGGCGATAAGATGAAACGGAGCGGTGACTGCCCGCGCGGTCTGCAGTTACTTGCTATGGGTTAATACGTAGCAATACACTGAGAGTGGCCAATATGTCAGCTCCTAGAATTGAATTAATTATTTATTATGGATTTCAGGGTGTTTTACGTAATTTCAAACATGTTATACTGAATAATAAATAAAAAATGTAAACAAAAAATTATTTATGTCACTAAACATTTCATTTTAAATTAAAAATGTAAGTTAGAACCATGCAGAAAAAAAGTAGTTCGGTAGCTACAACTTTAAAATAATTAATAATATATATATATATATATATATATATATATATATATATATATATATATATATATATATATATATATATATATATATATCATGTCCCTTTCATTTGTAATTTTCTTTAATAAATGAACTTACATAAAAAAACTAATTCACCAGTGATAATTATAATTTATTTAAATTTAATTATAGGTTAACCCTTAAGTTTCAAAGATAACAAAAATAAAACAAATAAAAATATCATGACTGCTCAAACGTACCGTCGAACAGAACTATACATTCAGGCCGTAAATTACGAATATTAATTGAGCACGATTATAAATATAATCAATAATTTTGATCATGTTAAAAACTTATTTCATCATCCCCTGTGCCTTCAGTTCTTTTATTTTTTATTCTTATATATATTTTTTTTTAATATCAATAATTGCCAGTTATATATAGGGTTGAAACATTGATTACAATCACAACGGTGGTGATGTTAATTTTTTTTTATAGATTCCTGCATGCCTCCAATGAACGAAAGAGACCGAAAATGGCAGCTATGACCTGCCACGTACAGCCAAACCTCCCTAGGTTTAGTACCCACGACTTCCCCCCAAAAATACAGGATTTTGTATGGAGGACCTATATCCCATATGGCAGCCCAAATTTAATTGGCTATCCGACCGTGGTTGATTTGAAGCCTCAACCCTATTTGGAACCATTATAATGGGGTACATAATCATTTCTCGCTATTTAGGGGGGGTTGCAAATTTTAATTGCTACCACCACGATACCACGATGATAATACCACGATTGCATTGTAATGTCTCATTTTAAATAAGAAAATTAATAATCGTTTTGTTTTATTTATTTTCATATCTAAAGGCGGTATTACTGCACGATACAATTTTTTCCAATTGCATTTAATTTTTCCTTTCGAGAAAACTTAACTTTGTTTGTATGGAGATGAAATTTTCTTGCAAGGAAAAATTGTATGCAAATAATACGTACAGGCTTTACAGATGAAGCATAGTAAATGTCAAACAAAAAAAGTTAAAAATTTTTAATTCGGAATATCAATATCATTAATTTCTGTGTCACGAGTAAGATCCGCGACCGTAAAATCCTTGATTTTTTTTTTTTTTTTTTTTTTTTTGAACACTTCCTAATTAAAGCTTAAGCCGGTATTACACGATACAATTTTTCTAACTATTGAATACAATTTTTTTTCCTTACAAGAAAATTTCACCTCCATACAAACAAATGGAGTTCAAATTTTCTTGTAAGGAAAAATTGTATTCAATAGTTAGAAAAATTGTAACGTGTAATACCGGATTTACAGCTCTCGGCGGGGTAATGAGTTGGGATAAGGTATGGAGGGATAGTGGCCAAGGCCTGTTACTCGTCTCAGTATTCACTGAAGTGAGACTGCAGAGGGAACCGTGGAAAACCTCAGTCATCAGGACAGACATCTCTATACGTTTTCTCAATGGACCAAAAACAAAGCGACATCCAAAGTCTGGGGAACCACACACAAGTGCATCACTGCACTGGGTTAAATTGCGAGAAAAATTTACCCCAGAGAGGGAGCAACGTAATTCTTAATTGAAACGGTCACCCATCCAAGTCCTAACGACGCTCGACGTAGTGTGATGCTTGCATTTACATTGTTTCTTCCGACCATCCCCTCTATCGCCACTATTATTTTACTTTCATTATTTTTTGTAGCAGTAACTTTCAATTTTATAATAACTTCAATAATATCTGCAAGGGAAGGAATTTCCACAACATTTTGATGCGTAGCATCTGCAGTACGCGGCTGATTGCCTGGGGGTAATTTGTTCGCATTCCATGCAGTCTTGGCCGGGGCTGCTGGCACTTCCGTCTGTCACGCGGAGGTGGGGGTTGATGAGTTGCATTGTCAACAACGCAGGTGGCAGGTGGATGTGCAACGTTGCCATCAATAGAGAAGAAATAATAATCAGTTTAAAAATAAATGCATGATTTTGTCAATATTTTAGTAATAAAGTAATAAATTTTCAAAGAGATTGAATAATGAATAAATTATAAAAAGTGTGATCCAAAAATTTAAAATAAATGTTAAAATTAAATGAGATATTTAATACATTATATTATAATAATTATATTTATTATCAGTATACATAATATTTAAATTATATAATTATAATATATTATATACATTAAAATAATTTCAGTATTTTCTTTTCTCTTTTTACTGCACTTTTTCATTTAATTGTGTTGAAGGTTGAAGGGTTAAAAAAAAGTACAGAGAAAATTGACAATATAAATAACTGAGGTCTTCTTTAAATATAACTTAAAAAAAGCATACAGGTTGTCCATTCTTTTGCTAACGTAAAAAAATTATTCACTGTTGAATAATCACTATATTTATTTTCTAACCAAAAAATTATTTAACAAATTCTTTAAAATAAAAATGTTTGTCAACACATGCGATGCAGACAGAAGGTCCATTGAGAAAATGTAGAGGGGTCCGTCCTGACTGAAGTCACTGAAGTTTCCCACGGTTCCCTCAGTCTCACCTTAGCGAATGCTGCACAGCGTAACAGGCTGTGACCGCCATCCTATCCCTCTACCTTAACCCTACCCAATAAAGC
Source organism: Siphlonurus alternatus (assembly GCA_949825025.1). NCBI lineage: Eukaryota > Metazoa > Arthropoda > Insecta > Ephemeroptera > Siphlonuridae > Siphlonurus > Siphlonurus alternatus. The sequence goes on along the minus strand of OX463788.1, from coordinate 168,385 downwards.
AATTTTCTAAATTTTCTATTCTACCCATTACCCCGCCGCGAGTTGGGGGCTTGGGGAAGGGGGGGGGGGGGCAAAAAAATAATCTTTTAATTCACAGCGCGCTCATAGCGTTTGGTGTTTTGGTCAGATTATGATACTTTTTTATATATAATATATATATTTAGCAGGAAGAAAGGCAGAGAAGAGCAGGCGCGGATCCGGGGGGTGGGGAATTAATCTGGCCCCTGAAATGTTGGGTTTACCATGGGCAATAGACTTTTTTTTCCACTCCAATTTTTTTTTTTTTTACATTGCATTGCCTAATGGAGGCAGGCCCCCTCCCCCCGAATTTTTTTTCATGACCCCCCCTTGGAGGTAGGAAGGACTATGTGGGTAATTTTATTTTCGACTTCCTTGAAAGTTCTGGCTGCATACTGCATATCGTAGAAAATTTGTTGGCTCCCAAGCAGTCCCATCCATACAATATAACACCGCAACATTACTATTTGATGTTAAAGAAGTATCAATAATATTAATAAAAAACATCAAAGATTCCATTATTTTTACTATATATTGTTAGTGGGGGCGATTCACGAAAGAGATAACCAGAAAGTTATCCAGCTTTCTCACTAACCACGGTTAGCGCCAACCTAATTCAATGACACCAAACGTGGTTAGTGAAAAACCTGGATAACTCTCTTCGTGAATCGCGCCCAGTATTACTAAAGTAAAATTCATTATGAAATTTATCATAATTATTATAATTAATGTATGCATGTGTACTGCTCATAAAATTAAGTCGAAGCAATATTTTCTTTCATAATATGCCAGTTAATAATTATTACAACAAATAACAGAGAGAATGCTTCTTAAGCCCAATATTATTAAATATTTAATCAAACACGAAACATTATTTAATATGTACACAACTTATACAAGCATATATATATATATATATATATATATATATGTATACACATATATATTATATGCAACAAACATATATAAATTACTGTGTACTTCAATAAGTTATATTTAATTATTACATCATTGTATAACTTGATTACGTTTTTTCTTCTTGCTGCGTGAATCCACCTTTAAATTTTCCGTATTCGCGAACGCAACCAAATTCAGCCCTCTAGTGGCCAAAAGTGTGAACTACTAGAATGCGGCTAGCTGTTCATAACAGTATAGGAACAACATACCATTCCTGAGTTAATTTACGTGATTATATAATATTATCCACTTGCAAATTTTTAATTATCATAATAAAGTTAAATATTAGTCTTAATAAATAAAATAACAGATAAATGTGACCATACACCGTGTCATTTGCTTTAAATAGAGTCTTGCGCGCGGCGCGTGGTATATATGCATAATATGTATATGTCGATCCATATATGATATTAAGTTATTGTTAATTTTTCTTACTGATTGGGATAAAATTATGAAATTAATTTTCAAGGTGTAATCGACCCTCCTAATAACTTGGAAATAATTTTAGATTTTCTCCCCGCCGCACCCCTGAGGGTGGAGAACTACCCCGAAAAACAATTTTCCTCACAAATTGTGCTAAAATTATGAAATTAATTTTCAAGGGTCAATCGACCCTACTGAACTCAGAAATATTTATAGATTTTCTCCCCGACACACCCCTGAGGGTGGAGAACTACCCCGAAAAACAATTTTCCTTAAAAATTGTGCTAAAATTACGAAATTAATTTTCAAGGGGTAATCGACCTTCCTGAACTCGGAAATAATTTAAGATTTTCTCCCCGACGCACCCCTGAGGGTGGAGAACTACCCCAGAAAACAATATTCCTTAAAAATTGTGCTAAAATTATGAAAATAATTTTCAAGAGGCAATCGACCCTACTGAACTCGGAAATAATTTTAGATTTTCTCCCCGCCACACCCCTGAGGGTGGAGAACTACCCCGAAAAACAATCTTCCTTAAAAATTGTGCTAAAATTATGAAATTAATTTTCGAGGAGTAATCGACCTTCTTGAACTCGGAAATAATTTTAGATTTTCTCCCCGACGCACCCCTGAGGGTGGAGAACTACCCTGAAAAACAATTTTCCTTAAAAATTGTGCTAAAATTATGAAATTAATTTTCAAGGGGTAATCAACCTTCCTGAACTCGGAAATAATTTTAAATTTTCTCCCCGACGCACCCCTGAGGGTGGAGAACTACCCTGAAAATCAATTTTCCTTAAAAATTGTGCTAAAATTAAGAAATTAATTTTCAAGGGGTAATCGACCCTACTGAAGTCGGAAATAATTTTAGATTTTCTTCCCGACGTACATCTGAGGGTGGAAACCTACCCCTAAAATCCATTTTCCTTAAAAATTGTGCTAAAATTACGAAATTAATTTTCAAGGGGTAATCGACCTTCCTGAACTCGGAAATAATTTAAGATTTTCTCCCCGACGCACCTCTGAGGGTGGAGAACTACCCCAGAAAACAATATTCCTTAAAAATTGTGCTAAAATTATGAAAATAATTTTCAAGGGGCAATCGACCCTACTGAACTCGGAAATAATTTTAGATTTTCTCCCCGCCACACCCCTGAGGGTGGAGAACTACCCCGAAAAACAATCTTCCTTAAAAATTGTGCTAAAATTATGAAATTAATTTTCGAGGGGTAATCGACCTTCCTGAACTCGGAAATAATTTTAGATTTTCTCCCCGACGCACCCCTGAGGGTGAAGAACTACCCTGAAAAACAATTTTCCTTAAAAATTGTGCTAAAATTATGAAATTAATTTTCAAGGGGTAATCAACCTTCCTTGAACTCGGAAATAATTTTAAATATTCTCCCCGACGCACCCCTGAGGGTGGAGAACTACCCTGAAAATCAATTTTCCTTAAAAATTGTGCTAAAATTAAGAAATTAATTTTCAAGGGGTAATCGACCCTACTGAAGTCGGAAATAATTTTAGATTTTCTTCCCGACGTACATCTGAGGGTGGAAACCTACCCCTAAAATCCATTTTCCTTAAAAATTGTGCTAAAATAAAAAAATTAAATTTTCAAGTGTTTATTAACCCCTCTGAAACTCGGAAATAAATTTAGAATTTTTCCCCTACGCAACCCTGAGAGGGTCAACGGCTACCCACCATATCCTTCTTTCTTAATAATCGAGTTGAAATTGTGAATTAAATTTTTATTCGGGATTTATCAAAATTTTTCAGAGAAAAAGTATCCCAGACTCACTTCTTCACTTGCAGTATGATGATGGTTTCACTCAATGTGTTCAGCACCGTTAATTGGCGTGATGGCACATGTTGGTCCGCTCAACGAGGCCATGTGTGTAGGTGCATGGCCTCTAACATCTGAGTTGTGACCAATTCCATGCAACGTCTTATCTCCACTTTCTGTTCGTCAATTGGTCTCAAATCTCTTCTTGTAAACCTTTTGCTTCAGAACGAGATTTGAGACCATTGACGAGCTGAAAGTGATAGACGTTATGTGGAATTGATGGTCACACCTCAGTTGTTAATTAAAGTTGTGCAGAGTGCAGACCCCAACATGAGCCTTCACGCCATGTAATTATTATAACGGTGGACATCCATCATCATACTGCAAGTAAAGAGGCGAGTCTGATATATTTTTTTTCTATGAAAAATTACGTTAAATCCCGAAAAAAATTTAATTCACAATTTCAACTCGATTGTTAAGAAAGAAGGATATGGTGGGTAGCCGTTTACCCTCAGGGTTGCGTCGGAGAGAAAATCTAAAATTATTTCCGACTTCGGTAGGGTCGATTACCCCTTGAAAATTAATTTCATAATTCTAGCATATTTTTTAAGGAAAATTGATTTTCGGGGTAGTTTTCCACCCTCAGGAGTGAGTCGGGAAGAAAATTTAAAATTATTTCCGAGTTCAGGAGGGTCAATTACCTCTTGAAAATTAATTTCATAATTTTAGCACAATTTTTAAGGAAAGTGGATTTTAGGGGTAGTTCTCCACCCTCAGGGGTGCATCGGGGAGAAAATTTAAAATTATTTTCGAGTTCAGGAGGGTCACTTACCTCTTGAAAATTAATTTCATAATTTTAACACAATTTTTAAGGAAAGTGGATTTTAGGGGTAGGTCTCCACCCTCAGAGGTGCGTCAGGGAGAAAATTTAAAATTATTTCCGAGTTCAGTAGGGTCAATTACCTCTTGAAAATTAATTTCATAGTTTTAGCACAATTTTTAAGGAAAGTGGATTTTAGGGGTAGGTTTCCACCCTCAGGGGTGCGTCAGGGAGAAAATATAATATTTTTTTCTAATTTAGGAAGGTCGATTACCCCTTGAAAATTAATTTCATAATTTTAGCCCAATTTTTAAGGAAAGTGGATTTTAGGGGTAGTTCTCCACCCTCAGGGGTGCGTCGGGGAGAAAATCTAAAATTATTTACTAGTTTAGGAGGGTCGATTACCCCTTGAAAATTAATATCATAATTTTAGCACAATTTTTAAGGAAAATGGGTTTTAGGGGTAGTTATCCAACACTCAAGGGTGCGTCGGGGAGAAAATCTAAAATTATTTCTTAGTTCAGGAGGGTTGATAACCCCTTGAAAATTAAGTTTTATAATTTTAGCTCGTTTATTAAAAAAAGTGGAAAATACTAATAGCTAGGTCTGAATAACGGGGTACGGCCGGGTAGCACTCCAGGGGTGTGCGTGGTAGAGGTGGTGCCACGCCCGTGCCACGGGGGTGTGGTAATGAATCTGTATTAATTAATCATTTCAGAGGTGTAAATTAATTATCTATTGTATGAAATTTTCTCCATAAAATTCTTATAAATTTTCAAATTGTTACATCTCGGTCATATTCATATTGGAAAAACTTTTCGTATTTCCTATGGGGGGAAAAAAAAAAAACCCTGAAAAGGCTGAAAGGGGTGCGATTGGCTCCAATAATATTGTAAAGCCCCTGAATTTAATTTGACAGCTGGTGCGTCAAATTTTACGTTTGTATGCAAGCTTCTAATTGCACATTATCAAATTATTAACCTGCTTTTCATACTCCATATTTCTTTCGAGCCGCATTACGTCCGCCATTTTGTGACGTCATCACTCTGCAGACAGCGCCGCCATCGGTCATTTCGTTCGAGAATATTTCAATAAGTAATATTAACAATCCAACAACACAGCAATTGCGTTTAGATTTACTAAATGACATGGCCTAAATTAGCAGTGTTCAAAATATTTTATTATTTAATTTTTATGATAATATTCGCAGGTGTACAGTACGCACTCATTTTAGAGACGGCTTTGCAGTATATACTTGTTATATAGTGATCCGTGTATAGGTCACCGTTCAGTTTTTCCTATCGCTCAAAAGATGGCACTTTGAGCCGTGGCAAACTTAACGCTCGCTTTCAATACCGAGGATCGTTAATTTTTTTTAATAAATTTCCCCCTCCAAGACAAAATTGTTCCTTTATTCCCTGGTTTCATCAACTTTTTTTACGGATTCATTTAAAGGATGTTATTTCCTATAATCTGTGATGTGTTAGTAACTGGCACGACGTACACTACATTCCCTAGAAATTTTTTTATACCGAGGATCGTTGATTTTTTTTAATAAATTTTTACCTCCAAGACAAAATTGTTCCTTTATACCCTGGTTTCCTCAAATTTTTTTACGGATTCATTTAAAGGATGTATTACCTATAATCTGTAATGTGTCAGTAACTGGCACGACGTACACTTCGTTCCCTAGAAATTTTTTTATACCGAGGATCGTTGATTTTTTTTAATAAATTTCCATCTCCAAGACAAAATTGTTCCTTTATCCCCTGGTTTCATCAAATTATTATACGGATTCATTTAAAAGATGTTGTTACCTATAATCTGTGATGTGATAGTAACTGGCACGACGTACACTTCGTACCCTAGAATTTTTTTTATACCGAGGATCGTTGATTTTTTTTAATAAATTTTTAATTCCAAGACAAAATTGTTCCTTTATTCCCTGGTTTCATTAAATTTTTTTACGGATTCATTTAAAGGATGTTGTTACCTATAATCTGTGATGTGACAGTAACTGGCACGACGTTTACTTCGTTCCCTAGAATTTTTTTTATGCCGAGGATCGTTGATTTTTTTTAATATATTTCCACCTCCAAGACAAAATTGTTCCTTTATTCCCTGGTTTCATCAAATTTTTTTACGGATTCATTTAAAGAATGTTGTTACCTATAATCTGTGATGTGTCAGTAACAGGCACGACGTTTACTTCGTTCCCTAGAAATTTTTTTATACCGAGGATCGTTGATTTTTTTTAATAAATTTCCATCTCCAAGACAAAATTGTTACTTTATTCCCTGGTTTCATCAAATTTTTTTACGGATTCATTTAAAAAATGTTGTTACCTATAATCTGTGATGTATCAGTAACTGACACGACGTTTACTTCGTGCCCTAGAAATTTTTTTATACCGAGGATCGTTGATTTTTTTTAATAAATTTCCACCTCCAAGACAAAATTGTTCCTTTATCCCCTGGTTTCATCAAATTTTTTTACGGATTCATTTAAAAGATGTTGTTACCTATAATCTGTGATGTGTCAGTAACTGGCACAACGTTTACTTCGTTCCCTAGAAATTTATTTATACCGAGGATCGTTGATTTTTTTTAATAAATTTCCACCTCCAAGACAAAATTGTTCCTTTATCCCCTGGTTTCATCAAATTTTTTTACGGATTAATTTAAATGACGTTGTGTCCTATAATCTGTGATGTGTCAGTAACAAGCACGACGTTTACTTTGTTCCCTAGAAATTTTTTTATGCCGAGGATCGTTGATTTTTTTTAATAAATTTCCATCTCCAAGACAAAATTGTTACTTTATTCCCTGGTTTCATCAAATTTTTTTACGGATTCATTTAAAAAATGTTGTTACCTATAATCTGTGATGTATCAGTAACTGGCACGACGTTTACTTCGTGCCCTAGAAATTTTTTTATACCGAGGATCGTTGATTTTTTTTAATAAATTTCCACCTCCAAGACAAAATTGTTCCTTTATCCCCTGGTTTCATCAAATTTTTTTACGGATTCATTTAAAAGATGTTGTTACCTATAATCTGTGATGTGTCAGTAACTGGCACAACGTTTACTTCGTTCCCTAGAAATTTATTTATACCGAGGATCGTTGATTTTTTTTAATAAATTTCCACCTCCAAGACAAAATTGTTCCTTTATCCCCTGGTTTCATCAAATTTTTTTACGGATTAATTTAAATGACGTTGTGTCCTATAATCTGTGATGTGTCAGTAACAAGCACGACGTTTACTTTGTTCCCTAGAAATTTTTTTATGCCGAGGATCGTTGATTTTTTTTAATAAATTTCCATCTCCAAGACAAAATTGTTCCTTTATTCCCTGGTTTCATCAAATTTTTTTACGGATTCATTTAAAAAATGTTGTTACCTATAATCTGTGATGTATCAGTAACTGGCACGACGTTTACTTCGTGCCCTAGAAATTTTTTTATACCGAGGATCGTTGATTTTTTTTAATAAATTTCCACCTCCAAGACAAAATTGTTCCTTTATCCCCTGGTTTCATCAAATTTTTTTACGGATTCATTTAAAAAATGTTGTTACCTATAATCTGTGATGTGTCAGTAACTAACACGACGTTTACTTCGTTCCCTAGAATTTTTTTTATACCGAGGATCGTTGATTTTTTTTAATAAATTTCCACCTCCAAGACAAAATTGTTCCTTTATCCCCTGGTTTCATCAATTTTTTTTACGGATTCATTTAAAGGATGTTGTTACCTATAATCTGTGATGTGTTAGTAACTGGCACGACGTACACTTCGTTCCCTAGAAATTTTTTTATACCGAGGATCGTTGATTTTTTAATAAATTTCCACCTCCAAGACAAAATTGTTCCTTTATCCCCTGGTTTCATCAAATTTTTTTACGGATTCATTTAAAGGATGTTGTTACCTATAATCTGTGATGTGTCAGTAACTAACACGACGTTTACATCGTTCCCTAGAATTTTTTTTATACCGAGGATCGTTGATTTTTTTTAATAAATTTCCACCTCCAAGACAAAATTGTTCCTTTATCCCCTGGTTTCATCAATTTTTTTTACGGATTCATTTAAAGGATGTTGTTACCTATAATCTGTGATGTGTCAGTAACTAACACGACGTTTACATCGTTCCCTAGAATTTTTTTATACCGAGGATCGTTGATTTTTTAATAAATTTCCACCTCCAAGACAAAATTGTTCCTTTATCCCCTGGTTTCATCAAATTTTTTTACGGATTCATTTATAGGATGTTGTTACATAATAATCTGTGATGTGTCAGTAACTGGCACGACGTACACTTCATTCCCTAGAAATTTTTTTATACCGAGGATCGTTGATTTTTTATAATAAGTTTCCACCTCCAAGACAAAATTGTTCCTTTATCCCCTGGTTTCATCAAATTTTTTTACGGATTCATTTAAAGGATGTTATTACCTATAATCTGTGATTTGTTAGTAACTTGCACGACGTACACTTCGTACCCTAGAAATTTTTTTATTCCGAGGATCGTTGATTTTTTTTAATAAATTTCCACCTCCAAGACAAAATTGACCCTTTTTCCCCTGGTTTAATCAAATTTTTTTACGGATTCAATTAAAAGACGTTGTGTCCTATAATCTGTGATGTGTCAGTAACTGGCACGACATTTACTTCGATCCCTAGAAATTTTTTTATACCGAGGATCGTTGATTTTTTTTAATAAATTTCCACCTCCAAGACAAAATTGTTCCTTTATCCCCTGGTTTCATCAAACTTTTTTACGGATTCATTTAAAGGTTGTATTACCTATAATTTGTAATGTGTCAGTAACCGGCACGACGTACACTTCATTCCCTAGAAATTTTTTTATACCGAGGATCGTTGATTTTTTTTAATAAATTTCTACCTCCAAGACAAAATTGTTCCTTTATTCCCTGGTTTCATCAAATTTTTTTACGGATTCATTTAAAGGATGTTATTACCTATAATCTGTGATGTGTTAGTAACTGGCACGACGTACAATTCGTACCCTAGAAATTTTTTTATACCGAGGATCGTTGATTTTTTTTAATAAATTTCCACCTCCAAGACAAAATTGTTCCTTTATCCCCTGGTTTCATCAAATTTTTTTACGGATTCATTTAAAGGATGTTATTACCTATAATCTGTGATGTGTTAGTAACTGGCACGACGTACAATTCGTACCCTAGAAATTTTTTTATACCGAGGATCGTTGATTTTTTTTAATAAATTTCCACCTCCAAGACAAAATTGTTCCTTTATTCCCTGGTTTCATCAAATTTTTTTACGGATTCATTTAAAGGATGTTATTACCTATAATCTGTGATGTGTTTGTAACTGGCACGACGTACAATTCGTACCCTAGAAATTTTTTTATACCGAGGATCGTTGATTTTTTTTAATAAAATTCCACCTCAAAGACAAAATTGTTCCTTTATCCCCTGGTTTCATCAAATTTTTTTACGGATTCATTTAAAGGTTGTATTACCTATAATTTGTAATGTTTCAGTAACTGGCACGACGTACACTTCGTTCCCTAGAAATTTTTTTGTACCGAGAATCGTTGATTTTTTTAATAAATTTCCACCTCCAAGACAAAATTGTTCCTTTATCACCTGGTTTCATCAAATTTTTTACGGATTCATTTAAAGGATGTTGTTACCTATAATCTGTGATGTGTCAGTAACTGGCACGACGTTTACTTCGTTCCCTAGAAATTTTTTTATGCCGAGGATCGTTGATTTTTTTTTAATAAATTTCCATCTCCAAGACAAAATTGTTCCTTTATTCCCTGGTTTCATCAAATTTTTTTACGGATTCATTTAAAGGATGTTGTTACCTATAATCTGTGATGTGTCAGTAACTGAAACGACGTTTACTTCGTTCCCTAGAAATTTTTTTATACCGAGGATCGTTGATTTTTTTTAATAAATTTCTACCTCCAAGACAAAATTGTTCCTTTATCTCCTGGTTTCATCAAATTTTTTTACGGATTCATTTAAAGGATGTTATTACCTATAATCTGTGATTTGTTAGTAACTGGCACGACGTACACTTCGTACCCTAGAAATTTTTTTATTCCGAGGATCGTTGATTTATTTTAAAAAATTTCCACCTCCAAGACAAAATTAACCCTTTTTCCCCTGGTTTAATCAAATTTTTTTTCGGATTCAATTAAAAGACGTTGTGTCCTATAATCTGTGATGTGTCAGTAACTGGCACGACGTTTAATTCGTACCCTAGAAATTTTTTTATACCGAGGATCCTTGATTTTTTTTATAAATTTCCACCTCCAAGACAAAATTAACCCTTTTTCCCCTGGTTTAATCAAATTTTTTTACGGATTCAATTAAAAGACGTTGTGTCCTATAATCTGTGATGTGTCAGTAACTGGCACGACGTTTAATTCGTTCCCTAGAAATTTTTTTATACCGAGGATCCTTGATTTTTTTTATAAATTTCCACCTCCAAGACAAACTTGTTCCTTTATTCCCTGGTTTCATCAAATTTTTTTACGGATTCATTTAAAAGATGTTATTACCTATAATCTGTGATGTGTTAGTAACTGGCACGACGTACAATTCGTACCCTAGAAATTTTTTTATACCGAGGATCGTTGATTTTTTTTAATAAATCCACCTCCAAGACAAAATTGTTCCTTTATCCCCTGGTTTCATCAAATTTTTTTACTGATTCATTTAAAGGATGTTATTACCTATAATCTGTGATGTGTTAGTAACTGGCACGACGTACAATTCGTACCCTAGAAATTTTTTTATACCGAGGATCCTTGATTTTTTGTATAAATTTCCACCTCCAAGACAAAATTGTTCCTTTATTCCCTGGTTTCATCAAATTTTTTTACGGATTCATTTAAAGGATGTTATTACCTATAATCTGTGATGTGTTAGTAACTGGCACGACGTACAATTCGTACCCTAGAAATTTTTTTATACCGAGGATCGTTGATTTTTTTTAATAAATTTCCACCTCCAAGACAAAATTGTTCCTTTATCCCCTGGTTTCATCAAATTTTTTTACGGATTCATTTAAAGGATGTAATTACATATAATCTGTGATGTGTTAGTAACTGGCACGACGTACAATTCGTACCCTAGAAATTTTTTTATACCGAGGATCGTTGATTTTTTTTAATAAATTTCTACCTCCAAGACAAAATTGTTCCTTTATCCCCTGGTTTCATCAAATTTTTTTATGGATTCATTTAAAAGATGTTGTTACCTATAATCTGTGATGTGTCAGTAACCGGCAAGACGTACACTTCGTTCCCTAGAAATTTTTTATACCGAGGATCGTTGATTTTTTTTAATAAATTTCCATCTCCAAGACAAAATTGTTCCTTTATCCCCTGGTTTCATCAAATTTTTTTACGGATTCATTTAAAAGATGTTGTTAACTATAATCTGTGATGTGTTAGTAACTGGCACGACGTACACTTCGTTCCCTAGAAATTTTTTTATACCGAGGATCGTTGATTTTTTAATAATTTTCCACCTCCAAGACAAAATTGTTCCTTTAAATCCTGGTTTCATCAAATTTTTTTACGGATTCATTTATTGGATGTTGTTACATAATAATCTGTGATGTGTCAGTAACTGGCACGACGTTTACTTCGTTCCCTAGAAATTTTTTTATACCGAGGATCGTTGATTTTTTTTAATAAATTTCCACCTCCAAGACAAAATTGTTCCTTTATCCCCTGGTTTCATCAAATTTTTTTACGGATTCATTTAAAGGATGTTGTTATCTGTAATCTGTGATGAATCAGTAACCGGCACGACGTACACTTCATGCCCTAGAAATTTTTTTATACCGAGGATCGTTGATTTTTTTTAATAAGTTTCCACCTCCAAGACAAAATTGTTCCTTTATCCCCTGGTTTCATCAAATTTTTTTACGGATTCATTTAAAGGATGTTATTACCTATAATCTGTGATTTGTTAGTAACTGGCACGACGAACACTTCGTACCCTAGAAATTTTTTTATTCCGAGGATCGTTGATTTTTTTTAAAAAATTTCCACCTCCAAGACAAAATTAACCCTTTTTCCCCTGGTTTAATCAAATTTTTTTACGGATTCAATTAAAAGACGTTGTGTCCTATAATCTGTGATGTGTCAGTAACTGGCACGACGTTTAATTCGTTCCCTAGAAATTTTTTTATACCGAGGATCCTTGATTTTATTTATAAATTTCCACCTCCAAGACAAAATTGTTCCTTTATTCCCTGGTTTCATCAAATTTTTTTACGGATTCATTTAAAGGATGTTATTACCTATAATCTGTGATGTGTTAGTAACTGGCACGACGTACAATTCGTACCCTAGATATTTTTTTATACCAAGGATCGTTGATTTTTTTAATAAATTTCCACCTCCAAGAAAAAATTGTTCCTTTATCCCCTGGTTTCATCAAATTTTTTTACGGATTCATTTAAAAGACGTTGTGTCCTATAATCTGTGATGTGTCAGTAACTGCCACGACGTTTACTTCGTTCCCTAGAAATTTTTTTATACCGAGGATCGTTGATTTTTTTTAATAAATTTCCACCTCCAAGACAAAATTGTTCCTTTATTCCCTGGTTTCATCAAAAATTTTTACGGATTCATTTAAAAGATGTTGTTACCTATAATCTGTGATGTGTCAGTAACTGGCACGACGTACATTTCGTTCCCTAGAAATTTTTTTGTACCGAGGATCGTTGATTTTTTTAATAAATTTCCACCTCCAAGACAAAATTGTTCCTTTATCACCTGGTTTCATCAATTTTTTTACGGATTCATTTAAAGGATGTTGTTACCTATAATCTGTGATGTGTCAGTAACCGGCAAGAGGTACACTTCGTTCCCTAGAAATTTTTTATACCGAGGATCGTTGATTTTTTTTAATAAATTTCCATCTCCAAGACAAAATTGTTCCTTTATCCCCTGGTTTCATCAAATTTTTTTACGGATTCATTTAAAGGATGTTGTTATCTGTAATCTGTGATGAATCAGTAACCGGCACGACGTACACTTCATGCCCTAGAAATTTTTTTATACCGAGGATCGTTGATTTTTTTTAATAAGTTTCCACCTCCAAGACAAAATTGTTCCTTTATCCCCTGGTTTCATCAAATTTTTTTACGGATTCATTTAAAGGATGTTATTACCTATAATCTGTGATTTGTTAGTAACTGGCACGACGAACACTTCGTACCCTAGAAATTTTTTTATTCCGAGGATCGTTGATTTTTTTTAAAAAATTTCCACCTCCAAGACAAAATTAACCCTTTTTCCCCTGGTTTAATCAAATTTTTTTACGGATTCAATTAAAAGACGTTGTGTCCTATAATCTGTGATGTGTCAGTAACTGGCACGACGTTTAATTCGTTCCCTAGAAATTTTTTTATACCGAGGATCCTTGATTTTTTTTAATAAATTTCCACCTCCAAGACAAAATTGTTCCTTTATTCCCTGGTTTCATCAAATTTTTTTACGGCTTCATTTAAAGGATGTTGTTACCTATAATCTGTGATGTGTTAGTAACTTGCACGACGTACACTTCGTTCCCTAGATATTTTTTTATACCAAGGATCGTTGATTTTTTTAATAAATTTCCACCTCCAAGAAAAAATTGTTCCTTTATCCCCTGGTTTCATCAAATTTTTTTACGGATTCATTTAAAAGACGTTGTGTCCTATAATCTGTGATGTGTCAGTAACTGCCACGACGTTTACTTCGTTCCCTAGAAATTTTTTTATACCGAGGATCGTTGATTTTTTTTAATAAATTTCCACCTCCAAGACAAAATTGTTCCTTTATTCCCTGGTTTCATCAAAAATTTTTACGGATTCATTTAAAAGATGTTGTTACCTATAATCTGTGATGTGTCAGTAACTGGCACGACGTACATTTCGTTCCCTAGAAATTTTTTTGTACCGAGGATCGTTGATTTTTTTAATAAATTTCCACCTCCAAGACAAAATTGTTCCTTTATCACCTGGTTTCATCAATTTTTTTACGGATTCATTTAAAGGATGTTGTTACCTATAATCTGTGATGTGTCAGTAACTGGCACGACGTTTACTTCGTTCCCTAGAAATTTTTTTATGCCGAGGATCGTTGATTTTTTTTAATAAATTTCCATCTCCAAGACAAAATTGTTCCTTTATTCCCTGGTTTCATCAAATTTTTTTACGGATTCATTTAAAAAATGTTGTTACCTATAATCTGTGATGTATCAGTAACTGGCACGACGTTTACTTCGTGCCCTAGAAATTTTTTTATACCGAGGATCGTTGATTTTTTTTAATAAATTTCCACCTCCAAGACAAAATTGTTCCTTTATCCCCTGGTTTCATCAAATTTTTTTACGGATTCATTTAAAGGATGTTATTACCTATAATCTGTGATGTGTTAGTAACTGGCACGACGTACAATTCGTACCCTAGAAATTTTTTTATACCGAGGATCGTTGATTTTTTTTAATAAATTTCCACCTCCAAGACAAAATTGTTCCTTTATTCCCTGGTTTCATCAAATTTTTTTACGGATTCATTTAAAAAATGTTGTTACCTATAATCTGTGATGTATCAGTAACTGGCACGACGTTTACTTCGTGCCCTAGAAATTTTTTTATACCGAGGATCGTTGATTTTTTTTAATAAATTTCCACCTCAAAGACAAAATTGTTCCTTTATCCCCTGGTTTCATCAAATTTTTTTACGGATTCATTTAAAGGTTGTATTACCTATAATTTGTAATGTTTCAGTAACTGGCACGACGTACACTTCGTTCCCTAGAAATTTTTTTGTACCGAGAATCGTTGATTTTTTTAATAAATTTCCACCTCCAAGACAAAATTGTTCCTTTATCACCTGGTTTCATCAAATTTTTTACGGATTCATTTAAAGGATGTTGTTACCTATAATCTGTGATGTGTCAGTAACTGGCACGACGTTTACTTCGTTCCCTAGAAATTTTTTTATGCCGAGGATCGTTGATTTTTTTTTAATAAATTTCCATCTCCAAGACAAAATTGTTCCTTTATTCCCTGGTTTCATCAAATTTTTTTACGGATTCATTTAAAGGATGTTGTTACCTATAATCTGTGATGTGTCAGTAACTGAAACGACGTTTACTTCGTTCCCTAGAAATTTTTTTATACCGAGGATCGTTGATTTTTTTTAATAAATTTCTACCTCCAAGACAAAATTGTTCCTTTATCTCCTGGTTTCATCAAATTTTTTTACGGATTCATTTAAAGGATGTTATTACCTATAATCTGTGATTTGTTAGTAACTGGCACGACGTACACTTCGTACCCTAGAAATTTTTTTATTCCGAGGATCGTTGATTTATTTTAAAAAATTTCCACCTCCAAGACAAAATTAACCCTTTTTCCCCTGGTTTAATCAAATTTTTTTTCGGATTCAATTAAAAGACGTTGTGTCCTATAATCTGTGATGTGTCAGTAACTGGCACGACGTTTAATTCGTACCCTAGAAATTTTTTTATACCGAGGATCCTTGATTTTTTTTATAAATTTCCACCTCCAAGACAAAATTAACCCTTTTTCCCCTGGTTTAATCAAATTTTTTTACGGATTTAATTAAAAGACGTTGTGTCCTATAATCTGTGATGTGTCAGTAACTGGCACGACGTTTAATTCGTTCCCTAGAAATTTTTTTATACCGAGGATCCTTGATTTTTTTTATAAATTTCCACCTCCAAGACAAACTTGTTCCTTTATTCCCTGGTTTCATCAAATTTTTTTACGGATTCATTTAAAAGATGTTATTACCTATAATCTGTGATGTGTTAGTAACTGGCACGACGTACAATTCGTACCCTAGAAATTTTTTTATACCGAGGATCGTTGATTTTTTTTAATAAATCCACCTCCAAGACAAAATTGTTCCTTTATCCCCTGGTTTCATCAAATTTTTTTACTGATTCATTTAAAGGATGTTATTACCTATAATCTGTGATGTGTTAGTAACTGGCACGACGTACAATTCGTACCCTAGAAATTTTTTTATACCGAGGATCCTTGATTTTTTGTATAAATTTCCACCTCCAAGACAAAATTGTTCCTTTATTCCCTGGTTTCATCAAATTTTTTTACGGATTCATTTAAAGGATGTTATTACCTATAATCTGTGATGTGTTAGTAACTGGCACGACGTACATTTCGTACCCTAGAAATTTTTTTATACCGAGGATCGTTGATTTTTTTTAATAAATTTCCACCTCCAAGACAAAATTGTTCCTTTATCCCCTGGTTTCATCAAATTTTTTTACGGATTCATTTAAAGGATGTAATTACATATAATCTGTGATGTGTTAGTAACTGGCACGACGTACAATTCGTACCCTAGAAATTTTTTTATACCGAGGATCGTTGATTTTTTTTAATAAATTTCTACCTCCAAGACAAAATTGTTCCTTTATCCCCTGGTTTCATCAAATTTTTTTATGGATTCATTTAAAAGATGTTGTTACCTATAATCTGTGATGTGTCAGTAACCGGCAAGACGTACACTTCGTTCCCTAGAAATTTTTTATACCGAGGATCGTTGATTTTTTTTAATAAATTTCCATCTCCAAGACAAAATTGTTCCTTTATCCCCTGGTTTCATCAAATTTTTTTACGGATTCATTTAAAAGATGTTGTTAACTATAATCTGTGATGTGTTAGTAACTGGCACGACGTACACTTCGTTCCCTAGAAATTTTTTTATACCGAGGATCGTTGATTTTTTAATAATTTTCCACCTCCAAGACAAAATTGTTCCTTTAAATCCTGGTTTCATCAAATTTTTTTACGGATTCATTTATTGGATGTTGTTACATAATAATCTGTGATGTGTCAGTAACTGGCACGACGTTTACTTCGTTCCCTAGAAATTTTTTTATACCGAGGATCGTTGATTTTTTTTAATAAATTTCCACCTCCAAGACAAAATTGTTCCTTTATCCCCTGGTTTCATCAAATTTTTTTACGGATTCATTTAAAGGATGTTGTTATCTGTAATCTGTGATGAATCAGTAACCGGCACGACGTACACTTCATGCCCTAGAAATTTTTTTATACCGAGGATCGTTGATTTTTTTTAATAAGTTTCCACCTCCAAGACAAAATTGTTCCTTTATCCCCTGGTTTCATCAAATTTTTTTACGGATTCATTTAAAGGATGTTATTACCTATAATCTGTGATTTGTTAGTAACTGGCACGACGAACACTTCGTACCCTAGAAATTTTTTTATTCCGAGGATCGTTGATTTTTTTTAAAAAATTTCCACCTCCAAGACAAAATTAACCCTTTTTCCCCTGGTTTAATCAAATTTTTTTACGGATTCAATTAAAAGACGTTGTGTCCTATAATCTGTGATGTGTCAGTAACTGGCACGACGTTTAATTCGTTCCCTAGAAATTTTTTTATACCGAGGATCCTTGATTTTATTTATAAATTTCCACCTCCAAGACAAAATTGTTCCTTTATTCCCTGGTTTCATCAAATTTTTTTACGGATTCATTTAAAGGATGTTATTACCTATAATCTGTGATGTGTTAGTAACTGGCACGACGTACAATTCGTACCCTAGATATTTTTTTATACCAAGGATCGTTGATTTTTTTAATAAATTTCCACCTCCAAGAAAAAATTGTTCCTTTATCCCCTGGTTTCATCAAATTTTTTTACGGATTCATTTAAAAGACGTTGTGTCCTATAATCTGTGATGTGTCAGTAACTGCCACGACGTTTACTTCGTTCCCTAGAAATTTTTTTATACCGAGGATCGTTGATTTTTTTTAATAAATTTCCACCTCCAAGACAAAATTGTTCCTTTATTCCCTGGTTTCATCAAAAATTTTTACGGATTCATTTAAAAGATGTTGTTACCTATAATCTGTGATGTGTCAGTAACTGGCACGACGTACATTTCGTTCCCTAGAAATTTTTTTGTACCGAGGATCGTTGATTTTTTTAATAAATTTCCACCTCCAAGACAAAATTGTTCCTTTATCACCTGGTTTCATCAATTTTTTTACGGATTCATTTAAAGGATGTTGTTACCTATAATCTGTGATGTGTCAGTAACCGGCAAGAGGTACACTTCGTTCCCTAGAAATTTTTTATACCGAGGATCGTTGATTTTTTTTAATAAATTTCCATCTCCAAGACAAAATTGTTCCTTTATCCCCTGGTTTCATCAAATTTTTTTACGGATTCATTTAAAGGATGTTGTTATCTGTAATCTGTGATGAATCAGTAACCGGCACGACGTACACTTCATGCCCTAGAAATTTTTTTATACCGAGGATCGTTGATTTTTTTTAATAAGTTTCCACCTCCAAGACAAAATTGTTCCTTTATCCCCTGGTTTCATCAAATTTTTTTACGGATTCATTTAAAGGATGTTATTACCTATAATCTGTGATTTGTTAGTAACTGGCACGACGAACACTTCGTACCCTAGAAATTTTTTTATTCCGAGGATCGTTGATTTTTTTTAAAAAATTTCCACCTCCAAGACAAAATTAACCCTTTTTCCCCTGGTTTAATCAAATTTTTTTACGGATTCAATTAAAAGACGTTGTGTCCTATAATCTGTGATGTGTCAGTAACTGGCACGACGTACAATTCGTACCCTAGAAATTTTTTTATACCGAGGATCGTTGATTTTTTTTAATAAATTTCCACCTCCAAGACAAAATTGTTCCTTTATTCCCTGGTTTCATCAAATTTTTTTACGGATTCATTTAAAGGATGTTATTACCTATAATCTGTGATGTGTTTGTAACTGGCACGACGTACAATTCGTACCCTAGAAATTTTTTTATACCGAGGATCGTTGATTTTTTTTAATAAATTTCCACCTCAAAGACAAAATTGTTCCTTTATCCCCTGGTTTCATCAAATTTTTTTACGGATTCATTTAAAGGTTGTATTACCTATAATTTGTAATGTTTCAGTAACTGGCACGACGTACACTTCGTTCCCTAGAAATTTTTTTGTACCGAGAATCGTTGATTTTTTTAATAAATTTCCACCTCCAAGACAAAATTGTTCCTTTATCACCTGGTTTCATCAAATTTTTTACGGATTCATTTAAAGGATGTTGTTACCTATAATCTGTGATGTGTCAGTAACTGGCACGACGTTTACTTCGTTCCCTAGAAATTTTTTTATGCCGAGGATCGTTGATTTTTTTTTAATAAATTTCCATCTCCAAGACAAAATTGTTCCTTTATTCCCTGGTTTCATCAAATTTTTTTACGGATTCATTTAAAGGATGTTGTTACCTATAATCTGTGATGTGTCAGTAACTGAAACGACGTTTACTTCGTTCCCTAGAAATTTTTTTATACCGAGGATCGTTGATTTTTTTTAATAAATTTCTACCTCCAAGACAAAATTGTTCCTTTATCTCCTGGTTTCATCAAATTTTTTTACGGATTCATTTAAAGGATGTTATTACCTATAATCTGTGATTTGTTAGTAACTGGCACGACGTACACTTCGTACCCTAGAAATTTTTTTATTCCGAGGATCGTTGATTTATTTTAAAAAATTTCCACCTCCAAGACAAAATTAACCCTTTTTCCCCTGGTTTAATCAAATTTTTTTTCGGATTCAATTAAAAGACGTTGTGTCCTATAATCTGTGATGTGTCAGTAACTGGCACGACGTTTAATTCGTACCCTAGAAATTTTTTTATACCGAGGATCCTTGATTTTTTTTATAAATTTCCACCTCCAAGACAAAATTAACCCTTTTTCCCCTGGTTTAATCAAATTTTTTTACGGATTCAATTAAAAGACGTTGTGTCCTATAATCTGTGATGTGTCAGTAACTGGCACGACGTTTAATTCGTTCCCTAGAAATTTTTTTATACCGAGGATCCTTGATTTTTTTTATAAATTTCCACCTCCAAGACAAACTTGTTCCTTTATTCCCTGGTTTCATCAAATTTTTTTACGGATTCATTTAAAAGATGTTATTACCTATAATCTGTGATGTGTTAGTAACTGGCACGACGTACAATTCGTACCCTAGAAATTTTTTTATACCGAGGATCGTTGATTTTTTTTAATAAATCCACCTCCAAGACAAAATTGTTCCTTTATCCCCTGGTTTCATCAAATTTTTTTACTGATTCATTTAAAGGATGTTATTACCTATAATCTGTGATGTGTTAGTAACTGGCACGACGTACAATTCGTACCCTAGAAATTTTTTTATACCGAGGATCCTTGATTTTTTGTATAAATTTCCACCTCCAAGACAAAATTGTTCCTTTATTCCCTGGTTTCATCAAATTTTTTTACGGATTCATTTAAAGGATGTTATTACCTATAATCTGTGATGTGTTAGTAACTGGCACGACGTACAATTCGTACCCTAGAAATTTTTTTATACCGAGGATCGTTGATTTTTTTTAATAAATTTCCACCTCCAAGACAAAATTGTTCCTTTATCCCCTGGTTTCATCAAATTTTTTTACGGATTCATTTAAAGGATGTAATTACATATAATCTGTGATGTGTTAGTAACTGGCACGACGTACAATTCGTACCCTAGAAATTTTTTTATACCGAGGATCGTTGATTTTTTTTAATAAATTTCTACCTCCAAGACAAAATTGTTCCTTTATCCCCTGGTTTCATCAAATTTTTTTATGGATTCATTTAAAAGATGTTGTTACCTATAATCTGTGATGTGTCAGTAACCGGCAAGACGTACACTTCGTTCCCTAGAAATTTTTTATACCGAGGATCGTTGATTTTTTTTAATAAATTTCCATCTCCAAGACAAAATTGTTCCTTTATCCCCTGGTTTCATCAAATTTTTTTACGGATTCATTTAAAAGATGTTGTTAACTATAATCTGTGATGTGTTAGTAACTGGCACGACGTACACTTCGTTCCCTAGAAATTTTTTTATACCGAGGATCGTTGATTTTTTAATAATTTTCCACCTCCAAGACAAAATTGTTCCTTTAAATCCTGGTTTCATCAAATTTTTTTACGGATTCATTTATTGGATGTTGTTACATAATAATCTGTGATGTGTCAGTAACTGGCACGACGTTTACTTCGTTCCCTAGAAATTTTTTTATACCGAGGATCGTTGATTTTTTTTAATAAATTTCCACCTCCAAGACAAAATTGTTCCTTTATCCCCTGGTTTCATCAAATTTTTTTACGGATTCATTTAAAGGATGTTGTTATCTGTAATCTGTGATGAATCAGTAACCGGCACGACGTACACTTCATGCCCTAGAAATTTTTTTATACCGAGGATCGTTGATTTTTTTTAATAAGTTTCCACCTCCAAGACAAAATTGTTCCTTTATCCCCTGGTTTCATCAAATTTTTTTACGGATTCATTTAAAGGATGTTATTACCTATAATCTGTGATTTGTTAGTAACTGGCACGACGAACACTTCGTACCCTAGAAATTTTTTTATTCCGAGGATCGTTGATTTTTTTTAAAAAATTTCCACCTCCAAGACAAAATTAACCCTTTTTCCCCTGGTTTAATCAAATTTTTTTACGGATTCAATTAAAAGACGTTGTGTCCTATAATCTGTGATGTGTCAGTAACTGGCACGACGTTTAATTCGTTCCCTAGAAATTTTTTTATACCGAGGATCCTTGATTTTATTTATAAATTTCCACCTCCAAGACAAAATTGTTCCTTTATTCCCTGGTTTCATCAAATTTTTTTACGGATTCATTTAAAGGATGTTATTACCTATAATCTGTGATGTGTTAGTAACTGGCACGACGTACAATTCGTACCCTAGATATTTTTTTATACCAAGGATCGTTGATTTTTTTAATAAATTTCCACCTCCAAGAAAAAATTGTTCCTTTATTCCCTGGTTTCATCAAATTTTTTTACGGCTTCATTTAAAGGATGTTGTTACCTATAATCTGTGATGTGTTAGTAACTTGCACGACGTACACTTCGTTCCCTAGATATTTTTTTATACCAAGGATCGTTGATTTTTTTAATAAATTTCCACCTCCAAGAAAAAATTGTTCCTTTATCCCCTGGTTTCATCAAATTTTTTTACGGATTCATTTAAAAGACGTTGTGTCCTATAATCTGTGATGTGTCAGTAACTGCCACGACGTTTACTTCGTTCCCTAGAAATTTTTTTATACCGAGGATCGTTGATTTTTTTTAATAAATTTCCACCTCCAAGACAAAATTGTTCCTTTATTCCCTGGTTTCATCAAAAATTTTTACGGATTCATTTAAAAGATGTTGTTACCTATAATCTGTGATGTGTCAGTAACTGGCACGACGTACATTTCGTTCCCTAGAAATTTTTTTGTACCGAGGATCGTTGATTTTTTTAATAAATTTCCACCTCCAAGACAAAATTGTTCCTTTATCACCTGGTTTCATCAATTTTTTTACGGATTCATTTAAAGGATGTTGTTACCTATAATCTGTGATGTGTCAGTAACTGGCACGACGTTTACTTCGTTCCCTAGAAATTTTTTTATGCCGAGGATCGTTGATTTTTTTTAATAAATTTCCATCTCCAAGACAAAATTGTTCCTTTATTCCCTGGTTTCATCAAATTTTTTTACGGATTCATTTAAAAAATGTTGTTACCTATAATCTGTGATGTATCAGTAACTGGCACGACGTTTACTTCGTGCCCTAGAAATTTTTTTATACCGAGGATCGTTGATTTTTTTTAATAAATTTCCACCTCCAAGACAAAATTGTTCCTTTATCCCCTGGTTTCATCAAATTTTTTTACGGATTCATTTAAAGGATGTTGTTACCTATAATCTGTGATGTGTCAGTAACTAACACGACGTTTACTTCGTTCCCTAGAATTTTTTTTATACCGAGGATCGTTGATTTTTTTTAATAAATTTCCACCTCCAAGACAAAATTGTTCCTTTATCCCCTGGTTTCATCAATTTTTTTTACGGATTCATTTAAAGGATGTTGTTACCTATAATCTGTGATGTGTTAGTAACTGGCACGACGTACACTTCGTTCCCTAGAAATTTTTTTATACCGAGGATCGTTGATTTTTTAATAAATTTCCACCTCCAAGACAAAATTGTTCCTTTATCCCCTGGTTTCATCAAATTTTTTTACGGATTCATTTAAAGGATGTTGTTACCTATAATCTGTGATGTGTCAGTAACTAACACGACATTTACATCGTTCCCTAGAATTTTTTTTATACCGAGGATCGTTGATTTTTTTTAATAAATTTCCACCTCCAAGACAAAATTGTTCCTTTATCCCCTGGTTTCATCAATTTTTTTTACGGATTCATTTAAAGGATGTTGTTACCTATAATCTGTGATGTGTCAGTAACTAACACGACGTTTACATCGTTCCCTAGAATTTTTTTATACCGAGGATCGTTGATTTTTTAATAAATTTCCACCTCCAAGACAAAATTGTTCCTTTATCCCCTGGTTTCATCAAATTTTTTTACGGATTCATTTATAGGATGTTGTTACATAATAATCTGTGATGTGTCAGTAACTGGCACGACGTACACTTCATTCCCTAGAAATTTTTTTATACCGAGGATCGTTGATTTTTTATAATAAGTTTCCACCTCCAAGACAAAATTGTTCCTTTATCCCCTGGTTTCATCAAATTTTTTTACGGATTCATTTAAAGGATGTTATTACCTATAATCTGTGATTTGTTAGTAACTGGCACGACGTACACTTCGTACCCTAGAAATTTTTTTATTCCGAGGATCGTTGATTTTTTTTAATAAATTTCCACCTCCAAGACAAAATTGACCCTTTTTCCCCTGGTTTAATCAAATTTTTTTACGGATTCAATTAAAAGACGTTGTGTCCTATAATCTGTGATGTGTCAGTAACTGGCACGACATTTACTTCGATCCCTAGAAATTTTTTTATACCGAGGATCGTTGATTTTTTTTAATAAATTTCCACCTCCAAGACAAAATTGTTCCTTTATCCCCTGGTTTCATCAAACTTTTTTACGGATTCATTTAAAGGTTGTATTACCTATAATTTGTAATGTGTCAGTAACCGGCACGACGTACACTTCATTCCCTAGAAATTTTTTTATACCGAGGATCGTTGATTTTTTTTAATAAATTTCTACCTCCAAGACAAAATTGTTCCTTTATTCCCTGGTTTCATCAAATTTTTTTACGGATTCATTTAAAGGATGTTATTACCTATAATCTGTGATGTGTTAGTAACTGGCACGACGTACAATTCGTACCCTAGAAATTTTTTTATACCGAGGATCGTTGATTTTTTTTAATAAATTTCCACCTCCAAGACAAAATTGTTCCTTTATCCCCTGGTTTCATCAAATTTTTTTACGGATTCATTTAAAGGATGTTATTACCTATAATCTGTGATGTGTTAGTAACTGGCACGACGTACAATTCGTACCCTAGAAATTTTTTTATACCGAGGATCGTTGATTTTTTTTAATAAATTTCCACCTCCAAGACAAAATTGTTCCTTTATTCCCTGGTTTCATCAAATTTTTTTACGGATTCATTTAAAGGATGTTATTACCTATAATCTGTGATGTGTTTGTAACTGGCACGACGTACAATTCGTACCCTAGAAATTTTTTTATACCGAGGATCGTTGATTTTTTTTAATAAATTTCCACCTCAAAGACAAAATTGTTCATTTATCCCCTGGTTTCATCAAATTTTTTTACGGATTCATTTAAAGGTTGTATTACCTATAATTTGTAATGTTTCAGTAACTGGCACGACGTACACTTCGTTCCCTAGAAATTTTTTTGTACCGAGAATCGTTGATTTTTTTAATAAATTTCCACCTCCAAGACAAAATTGTTCCTTTATCACCTGGTTTCATCAAATTTTTTACGGATTCATTTAAAGGATGTTGTTACCTATAATCTGTGATGTGTCAGTAACTGGCACGACGTTTACTTCGTTCCCTAGAAATTTTTTTATGCCGAGGATCGTTGATTTTTTTTTAATAAATTTCCATCTCCAAGACAAAATTGTTCCTTTATTCCCTGGTTTCATCAAATTTTTTTACGGATTCATTTAAAGGATGTTGTTACCTATAATCTGTGATGTGTCAGTAACTGAAACGACGTTTACTTCGTTCCCTAGAAATTTTTTTATACCGAGGATCGTTGATTTTTTTTAATAAATTTCTACCTCCAAGACAAAATTGTTCCTTTATCTCCTGGTTTCATCAAATTTTTTTACGGATTCATTTAAAGGATGTTATTACCTATAATCTGTGATTTGTTAGTAACTGGCACGACGTACACTTCGTACCCTAGAAATTTTTTTATTCCGAGGATCGTTGATTTATTTTAAAAAATTTCCACCTCCAAGACAAAATTAACCCTTTTTCCCCTGGTTTAATCAAATTTTTTTTCGGATTCAATTAAAAGACGTTGTGTCCTATAATCTGTGATGTGTCAGTAACTGGCACGACGTTTAATTCGTACCCTAGAAATTTTTTTATACCGAGGATCCTTGATTTTTTTTATAAATTTCCACCTCCAAGACAAAATTAACCCTTTTTCCCCTGGTTTAATCAAATTTTTTTACGGATTCAATTAAAAGTCGTTGTGTCCTATAATCTGTGATGTGTCAGTAACTGGCACGACGTTTAATTCGTTCCCTAGAAATTTTTTTATACCGAGGATCCTTGATTTTTTTTATAAATTTCCACCTCCAAGACAAACTTGTTCCTTTATTCCCTGGTTTCATCAAATTTTTTTACGGATTCATTTAAAAGATGTTATTACCTATAATCTGTGATGTGTTAGTAACTGGCACGACGTACAATTCGTACCCTAGAAATTTTTTTATACCGAGGATCGTTGATTTTTTTTAATAAATTTCCACCTCCAAGACAAAATTGTTCCTTTATCCCCTGGTTTCATCAAATTTTTTTACTGATTCATTTAAAGGATGTTATTACCAATAATCTGTGATGTGTTAGTAACTGGCACGACGTACAATTCGTACCCTAGAAATTTTTTTATACCGAGGATCCTTGATTTTTTGTATAAATTTCCACCTCCAAGACAAAATTGTTCCTTTATTCCCTGGTTTCATCAAATTTTTTTACGGATTCATTTAAAGGATGTTATTACCTATAATCTGTGATGTGTTAGTAACTGGCACGACGTACAATTCGTACCCTAGAAATTTTTTTATACCGAGGATCGTTGATTTTTTTTAATAAATTTCCACCTCCAAGACAAAATTGTTCCTTTATCCCCTGGTTTCATCAAATTTTTTTACGGATTCATTTAAAGGATGTAATTACCTATAATCTGTGATGTGTTAGTAACTGGCACGACGTACAATTCGTACCCTAGAAATTTTTTTATACCGAGGATCGTTGATTTTTTTTAATAAATTTCTACCTCCAAGACAAAATTGTTCCTTTATCCCCTGGTTTCATCAAATTTTTTTATGGATTCATTTAAAAGATGTTGTTACCTATAATCTGTGATGTGTCAGTAACCGGCAAGACGTACACTTCGTTCCCTAGAAATTTTTTATACCGAGGATCGTTGATTTTTTTTAATAAATTTCCATCTCCAAGACAAAATTGTTCCTTTATCCCCTGGTTTCATCAAATTTTTTTACGGATTCATTTAAAAGATGTTGTTAACTATAATCTGTGATGTGTTAGTAACTGGCACGACGTACACTTCGTTCCCTAGAAATTTTTTTATACCGAGGATCGTTGATTTTTTAATAATTTTCCACCTCCAAGACAAAATTGTTCCTTTAAATCCTGGTTTCATCAAATTTTTTTACGGATTCATTTATTGGATGTTGTTACATAATAATCTGTGATGTGTCAGTAACTGGCACGACGTTTACTTCGTTCCCTAGAAATTTTTTTATACCGAGGATCGTTGATTTTTTTTAATAAATTTCCACCTCCAAGACAAAATTGTTCCTTTATCCCCTGGTTTCATCAAATTTTTTTACGGATTCATTTAAAGGATGTTGTTATCTGTAATCTGTGATGAATCAGTAACCGGCACGACGTACACTTCATGCCCTAGAAATTTTTTTATACCGAGGATCGTTGATTTTTTTTAATAAGTTTCCACCTCCAAGACAAAATTGTTCCTTTATCCCCTGGTTTCATCAAATTTTTTTACGGATTCATTTAAAGGATGTTATTACCTATAATCTGTGATTTGTTAGTAACTGGCACGACGAACACTTCGTACCCTAGAAATTTTTTTATTCCGAGGATCGTTGATTTTTTTTAAAAAATTTCCACCTCCAAGACAAAATTAACCCTTTTTCCCCTGGTTTAATCAAATTTTTTTACGGATTCAATTAAAAGACGTTGTGTCCTATAATCTGTGATGTGTCAGTAACTGGCACGACGTTTAATTCGTTCCCTAGAAATTTTTTTATACCGAGGATCCTTGATTTTATTTATAAATTTCCACCTCCAAGACAAAATTGTTCCTTTATTCCCTGGTTTCATCAAATTTTTTTACGGATTCATTTAAAGGATGTTATTACCTATAATCTGTGATGTGTTAGTAACTGGCACGACGTACAATTCGTACCCTAGAAATTTTTTTATACCGAGGATCGTTGATTTTTTTTAATAAATTTCCACCTCAAAGACAAAATTGTTCCTTTATCCCCTGGTTTCATCAAATTTTTTTACGGATTCATTTAAAGGATGTTATTACCTATAATCTGTGATGTGTTAGTAACTGGCACGACGTACAATTCGTACCCTAGAAATTTTTTTATACCGAGGATCGTTGATTTTTTTTAATAAATTTCCACCTCCAAGACAAAATTGTTCCTTTATCCCCTGGTTTCATCAAATTTTTTTACGGATTAATTTAAATGACGTTGTGTCCTATAATCTGTGATGTGTCAGTAACAAGCACGACGTTTACTTTGTTCCCTAGAAATTTTTTTATGCCGAGGATCGTTGATTTTTTTTAATAAATTTCTACCTCCAAGACAAAATTGTTCCTTTATCCCCTGGTTTCATCAAATTTTTTTATGGATTCATTTAAAAGATGTTGTTACCTATAATCTGTGATGTGTCAGTAACCGGCAAGACGTACACTTCGTTCCCTAGAAATTTTTTATACCGAGGATCGTTGATTTTTTTTAATAAATTTCCATCTCCAAGACAAAATTGTTCCTTTATCCCCTGGTTTCATCAAATTTTTTTACGGATTCATTTAAAAGATGTTGTTAACTATAATCTGTGATGTGTTAGTAACTGGCACGACGTACACTTCGTTCCCTAGAAATTTTTTTATACCGAGGATCGTTGATTTTTTAATAATTTTCCACCTCCAAGACAAAATTGTTCCTTTAAATCCTGGTTTCATCAAATTTTTTTACGGATTCATTTATTGGATGTTGTTACATAATAATCTGTGATGTGTCAGTAACTGGCACGACGTTTACTTCGTTCCCTAGAAATTTTTTTATACCGAGGATCGTTGATTTTTTTTAATAAATTTCCACCTCCAAGACAAAATTGTTCCTTTATCCCCTGGTTTCATCAAATTTTTTTACGGATTCATTTAAAGGATGTTGTTATCTATAATCTGTGATGAATCAGTAACCGGCACGACGTACACTTCATGCCCTAGAAATTTTTTTATACCGAGGATCGTTGATTTTTTTTAATAAGTTTCCACCTCCAAGACAAAATTGTTCCTTTATCCCCTGGTTTCATCAAATTTTTTTACGGATTCATTTAAAGGATGTTATTACCTATAATCTGTGATTTGTTAGTAACTGGCACGACGAACACTTCGTACCCTAGAAATTTTTTTATTCCGAGGATCGTTGATTTTTTTTAAAAAATTTCCACCTCCAAGACAAAATTAACCCTTTTTCCCCTGGTTTAATCAAATTTTTTTACGGATTCAATTAAAAGACGTTGTGTCCTATAATCTGTGATGTGTCAGTAACAAGCACGACGTTTACTTCGTTCCCTAGAAATTTTTTTATACCGAGGATCGTTGATTTTTATTAATAAATTTCCACCTCCAAGACAAAATTGTTCCTTTATCCCCTGCTTTCATCAAATTTTTTTTACGGATTCATTTAAAAGATGTTGTTACCTATAATCTGTGATGTGTCAGTAACTGGCACGACGTACACTTCGTACCCTAGAAATTTTTTTATACCGAGGTTCGTTGATTTTTTTTAATAAATTTCCACCTCCAAGACAAAATTGTTCCTTTATCCCCTGGTTTCATCAACTTTTTTTACGGATTCATTTGAAAGATGTTGTTAAATATAATCTGTGATGTGTCAGTAACTGGCACGACGTACACTTCGTTCCCTAGAAATTTTTTTATACCGAGGATCGTTGATTTTTTTAATAAATTTCCACCTCCAAGACAAAATTGTTCCTTTATTCCCTGGTTTCATCAAATTTTTTTACGGATTCATTTAAAGGTTGTATTACCTATAATTTGTAATGTTTCAGTAACTGGCACGACGTACACTTCGTTCCCTAGAAATTTTTTTGTACCGAGAATCGTTGATTTTTTTAATAAATTTCCACCTCCAAGACAAAATTGTTCCTTTATCACCTGGTTTCATCAAATTTTTTACGGATTCATTTAAAGGATGTTGTTACCTATAATCTGTGATGTGTCAGTAACTGGCACGACGTTTACTTCGTTCCCTAGAAATTTTTTTATGCCGAGGATCGTTGATTTTTTTTTAATAAATTTCCATCTCCAAGACAAAATTGTTCCTTTATTCCCTGGTTTCATCAAATTTTTTTACGGATTCATTTAAAGGATGTTGTTACCTATAATCTGTGATGTGTCAGTAACTGAAACGACGTTTACTTCGTTCCCTAGAAATTTTTTTATACCGAGGATCGTTGATTTTTTTTAATAAATTTCTACCTCCAAGACAAAATTGTTCCTTTATCTCCTGGTTTCATCAAATTTTTTTACGGATTCATTTAAAGGATGTTATTACCTATAATCTGTGATTTGTTAGTAACTGGCACGACGTACACTTCGTACCCTAGAAATTTTTTTATTCCGAGGATCGTTGATTTATTTTAAAAAATTTCCACCTCCAAGACAAAATTAACCCTTTTTCCCCTGGTTTAATCAAATTTTTTTTCGGATTCAATTAAAAGACGTTGTGTCCTATAATCTGTGATGTGTCAGTAACTGGCACGACGTTTAATTCGTACCCTAGAAATTTTTTTATACCGAGGATCCTTGATTTTTTTTATAAATTTCCACCTCCAAGACAAAATTAACCCTTTTTCCCCTGGTTTAATCAAATTTTTTTACGGATTCAATTAAAAGACGTTGTGTCCTATAATCTGTGATGTGTCAGTAACTGGCACGACGTTTAATTCGTTCCCTAGAAATTTTTTTATACCGAGGATCCTTGATTTTTTTTATAAATTTCCACCTCCAAGACAAACTTGTTCCTTTATTCCCTGGTTTCATCAAATTTTTTTACGGATTCATTTAAAAGATGTTATTACCTATAATCTGTGATGTGTTAGTAACTGGCACGACGTACAATTCGTACCCTAGAAATTTTTTTATACCGAGGATCGTTGATTTTTTTTAATAAATTTCCACCTCCAAGACAAAATTGTTCCTTTATCCCCTGGTTTCATCAAATTTTTTTACTGATTCATTTAAAGGATGTTATTACCTATAATCTGTGATGTGTTAGTAACTGGCACGACGTACAATTCGTACCCTAGAAATTTTTTTATACCGAGGATCCTTGATTTTTTGTATAAATTTCCACCTCCAAGACAAAATTGTTCCTTTATTCCCTGGTTTCATCAAATTTTTTTACGGATTCATTTAAAGGATGTTATTACCTATAATCTGTGATGTGTTAGTAACTGGCACGACGTACAATTCGTACCCTAGAAATTTTTTTATACCGAGGATCGTTGATTTTTTTTAATAAATTTCCACCTCCAAGACAAAATTGTTCCTTTATCCCCTGGTTTCATCAAATTTTTTTACGGATTCATTTAAAGGATGTAATTACCTATAATCTGTGATGTGTTAGTAACTGGCACGACGTACAATTCGTACCCTAGAAATTTTTTTATACCGAGGATCGTTGATTTTTTTTAATAAATTTCTACCTCCAAGACAAAATTGTTCCTTTATCCCCTGGTTTCATCAAATTTTTTTATGGATTCATTTAAAAGATGTTGTTACCTATAATCTGTGATGTGTCAGTAACCGGCAAGACGTACACTTCGTTCCCTAGAAATTTTTTATACCGAGGATCGTTGATTTTTTTTAATAAATTTCCATCTCCAAGACAAAATTGTTCCTTTATCCCCTGGTTTCATCAAATTTTTTTACGGATTCATTTAAAAGATGTTGTTAACTATAATCTGTGATGTGTTAGTAACTGGCACGACGTACACTTCGTTCCCTAGAAATTTTTTTATACCGAGGATCGTTGATTTTTTAATAATTTTCCACCTCCAAGACAAAATTGTTCCTTTAAATCCTGGTTTCATCAAATTTTTTTACGGATTCATTTATTGGATGTTGTTACATAATAATCTGTGATGTGTCAGTAACTGGCACGACGTTTACTTCGTTCCCTAGAAATTTTTTTATACCGAGGATCGTTGATTTTTTTTAATAAATTTCCACCTCCAAGACAAAATTGTTCCTTTATCCCCTGGTTTCATCAAATTTTTTTACGGATTCATTTAAAGGATGTTGTTATCTATAATCTGTGATGAATCAGTAACCGGCACGACGTACACTTCATGCCCTAGAAATTTTTTTATACCGAGGATCGTTGATTTTTTTTAATAAGTTTCCACCTCCAAGACAAAATTGTTCCTTTATCCCCTGGTTTCATCAAATTTTTTTACGGATTCATTTAAAGGATGTTATTACCTATAATCTGTGATTTGTTAGTAACTGGCACGACGAACACTTCGTACCCTAGAAATTTTTTTATTCCGAGGATCGTTGATTTTTTTTAAAAAATTTCCACCTCCAAGACAAAATTAACCCTTTTTCCCCTGGTTTAATCAAATTTTTTTACGGATTCAATTAAAAGACGTTGTGTCCTATAATCTGTGATGTGTCAGTAACTGGCATGACGTTTAATTCGTTCCCTAGAAATTTTTTTATACCGAGGATCCTTGATTTTATTTATAAATTTCCACCTCCAAGACAAAATTGTTCCTTTATTCCCTGGTTTCATCAAATTTTTTTACGGATTCATTTAAAGGATGTTATTACCTATAATCTGTGATGTGTTAGTAACTGGCACGACGTACAATTCGTACCCTAGAAATTTTTTTATACCGAGGATCGTTGATTTTTTTTAATAAATTTCCACCTCAAAGACAAAATTGTTCCTTTATCCCCTGGTTTCATCAAATTTTTTTACGGATTCATTTAAAGGATGTTATTACCTATAATCTGTGATGTGTTAGTAACTGGCACGACGTACAATTCGTACCCTAGAAATTTTTTTATACCGAGGATCGTTGATTTTTTTTAATAAATTTCCACCTCCAAGACAAAATTGTTCCTTTATCCCCTGGTTTCATCAAATTTTTTTACGGATTCATTTAAAGGATGTTATTACCTATAATCTGTGATGTGTTAGTAACTTGCACGACGTACAATTCGTACCCTAGAAATTTTTTTATACCGAGGATCGTTGATTTTTTTTAATAAATTTCTACCTCCAAGACAAAATTGTTCCTTTATCCCCTGGTTTCATCAAATTTTTTTATGGATTCATTTAAAAGATGTTGTTACCTATAATCTGTGATGTGTCAGTAACCGGCAAGACGTACACTTCGTTCCCTAGAAATTTTTTATACCGAGGATCGTTGATTTTTTTTAATAAATTTCCATTTCCAAGACAAAATTGTTCCTTTATCCCCTGGTTTCATCAAATTTTTTTACGGATTCATTTAAAAGATGTTGTTAACTATAATCTGTGATGTATCAGTAACTGGCACGACGTACACTTCGTTCCCTAGAATTTTTTTTATACCGAGGATCGTTGATTTTTTAATAATTTTCCACCTCCAAGACAAAATTGTTCCTTTAAATCCTGGTTTCATCAAATTTTTTTACGGATTCATTTATTGGATGTTGTTACATAATAATCTGTGATGTGTCAGTAACTGGCACGACGTTTACTTCGTTCCCTAGAAATTTTTTTATACCGAGGATCGTTGATTTTTTTTAATAAATTTCCACCTCCAAGACAAAATTGTTCCTTTATCCCCTGGTTTCATCAAATTTTTTTACGGATTCATTTAAAGGATGTTGTTATCTATAATCTGTGATGAATCAGTAACCGGCACGACGTACACTTCATGCCCTAAAAATTTTTTTATACCGAGGATCGTTGATTTTTTTTAATAAGTTTCCACCTCCAAGACAAAATTGTTCCTTTATCCCCTGGTTTCATCAAATTTTTTTACGGATTCATTTAAAGGATGTTATTACCTATAATCTGTGATTTGTTAGTAACTGGCACGACGAACAATTCGTACCCTAGAAATTTTTTTATTCCGAGGATCGTTGATTTTTTTTAAAAAATTTCCACCTCCAAGACAAAATTAACCCTTTTTCCCCTGGTTTAATCAAATTTTTTTACGGATTCAATTAAAAGACGTTGTGTCCTATAATCTGTGATGTGTCAGTAACAAGCACGACGTTTACTTCGTTCCCTAGAAATTTTTTTATACCGAGGATCGTTGATTTTTATTAATAAATTTCCACCTCCAAGACAAAATTGTTCCTTTATCCCCTGCTTTCATCAAATTTTTTTTACGGATTCATTTAAAAGATGTTGTTACCTATAATCTGAGATGTGTCAGTAACAGGCACGACGTTTACTTCGTTCCCTAGAAATTTTTTTATACCGGGGATCGTTGATTTTTTTTAATAAATTTCCACCTCCAAGACAAAATTGTTCTTTATCCCCTGGTTTCATCAAATTTTTTTACGGATATATTTAAAAGATGTTGTTACCTATAATCTGTGATGTGTCAGTAACAGGCACGACGTTTACTTCGTTCCCTAGAAATTTTTTTACACCGAGGATCGTTGATTTTTTTTAATAAATTTGCACCTCCAAGACAAAATTGTTCCTTTATCCCCTGGTTTCATCAAATTTTTTTTACGGATTCATTTAAAGGATGTTGTTACCTATAATCTGTGATGTGTCAGTAACTGGCACGACGTTTACTTCGTTCCCTAGAAATTTTTTTATGCCGAGGATCGTTGATTTTTTTTAATAAATTTCCACCTCCAAGACATAATTGTTCCTTTATCCCCTGGTTTCATCAAATTTTTTTACGGATTCATTTATAGGATGTTGTTACCTATAATCTGTGATGTGTCAGTAACTGGCACGACGTACACTTCGTACCCTAGAAATTTTTTTATACCGAGGTTCGTTGATTTTTTTTAATAAATTTCCACCTCCAAGACAAAATTGTTCCTTTATCCCCTGGTTTCATCAACTTTTTTTACGGATTCATTTGAAAGATGTTGTTAAATATAATCTGTGATGTGTCAGTAACTGGCACGACGTACACTTCGTTCCCTAGAAATTTTTTTATACCGTGGATCGTTGATTTTTTTTTTAATAAATTTCCATCTCCAAGACAAAATTGTTCCTTTATTCCCTGGTTTCATCAAATTTTTTTACGGATTCATTTAAAAGATGTTGTTACCTATAATCTGTGATGTGTCAGTAACCGGCACGACGTACACTTCATTCCCTAGAAATTTTTTTATACCGAGGATCGTTGATTTTTTAATAAATTTCCACCTCCAAGACAAAATTGTTCCTTTATCCCCTGGTTTCATCTAATTTTTTTACGGATTCATTTAAAAAATGTTGTTACCTATAATCTGTGATGTGTCAGTAACTTGCACGACGTTTACTTCGTTCCCTAGAAATTTTTTTATGCCGAGGATCGTTGATTTTTTTTAATAAATTTCCACCTCCAAGACAAAATTATTCCTTTATTCCCTGGTTTCATCAAATTTTTTTACGGATTCATTTAAAGGGTGTTATTACCTATAATCTTTGATGTGTTAGTAACTGGCACGACGTACACTTCGTACCCTAGAAATTTTTTTATACCGAGAATCGTTGATTTTTTTTAATAAATTTCCACCTTCAAGACAAAATTGTTCCTTTATCCCCTGGTTTCATCAAATTTTTTTACGGATTCATTTAAATGACGTTGTGTCCTATAATCTGTGATGTGTCAGTAACAAGCACGACGTTTACTTCGTTCCCTAGAAATTTTTTTATACCGAGGATCGCTGATTTTTTTTAATAAATTTCCACCTCCAAGACAAAATTGTTCCTTTATCCCCTGCTTTCATCAAATTTTTTTACGGATTCATTTAAGAGATGTTGTTACCTATAATCTGAGATGTGTCAGTAACAGGCACGACGTTTACTTCGTTCCCTAAAAAATTTTTTATACCGAGGATCGTTGATTTTTTTTTAATAAATTTCCACCTCCAAGACAAAATTGTTCCTTTATCTTCTGATTTCATCCACTTTTTTTACGGATTCATTTAAAAGATGTTGTTACCTATAATCTGTGATGTGTCAGTAACTGGCACGACGTACACTTCGTTCCCTAGAAATTTTTTTATACCGAGGATCGTTGATTTTTTTAATAAATTTCCACCTCCAAGACAAAATTGTTCCTTTATTTCCTGGTTTCATCAAATTTTTTTACGGATTCATTTAAAAAATGTTGTTACCTATAATCTGTGATGTGTCAGTAACCGGCACGACGTACACTTCATTCCCTAGAAATTTTTTTATACCGAGGATCGTTGATTTTTTTTAATAAATTTCCACCTCCAAGACAAAATTGTTCCTTTATTCCCTGGTTTCATCAACTTTTTTTACGGATTCATTTAAAGGATGTTGTTTCCTATAATCTGTGATATGTTAGTAACTGGCACGACGTACACTACATTCCCTAGAAATTTTTTTATACCGAGGATCGTTGATTTTTTTTAATAAATTTTTACCTCCAAGACAAAATTGTTCCTTTATACCCTGGTTTCCTCAAATTTTTTTACGGATTCATTGAAAGGATGTATTACCTATAATCTGTAATGTGTCAGTAACTGGCACGACGTTTACTTCGTTCCCTAGAAATTTTTTTATACCGAGGATCGTTGATTTTTTTTAATAAATTTCCACCTCCAAGACAAAATTGTTCCTTTATCCCCTGGTTTCATCAAATTTTTTTATGGATTCATTTAAAAGATGTTGTTACCTATAATCTGTGATGTGTCAGTAACCGGCACGACGTACACTTCGTTCCCTAGAAATTTTTTTGTACCGAGAATCGTTGATTTTTTTAATAAATTTCCACCTCCAAGACAAAATTGTTCCTTTATCACCTGGTTTCATCAAATTTTTTACGGATTCATTTAAAGGATGTTGTTACCTATAATCTGTGATGTGTCAGTAACTGGCACGACGTTTACTTCGTTCCCTAGAAATTTTTTTATGCCGAGGATCGTTGATTTTTTTTTTAATAAATTTCCATCTCCAAGACAAAATTGTTCCTTTATTCCCTGGTTTCATCAAATTTTTTTACGGATTCATTTAAAGGATGTTGTTACCTATAATCTGTGATGTGTCAGTAACTGCCACGACGTTTACTTCGTTCCCTAGAAATTTTTTTATACCGAGGATCGTTGATTTTTTATAATAAATTTCCACCTCCAAGACAAAATTGTTCCTTTATTCCCTGTTTTCATCAAATTTTTTTACGGATTCATTTAAAAGACGTTGTGTCCTATAATCTGTGATGTGTCAGTAACTGGCACAACGTTTACTTCGTTCCCTAGAAATTTTTTTATACCGAGGATCGTTGATTTTTTTTAATAAATTTCCACCTTCAAAACAAAATTGTTCCCTTATCCCCTGGTTTCATCAAAATTTTTTACCGATTCATTTAAAGGATGTTGTTACCTATAATCTGTGATGTGTCAGTAACAGGCACGACGTTTACTTCGTTCCCTAGAAATTTTTTTTATTCCGAGGATCGTTGATTTTTTTTAATAAATTTCCACCTCCAAGACAAAATTGTTCCTTTATCCCCTGGTTTCATCAAATTTTTTTACGGATTCATTTAAATGATGTTGTTACCTATAATCTGTGATGTGTCAGTAACAGGCACGACGTTTACTTCGTTCCCTAGAAAATTTTTTATTCCGAGGATCGTTGATTTTTTTTAATAAATTTCCACCTCCAAGACAAAATTGTTCCTTTATCCCCTGGTTTCATCAAATTTTTTTACGGATTCATTTAAAAGATGTTGTTACCTATAATCTGTGATGTATCAGTAACCGGCACGACGTACACTTCATTCCCTAGAAATTTTTTTATACCGAGGATCGTTGATTTTTTTTAATAAGTTTCCACCTCCAAGACAAAATTGTTTCTTTATCCCCTGGTTTCATCAAATTTTTTTACGGATTCATTTAAAGGATGTTGTTACCTATAATCTGTAATGTGTCAGTAACTGGCACGACGTTTACTTCGTTCCCTAGAATTTTTTTTATGCCGAGGATCGTTGATTTTTTAATAAATTTCCACCTCCAATACAAAATTGTTCCTTTATCCCCTGGTTTCATCAAATTTTTTTACGGATTCATTTATAGGATGTTGTTACCTATAATCTGTAATGTGTCAGTAACAGGCACGACGTTTACTTCGTTCCCTAGAAAATTTTTTATTCCGAGGATCGTTGATTTTTTTTAATAAATTTCCACCTCCAAGACAAAATTGTTCCTTTATCCCCTGGTTTCATCAAATTTTTTTACGGATTCATTTAAATGATGTTGTTACCTATAATCTGTGATGTGTTAGTAACTGGCACGACGTTTACTTCGTTCCCTAGAAATTTTTTATGCCGAGGATCGTTGATTTTTTTTAATGAACTAATTTCCACCTCCAAGACAAAATTGTTCCTTTATTCCCTGGTTTCATCAAATTTTTTTACGGATTCATTTAAAGGAAGTTGATACCTAAAATCTGTGATGTGTCAGTAACTGGCACGACGTTTACTTCGTTCCCTAGAAATTTTTTTATACTGAGGATCGTTGTTTTTTTTTAATAAATTTCCACCTCTAAGACAAAATTGTTCCTTTATCCCCTGGTTTCATCAAACTTTTTTACGGATTCATTTAAAGGATGTTTTTACCTATAATCTGTAATGTTTCAGTAACTGGCACGACGTACACTTCGTTCCCTTGAAATTTTTTTATACCGAGGATCGTTGATTTTTTTAATAAATTTCCACCTCCAAGACAAAATTTATCCTTTATACCCTGGTTTCATCAACTTTTTTTAGGGATGCAATTAAGAGATGTTGTTACCTATAATCTGTGATGTGGCAGTAACCGGCACGACGTACACTTCATTCCCTAGAAATTTTTTTATACCGAGGATCGTTGATTTTTTTTAATAAATTTCCACCTCCAAGACAAAATTGTTCCTTTATCCCCTGGTTTCATCAAATTTTTTTACGGATTCATTTAAAGGATGTTGATACCTATAATCTGTGATGTGTCAGTAACTGCCACAACGTTTACTTCGTTCCCTAGAAATTTTTTTATACCGAGGATCGTTGATTTTTTTTAATAAATTTCCACCTCCAAGACAAAAATGTTCCTTTATCCCCTGGTTTCATCAAATTTTTTTACGGATTCATTTAAAGGATGTTGTTATCTATAATCTGTGATGTGTTAGTAACTGGCACGACGTACACTTCGTTCCCTAGAAATTTTTTTATACCGAGGATCGTTGATTTTTTAATAAATTTCCACCTCCAAGACAAAATTGTTCCTTTATCCCCTGGTTTCATCAAATTTTTTTACGGATTCATTTATAGAATGTTGTTACCTATAATCTGTGATGTGTCAGTAACTGGAACGACGTTTACTTCGTTCCCTAGAAATTTTTTTATACCGAGGATCGTTTATATTTTTTAATATATTTCCACCTCCAAGACAAAATTGTTCCTTTATACCCTGGTTTCATCAAATTTTTTTACGGATTCATTTAAAGGATGTTGTTACCTATAATCTGTGATGTATCAGTAACCGGCACGACGTACACTTCATTCCCTAGAATTTTTTTTATACCGAGGATCGTTAATTTTTTTTAATAAGTTTCCACCTCCAAGACAAAATTGTTTCTTTATCCCCTGGTTTCATCAAATTTTTTTACGGATTCATTTAAAGGATGTTGTTACCTATAATCTGTAATGTGTCAGTAACTGGCACGACGTTTACTTCGTTCCCTAGAAATTTTTTTATGCCGAGGATCGTTGAATTTTTTTAATAAATTTCCACCTCCAAGACAAAATTGTTCCTTTATTCCCTGGTTTCATCAATTTTTTTTACGGATTCATTTAAAGAATGTTATTACCTATAATCTGTGATGTGTTAATAACTGGCACGACGTACACTTCGTACCCTAGAAATTTTTTTATACTGAGGATCATTGATTTTTTTAATCAATTTCCACCTCCAAGACAAAATTGTTCCTTTATCCCCTGGTTTCATCAAATTTTTTTACGGATTCATTTGAAGGACGTTGTGTCCTATAATCTGTGATGTGTCAGTAACTGCCACGACGTTTACTTCGTTCCCTAGAAATTTTTTTATACCGAGGATCGTTGATTTTTTATAATAAATTTCCACCTCCAAGACAAAATTGTTCCTTTATTCCCTGTTTTCATCAAATTTTTTTACGGATTCATTTAAAAGACGTTGTGTCCTATAATCTGTGATGTGTCAGTAACTGGCACAACGTTTACTTCGTTCCCTAGAAATTTTTTTATACCGAGGATCGTTGATTTTTTTTAATAAATTTCCACCTTCAAAACAAAATTGTTCCCTTATCCCCTGGTTTCATCAAAATTTTTTACCGATTCATTTAAAGGATGTTGTTACCTATAATCTGTGATGTGTCAGTAACAGGCACGACGTTTACTTCGTTCCCTAGAAATTTTTTTTATTCCGAGGATCGTTGATTTTTTTTAATAAATTTCCACCTCCAAGACAAAATTGTTCCTTTATCCCCTGGTTTCATCAAATTTTTTTACGGATTCATTTAAATGATGTTGTTACCTATAATCTGTGATGTGTTAGTAACTGGCACGACGTTTACTTCGTTCCCTAGAAATTTTTTTTTGCCGAGGATCGTTGATTTTTTTTAATAAATTAAATTTCCACCTCCAAGACAAAATTGTTCCTTTATTCCCTGGTTTCATCAAATTTTTTTACGGATTCATTTAAAGGAAGTTGATATCTAAAATCTGTGATGTGTCAGTAACTGGCACGACGTTTACTTCGTTCCCTAGAAATTTTTTTATACCGAGGATCGTTGTTTTTTTTTAATAAATTTCTACCTCCAAGACAAAATTGTTCCTTTATCCCCTGGTTTCATCAAATTTTTTTATGGATTCATTTAAAAGATGTTGTTACCTATAATCTGTGATGTGTCAGTAACCGGCAAGACGTACACTTCGTTCCCTAGAAATTTTTTATACCGAGGATCGTTGATTTTTTTTAATAAATTTCCATCTCCAAGACAAAATTGTTCCTTTATCCCCTGGTTTCATCAAATTTTTTTACGGATTCATTTAAAAGATGTTGTTAACTATAATCTGTGATGTGTTAGTAACTGGCACGACGTACACTTCGTTCCCTAGAAATTTTTTTATACCGAGGATCGTTGATTTTTTAATAATTTTCCACCTCCAAGACAAAATTGTTCCTTTAAATCCTGGTTTCATCAAATTTTTTTACGGATTCATTTATTGGATGTTGTTACATAATAATCTGTGATGTGTCAGTAACTGGCACGACGTTTACTTCGTTCCCTAGAAATTTTTTTATACCGAGGATCGTTGATTTTTTTTAATAAATTTCCACCTCCAAGACAAAATTGTTCCTTTATCCCCTGGTTTCATCAAATTTTTTTACGGATTCATTTAAAGGATGTTGTTATCTATAATCTGTGATGAATCAGTAACCGGCACGACGTACACTTCATGCCCTAGAAATTTTTTTATACCGAGGATCGTTGATTTTTTTTAATAAGTTTCCACCTCCAAGACAAAATTGTTCCTTTATCCCCTGGTTTCATCAAATTTTTTTACGGATTCATTTAAAGGATGTTATTACCTATAATCTGTGATTTGTTAGTAACTGGCACGACGAACACTTCGTACCCTAGAAATTTTTTTATTCCGAGGATCGTTGATTTTTTTTAAAAAATTTCCACCTCCAAGACAAAATTGTTCCTTTATCTTCTGATTTCATCCACTTTTTTTACGGATTCATTTAAAAGATGTTGTTACCTATAATCTGTGATGTGTCAGTAACTGGCACGACGTACACTTCGTTCCCTAGAAATTTTTTTATACCGAGGATCGTTGATTTTTTTAATAAATTTCCACCTCCAAGACAAAATTGTTCCTTTATTTCCTGGTTTCATCAAATTTTTTTACGGATTCATTTAAAAGATGTTGTTACCTATAATCTGTGATGTGTCAGTAACCGGCACAACGTACACTTCATTCCCTAGAAATTTTTTTATACCGAGGATCGTTGATTTTTTTTAATAAATTTCCACCTCCAAGACAAAATTGTTCCTTTATCCCCTGGTTTCATCAAATTTTTTTACGGATTCATTTAAAGGATGTTGATACCTATAATCTGTGATGTGTCAGTAACTGCCACGACGTTTACTTCGTTCCCTAGAAATTTTTTTATACCGAGGATCGTTGATTTTTTTTAATAAATTTCCACCTCCAAGACAAAAATGTTCCTTTATCCCCTGGTTTCATCAAATTTTTTTACGGATTCATTTAAAGGATGTTGTTATCTATAATCTGTGATGTGTTAGTAACTGGCACGACGTACACTTCGTTCCCTAGAAATTGTTTTATACCGAGGATCGTTGATTTTTTAATAAATTTCCACCTCCAAGACAAAATTGTTCCTTTATCCCCTGGTTTCATCAAATTTTTTTACGGATTCATTTATAGAATGTTGTTACCTATAATCTGTGATGTGTCAGTAACTGGAACGACGTTTACTTCGTTCCCTAGAAATTTTTTTATACCGAGGATCGTTTATATTTTTTAATATATTTCCACCTCCAAGACAAAATTGTTCCTTTATACCCTGGTTTCATCAAATTTTTTTACGGATTCATTTAAAGGATGTTGTTACCTATAATCTGTGATGTATCAGTAACCGGCACGACGTACACTTCATTCCCTAGAATTTTTTTTATACCGAGGATCGTTAATTTTTTTTAATAAGTTTCCACCTCCAAGACAAAATTGTTTCTTTATCCCCTGGTTTCATCAAATTTTTTTACGGATTCATTTAAAGGATGTTGTTACCTATAATCTGTAATGTGTCAGTAACTGGCACGACGTTTACTTCGTTCCCTAGAAATTTTTTTATGCCGAGGATCGTTGATTTTTTTTAATAAATTTCCACCTCCAAGACAAAATTGTTCCTTTATTCCCTGGTTTCATCAATTTTTTTTACGGATTCATTTAAAGAATGTTATTACCTATAATCTGTGATGTGTTAATAACTGGCACAACGTACACTTCGTACCCTAGAAATTTTTTTATACTGAGGATCATTGATTTTTTTTAATCAATTTCCACCTCCAAGACAAAATTGTTCCTTTATCCCCTGGTTTCATCAAATTTTTTTACGGATTCATTTGAAGGACGTTGTGTCCTATAATCTGTGATGTGTCAGTAACTGCCACGACGTTTACTTCGTTCCCTAGAAATTTTTTTATACCGAGGATCGTTGATTTTTTATAATAAATTTCCACCTCCAAGACAAAATTGTTCCTTTATTCCCTGTTTTCATCAAATTTTTTTACGGATTCATTTAAAAGACGTTGTGTCCTATAATCTGTGATGTGTCAGTAACTGGCACAACGTTTACTTCGTTCCCTAGAAATTTTTTTATACCGAGGATCGTTGATTTTTTTTAATAAATTTCCACCTTCAAAACAAAATTGTTCCCTTATCCCCTGGTTTCATCAAAATTTTTTACCGATTCATTTAAAGGATGTTGTTACCTATAATCTGTGATGTGTCAGTAACAGGCACGACGTTTACTTCGTTCCCTAGAAATTTTTTTATTCCGAGGATCGTTGATTTTTTTTAATAAATTTCCACCTCCAAGACAAAATTGTTCCTTTATCCCCTGGTTTCATCAAATTTTTTTACGGATTCATTTAAATGATGTTGTTACCTATAATCTGTGATGTGTTAGTAACTGGCACGACGTTTACTTCGTTCCCTAGAAATTTTTTTATGCCGAGGATCGTTGATTTTTTTTAATAAATAAAATTTCCACCTCCAAGACAAAATTGTTCCTTTATTCCCTGGTTTCATCAACTTTTTTTACGGATTCATTTAAAGGAAGTTAATATCTAAAATCTGTGATGTGTCAGTAACTGGCACGACGTTTACTTCGTTCCCTAGAAATTTTTTTATACCGAGGATCGTTGTTTTTTTTTAATAAATTTCTACCTCCAAGACAAAATTGTTCCTTTATCCCCTGGTTTCATCAAATTTTTTTATGGATTCATTTAAAAGATGTTGTTACCTATAATCTGTGATGTGTCAGTAACCGGCAAGACGTACACTTCGTTCCCTAGAAATTTTTTATACCGAGGATCGTTGATTTTTTTTAATAAATTTCAATCTCCAAGACAAAATTGTTCCTTTATCCCCTGGTTTCATCAAATTTTTTTACGGATTCATTTAAAAGATGTTGTTAACTATAATCTGTGATGTGTTAGTAACTGGCACGACGTACA
This sequence comes from Siphlonurus alternatus, assembly GCA_949825025.1. Lineage (NCBI taxonomy): Eukaryota > Metazoa > Arthropoda > Insecta > Ephemeroptera > Siphlonuridae > Siphlonurus > Siphlonurus alternatus. Next base: position 124,405 of record OX463788.1, on the reverse strand, counting down.
CTTCGTTCCCTAGAAATTTTTTTATACCGAGGATCGTTGATTTTTTAATAATTTTCCACCTCCAAGACAAAATTGTTCCTTTAAATCCTGGTTTCATCAAATTTTTTTACGGATTCATTTATTGGATGTTGTTACATAATAATCTGTGATGTGTCAGTAACTGGCACGACGTTTACTTCGTTCCCTAGAAATTTTTTTATACCGAGGATCGTTGATTTTTTTTAATAAATTTCCACCTCCAAGACAAAATTGTTCCTTTATCCCCTGGTTTCATCAAATTTTTTTACGGATTCATTTAAAGGATGTTGTTATCTATAATCTGTGATGAATCAGTAACCGGCACGACGTACACTTCATGCCCTAGAAATTTTTTTATACCGAGGATCGTTGATTTTTTTTAATAAGTTTCCACCTCCAAGACAAAATTGTTCCTTTATCCCCTGGTTTCATCAAATTTTTTTACGGATTCATTTAAAGGATGTTATTACCTATAATCTGTGATTTGTTAGTAACTGGCACGACGAACACTTCGTACCCTAGAAATTTTTTTATTCCGAGGATCGTTGATTTTTTTTAAAAAATTTCCACCTCCAAGACAAAATTAACCCTTTTTCCCCTGGTTTAATCAAATTTTTTTACGGATTCAATTAAAAGACGTTGTGTCCTATAATCTGTGATGTGTCAGTAACAAGCACGACGTTTACTTCGTTCCCTAGAAATTTTTTTATACCGAGGATCGTTGATTTTTATTAATAAATTTCCACCTCCAAGACAAAATTGTTCCTTTATCCCCTGCTTTCATCAAATTTTTTTTACGGATTCATTTAAAAGATGTTGTTACCTATAATCTGAGATGTGTCAGTAACAGGCACGACGTTTACTTCGTTCCCTAGAAATTTTTTTATACCGGGGATCGTTGATTTTTTTTAATAAATTTCCACCTCCAAGACAAAATTGTTCTTTATCCCCTGGTTTCATCAAATTTTTTTACGGATATATTTAAAAGATGTTGTTACCTATAATCTGTGATGTGTCAGTAACAGGCACGACGTTTACTTCGTTCCCTAGAAATTTTTTTACACCGAGGATCGTTGATTTTTTTTAATAAATTTGCACCTCCAAGACAAAATTGTTCCTTTATCCCCTGGTTTCATCAAAATTTTTTTACGGATTCATTTAAAGGATGTTGTTACCTATAATCTGTGATGTGTCAGTAACTGGCACGACGTTTACTTCGTTCCCTAGAAATTTTTTTATGCCGAGGATCGTTGATTTTTTTTAATAAATTTCCACCTCCAAGACATAATTGTTCCTTTATCCCCTGGTTTCATCAAATTTTTTTACGGATTCATTTATAGGATGTTGTTACCTATAATCTGTGATGTGTCAGTAACTGGCACGACGTACACTTCGTACCCTAGAAATTTTTTTATACCGAGGTTCGTTGATTTTTTTTAATAAATTTCCACCTCCAAGACAAAATTGTTCCTTTATCCCCTGGTTTCATCAACTTTTTTTACGGATTCATTTGAAAGATGTTGTTAAATATAATCTGTGATGTGTCAGTAACTGGCACGACGTACACTTCGTTCCCTAGAAATTTTTTTATACCGAGGATCGTTGATTTTTTTAATAAATTTCCACCTCCAAGACAAAATTGTTCCTTTATTCCCTGGTTTCATCAAATTTTTTTACGGATTCATTTAAAAGATGTTGTTACCTATAATCTGTGATGTGTCAGTAACCGGCACGACGTACACTTCATTCCCTAGAAATTTTTTTATACCGAGGATCGTTGATTTTTTAATAAATTTCCACCTCCAAGACAAAATTGTTCCTTTATCCCCTGGTTTCATCTAATTTTTTTACGGATTCATTTAAAAAATGTTGTTACCTATAATCTGTGATGTGTCAGTAACTGGCACGACGTTTACTTCGTTCCCTAGAAATTTTTTTATGCCGAGGATCGTTGATTTTTTTTAATAAATTTCCACCTCCAAGACAAAATTATTCCTTTATTCCCTGGTTTCATCAAATTTTTTTACGGATTCATTTAAAGGGTGTTATTACCTATAATCTTTGATGTGTTAGTAACTGGCACGACGTACACTTCGTACCCTAGAAATTTTTTTATACCGAGAATCGTTGATTTTTTTTAATAAATTTCCACCTTCAAGACAAAATTGTTCCTTTATCCCCTGGTTTCATCAAATTTTTTTACGGATTCATTTAAATGACGTTGTGTCCTATAATCTGTGATGTGTCAGTAACAAGCACGACGTTTACTTCGTTCCCTAGAAATTTTTTTATACCGAGGATCGCTGATTTTTTTTAATAAATTTCCACCTCCAAGACAAAATTGTTCCTTTATCCCCTGCTTTCATCAAATTTTTTTACGGATTCATTTAAGAGATGTTGTTACCTATAATCTGAGATGTGTCAGTAACAGGCACGACGTTTACTTCGTTCCCTAAAAAATTTTTTATACCGAGGATCGTTGATTTTTTTTTAATAAATTTCCACCTCCAAGACAAAATTGTTCCTTTATCTTCTGATTTCATCCACTTTTTTTACGGATTCATTTAAAAGATGTTGTTACCTATAATCTGTGATGTGTCAGTAACTGGCACGACGTACACTTCGTTCCCTAGAAATTTTTTTATACCGAGGATCGTTGATTTTTTTAATAAATTTCCACCTCCAAGACAAAATTGTTCCTTTATTTCCTGGTTTCATCAAATTTTTTTACGGATTCATTTAAAAGATGTTGTTACCTATAATCTGTGATGTGTCAGTAACCGGCACGACGTACACTTCATTCCCTAGAAATTTTTTTATACCGAGGATCGTTGATTTTTTTTAATAAATTTCCACCTCCAAGACAAAATTGTTCCTTTATTCCCTGGTTTCATCAACTTTTTTTACGGATTCATTTAAAGGATGTTGTTTCCTATAATCTGTGATATGTTAGTAACTGGCACGACGTACACTACATTCCCTAGAAATTTTTTTATACCGAGGATCGTTGATTTTTTTTAATAAATTTTTACCTCCAAGACAAAATTGTTCCTTTATACCCTGGTTTCCTCAAATTTTTTTACGGATTCATTGAAAGGATGTATTACCTATAATCTGTAATGTGTCAGTAACTGGCACGACGTTTACTTCGTTCCCTAGAATTTTTTTTATACCGAGGATCGTTGATTTTTTTTAATAAATTTCCAACTCCAAGACAAAATTGTTCCTTTATCCCCTGGTTTCATCAAATTTTTTTATGGATTCATTTAAAAGATGTTGTTACCTATAATCTGTGATGTGTCAGTAACCGGCACGACGTACACTTCGTTCCCTAGAAATTTTTTTGTACCGAGAATCGTTGATTTTTTTAATAAATTTCCACCTCCAAGACAAAATTGTTCCTTTATCACCTGGTTTCATCAAATTTTTTACGGATTCATTTAAAGGATGTTGTTACCTATAATCTGTGATGTGTCAGTAACTGGCACGACGTTTACTTCGTTCCCTAGAAATTTTTTTATGCCGAGGATCGTTGATTTTTTTTTTAATAAATTTCCATCTCCAAGACAAAATTGTTCCTTTATTCCCTGGTTTCATCAAATTTTTTTACGGATTCATTTAAAGGATGTTGTTACCTATAATCTGTGATGTGTCAGTAACTGCCACGACGTTTACTTCGTTCCCTAGAAATTTTTTTATACCGAGGATCGTTGATTTTTTATAATAAATTTCCACCTCCAAGACAAAATTGTTCCTTTATTCCCTGTTTTCATCAAATTTTTTTACGGATTCATTTAAAAGACGTTGTGTCCTATAATCTGTGATGTGTCAGTAACTGGCACAACGTTTACTTCGTTCCCTAGAAATTTTTTTATACCGAGGATCGTTGATTTTTTTTAATAAATTTCCACCTTCAAAACAAAATTGTTCCCTTATCCCCTGGTTTCATCAAAATTTTTTACCGATTCATTTAAAGGATGTTGTTACCTATAATCTGTGATGTGTCAGTAACAGGCACGACGTTTACTTCGTTCCCTAGAAATTTTTTTTATTCCGAGGATCGTTGATTTTTTTTAATAAATTTCCACCTCCAAGACAAAATTGTTCCTTTATCCCCTGGTTTCATCAAATTTTTTTACGGATTCATTTAAATGATGTTGTTACCTATAATCTGTGATGTGTCAGTAACAGGCACGACGTTTACTTCGTTCCCTAGAAAATTTTTTATTCCGAGGATCGTTGATTTTTTTTAATAAATTTCCACCTCCAAGACAAAATTGTTCCTTTATCCCCTGGTTTCATCAAATTTTTTTACGGATTCATTTAAAAGACGTTGTGTCCTATAATCTGTGATGTGTCAGTAACTGGCACAACGTTTACTTCGTTCCCTAGAAATTTTTTTATACCGAGGATCGTTGATTTTTTTTAATAAATTTCCACCTTCAAAACAAAATTGTTCCCTTATCCCCTGGTTTCATCAAAATTTTTTACCGATTCATTTAAAGGATGTTGTTACCTATAATCTGTGATGTGTCAGTAACAGGCACGACGTTTACTTCGTTCCCTAGAAATTTTTTTATTCCGAGGATCGTTGATTTTTTTTAATAAATTTCCACCTCCAAGACAAAATTGTTCCTTTATCCCCTGGTTTCATCAAATTTTTTTACGGATTCATTTAAATGATGTTGTTACCTATAATCTGTGATGTGTTAGTAACTGGCACGACGTTTACTTCGTTCCCTAGAAATTTTTTTATGCCGAGGATCGTTGATTTTTTTTAATAAATTAAATTTCCACCTCCAAGACAAAATTGTTCCTTTATTCCCTGGTTTCATCAAATTTTTTTACGGATTCATTTAAAGGAAGTTAATATCTAAAATCTGTGATGTGTCAGTAACTGGCACGACGTTTACTTCGTTCCCTAGAAATTTTTTTATACCGAGGATCGTTGTTTTTTTTTAATAAATTTCTACCTCCAAGACAAAATTGTTCCTTTATCCCCTGGTTTCATCAAATTTTTTTATGGATTCATTTAAAAGATGTTGTTACCTATAATCTGTGATGTGTCAGTAACCGGCAAGACGTACACTTCGTTCCCTAGAAATTTTTTATACCGAGGATCGTTGATTTTTTTTAATAAATTTCCATCTCCAAGACAAAATTGTTCCTTTATCCCCTGGTTTCATCAAATTTTTTTACGGATTCATTTAAAAGATGTTGTTAACTATAATCTGTGATGTGTTAGTAACTGGCACGACGTACACTTCGTTCCCTAGAAATTTTTTTATACCGAGGATCGTTGATTTTTTAATAATTTTCCACCTCCAAGACAAAATTGTTCCTTTAAATCCTGGTTTCATCAAATTTTTTTACGGATTCATTTATTGGATGTTGTTACATAATAATCTGTGATGTGTCAGTAACTGGCACGACGTTTACTTCGTTCCCTAGAAATTTTTTTATACCGAGGATCGTTGATTTTTTTTAATAAATTTCCACCTCCAAGACAAAATTGTTCCTTTATCCCCTGGTTTCATCAAATTTTTTTACGGATTCATTTAAAGGATGTTGTTATCTATAATCTGTGATGAATCAGTAACCGGCACGACGTACACTTCATGCCCTAGAAATTTTTTTATACCGAGGATCGTTGATTTTTTTTAATAAGTTTCCACCTCCAAGACAAAATTGTTCCTTTATCCCCTGGTTTCATCAAATTTTTTTACGGATTCATTTAAAGGATGTTATTACCTATAATCTGTGATTTGTTAGTAACTGGCACGACGAACACTTCGTACCCTAGAAATTTTTTTATTCCGAGGATCGTTGATTTTTTTTAAAAAATTTCCACCTCCAAGACAAAATTAACCCTTTTTCCCCTGGTTTAATCAAATTTTTTTACGGATTCAATTAAAAGACGTTGTGTCCTATAATCTGTGATGTGTCAGTAACAAGCACGACGTTTACTTCGTTCCCTAGAAATTTTTTTATACCGAGGATCGTTGATTTTTATTAATAAATTTCCACCTCCAAGACAAAATTGTTCCTTTATCCCCTGCTTTCATCAAATTTTTTTTACGGATTCATTTAAAAGATGTTGTTACCTATAATCTGAGATGTGTCAGTAACAGGCACGACGTTTACTTCGTTCCCTAGAAATTTTTTTATACCGGGGATCGTTGATTTTTTTTAATAAATTTCCACCTCCAAGACAAAATTGTTCTTTATCCCCTGGTTTCATCAAATTTTTTTACGGATATATTTAAAAGATGTTGTTACCTATAATCTGTGATGTGTCAGTAACAGGCACGACGTTTACTTCGTTCCCTAGAAATTTTTTTACACCGAGGATCGTTGATTTTTTTTAATAAATTTGCACCTCCAAGACAAAATTGTTCCTTTATCCCCTGGTTTCATCAAAATTTTTTTACGGATTCATTTAAAGGATGTTGTTACCTATAATCTGTGATGTGTCAGTAACTGGCACGACGTTTACTTCGTTCCCTAGAAATTTTTTTATGCCGAGGATCGTTGATTTTTTTTAATAAATTTCCACCTCCAAGACATAATTGTTCCTTTATCCCCTGGTTTCATCAAATTTTTTTACGGATTCATTTATAGGATGTTGTTACCTATAATCTGTGATGTGTCAGTAACTGGCACGACGTACACTTCGTACCCTAGAAATTTTTTTATACCGAGGTTCGTTGATTTTTTTTAATAAATTTCCACCTCCAAGACAAAATTGTTCCTTTATCCCCTGGTTTCATCAACTTTTTTTACGGATTCATTTGAAAGATGTTGTTAAATATAATCTGTGATGTGTCAGTAACTGGCACGACGTACACTTCGTTCCCTAGAAATTTTTTTATACCGAGGATCGTTGATTTTTTTAATAAATTTCCACGTACCTCCAAGACAAAATTGTTCCTTTATTCCCTGGTTTCATCAAATTTTTTTACGGATTCATTTAAAAGATGTTGTTACCTATAATCTGTGATGTGTCAGTAACCGGCACGACGTACACTTCATTCCCTAGAAATTTTTTTATACCGAGGATCGTTGATTTTTTAATAAATTTCCACCTCCAAGACAAAATTGTTCCTTTATCCCCTGGTTTCATCTAATTTTTTTACGGATTCATTTAAAAAATGTTGTTACCTATAATCTGTGATGTGTCAGTAACTGGCACGACGTTTACTTCGTTCCCTAGAAATTTTTTTATGCCGAGGATCGTTGATTTTTTTTAATAAATTTCCACCTCCAAGACAAAATTATTCCTTTATTCCCTGGTTTCATCAAATTTTTTTACGGATTCATTTAAAGGGTGTTATTACCTATAATCTTTGATGTGTTAGTAACTGGCACGACGTACACTTCGTACCCTAGAAATTTTTTTATACCGAGAATCGTTGATTTTTTTTAATAAATTTCCACCTTCAAGACAAAATTGTTCCTTTATCCCCTGGTTTCATCAAATTTTTTTACGGATTCATTTAAATGACGTTGTGTCCTATAATCTGTGATGTGTCAGTAACAAGCACGACGTTTACTTCGTTCCCTAGAAATTTTTTTATACCGAGGATCGCTGATTTTTTTTAATAAATTTCCACCTCCAAGACAAAATTGTTCCTTTATCCCCTGCTTTCATCAAATTTTTTTACGGATTCATTTAAGAGATGTTGTTACCTATAATCTGAGATGTGTCAGTAACAGGCACGACGTTTACTTCGTTCCCTAAAAAATTTTTTATACCGAGGATCGTTGATTTTTTTTTAATAAATTTCCACCTCCAAGACAAAATTGTTCCTTTATCTTCTGATTTCATCCACTTTTTTTACGGATTCATTTAAAAGATGTTGTTACCTATAATCTGTGATGTGTCAGTAACTGGCACGACGTACACTTCGTTCCCTAGAAATTTTTTTATACCGAGGATCGTTGATTTTTTTAATAAATTTCCACCTCCAAGACAAAATTGTTCCTTTATTTCCTGGTTTCATCAAATTTTTTTACGGATTCATTTAAAAGATGTTGTTACCTATAATCTGTGATGTGTCAGTAACCGGCACGACGTACACTTCATTCCCTAGAAATTTTTTTATACCGAGGATCGTTGATTTTTTTTAATAAATTTCCACCTCCAAGACAAAATTGTTCCTTTATTCCCTGGTTTCATCAACTTTTTTTACGGATTCATTTAAAGGATGTTGTTTCCTATAATCTGTGATATGTTAGTAACTGGCACGACGTACACTACATTCCCTAGAAATTTTTTTATACCGAGGATCGTTGATTTTTTTTAATAAATTTTTACCTCCAAGACAAAATTGTTCCTTTATACCCTGGTTTCCTCAAATTTTTTTACGGATTCATTGAAAGGATGTATTACCTATAATCTGTAATGTGTCAGTAACTGGCACGACGTTTACTTCGTTCCCTAGAATTTTTTTTATACCGAGGATCGTTGATTTTTTTTAATAAATTTCCAACTCCAAGACAAAATTGTTCCTTTATCCCCTGGTTTCATCAAATTTTTTTATGGATTCATTTAAAAGATGTTGTTACCTATAATCTGTGATGTGTCAGTAACCGGCACGACGTACACTTCGTTCCCTAGAAATTTTTTTGTACCGAGAATCGTTGATTTTTTTAATAAATTTCCACCTCCAAGACAAAATTGTTCCTTTATCACCTGGTTTCATCAAATTTTTTACGGATTCATTTAAAGGATGTTGTTACCTATAATCTGTGATGTGTCAGTAACTGGCACGACGTTTACTTCGTTCCCTAGAAATTTTTTTATGCCGAGGATCGTTGATTTTTTTTTTAATAAATTTCCATCTCCAAGACAAAATTGTTCCTTTATTCCCTGGTTTCATCAAATTTTTTTACGGATTCATTTAAAGGATGTTGTTACCTATAATCTGTGATGTGTCAGTAACTGCCACGACGTTTACTTCGTTCCCTAGAAATTTTTTTATACCGAGGATCGTTGATTTTTTATAATAAATTTCCACCTCCAAGACAAAATTGTTCCTTTATTCCCTGTTTTCATCAAATTTTTTTACGGATTCATTTAAAAGACGTTGTGTCCTATAATCTGTGATGTGTCAGTAACTGGCACAACGTTTACTTCGTTCCCTAGAAATTTTTTTATACCGAGGATCGTTGATTTTTTTTAATAAATTTCCACCTTCAAAACAAAATTGTTCCCTTATCCCCTGGTTTCATCAAAATTTTTTACCGATTCATTTAAAGGATGTTGTTACCTATAATCTGTGATGTGTCAGTAACAGGCACGACGTTTACTTCGTTCCCTAGAAATTTTTTTTATTCCGAGGATCGTTGATTTTTTTTAATAAATTTCCACCTCCAAGACAAAATTGTTCCTTTATCCCCTGGTTTCATCAAATTTTTTTACGGATTCATTTAAATGATGTTGTTACCTATAATCTGTGATGTGTCAGTAACAGGCACGACGTTTACTTCGTTCCCTAGAAAATTTTTTATTCCGAGGATCGTTGATTTTTTTTAATAAATTTCCACCTCCAAGACAAAATTGTTCCTTTATCCCCTGGTTTCATCAAATTTTTTTACGGATTCATTTAAAAGATGTTGTTACCTATAATCTGTGATGTATCAGTAACCGGCACGACGTACACTTCATTCCCTAGAAATTTTTTTATACCGAGGATCGTTGATTTTTTTTAATAAGTTTCCACCTCCAAGACAAAATTGTTTCTTTATCCCCTGGTTTCATCAAATTTTTTTACGGATTCATTTAAAGGATGTTGTTACCTATAATCTGTAATGTGTCAGTAACTGGCACGACGTTTACTTCGCTCCCTAGAATTTTTTTTATGCCGAGGATCGTTGATTTTTTAATAAATTTCCACCTCCAATACAAAATTGTTCTTTTATCCCCTGGTTTCATCAAATTTTTTTACGGATTCATTTATAGGATGTTGTTACCTATAATCTGTAATGTGTCAGTAACAGGCACGACGTTTACTTCGTTCCCTAGAAAATTTTTTATTCCGAGGATCGTTGATTTTTTTTAATAAATTTCCACCTCCAAGACAAAATTGTTCCTTTATCCCCTGGTTTCATCAAATTTTTTTACGGATTCATTTAAATGATGTTGTTACCTATAATCTGTGATGTGTTAGTAACTGGCACGACGTTTACTTCGTTCCCTAGAAATTTTTTATGCCGAGGATCGTTGATTTTTTTTAATGAACTAATTTCCACCTCCAAGACAAAATTGTTCCTTTATTCCCTGGTTTCATCAAATTTTTTTACGGATTCATTTAAAGGAAGTTGATACCTAAAATCTGTGATGTGTCAGTAACTGGCACGACGTTTACTTCGTTCCCTAGAAATTTTTTTATACCGAGGATCGTTGTTTTTTTTTAATAAATTTCCACCTCTAAGACAAAATTGTTCCTTTATCCCCTGGTTTCATCAAACTTTTTTACGGATTCATTTAAAGGATGTTTTTACCTATAATCTGTAATGTTTCAGTAACTGGCACGACGTACACTTCGTTCCCTTGAAATTTTTTTATACCGAGGATCGTTGATTTTTTTAATAAATTTCCACCTCCAAGACAAAATTGTTCCTTTATACCCTGGTTTCATCAACTTTTTTTAGGGATGCAATTAAGAGATGTTGTTACCTATAATCTGTGATGTGGCAGTAACCGGCACGACGTACACTTCATTCCCTAGAAATTTTTTTATACCGAGGATCGTTGATTTTTTTTAATAAATTTCCACCTCCAAGACAAAATTGTTCCTTTATCCCCTGGTTTCATCAAATTTTTTTACGGATTCATTTAAAGGATGTTGTTATCTATAATCTGTGATGTGTTAGTAACTGGCACGACGTACACTTCGTTCCCTAGAAATTTTTTTATACCGAGGATCGTTGATTTTTTAATAAATTTCCACCTCCAAGACAAAATTGTTCCTTTATCCCCTGGTTTCATCAAATTTTTTTACGGATTCATTTATAGAATGTTGTTACTTATAATCTGTGATGTGTCAGTAACTGGAACGACGTTTACTTCGTTCCCTAGAAATTTTTTTATACCGAGGATCGTTTATATTTTTTAATATATTTCCACCTCCAAGACAAAATTGTTCCTTTATCCCCTGGTTTTATCAAATTTTTTTACGGATTCATTTAAAGGATGTTGTTACCTATAATCTGTGATGTATCAGTAACCGGCACGACGTACACTTCATTCCCTAGAATTTTTTTTATACCGAGGATCGTTAATTTTTTTTAATAAGTTTCCACCTCCAAGACAAAATTGTTTCTTTATCCCCTGGTTTCATCAAATTTTTTTACGGATTCATTTAAAGGATGTTGTTACCTATAATCTGTAATGTGTCAGTAACTGGCACGACGTTTACTTCGTTCCCTAGAAATTTTTTTATGCCGAGGATCGTTGATTTTTTTTAATAAATTTCCACCTCCAAGACAAAATTGTTCCTTTATTCCCTGGTTTCATCAATTTTTTTTACGGATTCATTTAAAGAATGTTATTACCTATAATCTGTGATGTGTTAATAACTGGCACGACGTACACTTCGTACCCTAGAAATTTTTTTATACTGAGGATCATTGATTTTTTTTAATCAATTTCCACCTCCAAGACAAAATTGTTCCTTTATCCCCTGGTTTCATCAAATTTTTTTACGGATTCATTTGAAGGACGTTGTGTCCTATAATCTGTGATGTGTCAGTAACTGCCACGACGTTTACTTCGTTCCCTAGAAATTTTTTTATACCGAGGATCGTTGATTTTTTATAATAAATTTCCACCTCCAAGACAAAATTGTTCCTTTATTCCCTGTTTTCATCAAATTTTTTTACGGATTCATTTAAAAGACGTTGTGTCCTATAATCTGTGATGTGTCAGTAACTGGCACAACGTTTACTTCGTTCCCTAGAAATTTTTTTATACCGAGGATCGTTGATTTTTTTTAATAAATTTCCACCTTCAAAACAAAATTGTTCCCTTATCCCCTGGTTTCATCAAAATTTTTTACCGATTCATTTAAAGGATGTTGTTACCTATAATCTGTGATGTGTCAGTAACAGGCACGACGTTTACTTCGTTCCCTAGAAATTTTTTTTATTCCGAGGATCGTTGATTTTTTTTAATAAATTTCCACCTCCAAGACAAAATTGTTCCTTTATCCCCTGGTTTCATCAAATTTTTTTACGGATTCATTTAAATGATGTTGTTACCTATAATCTGTGATGTGTTAGTAACTGGCACGACGTTTACTTCGTTCCCTAGAAATTTTTTTATGCCGAGGATCGTTGATTTTTTTTAATAAATTAAATTTCCACCTCCAAGACAAAATTGTTCCTTTATTCCCTGGTTTCATCAAATTTTTTTACGGATTCATTTAAAGGAAGTTGATATCTAAAATCTGTGATGTGTCAGTAACTGGCACGACGTTTACTTCGTTCCCTAGAAATTTTTTTATACCGAGGATCGTTGTTTTTTTTTAATAAATTTCCACCTCTAAGACAAAATTGTTCCTTTATCCCCTGGTTTCATCAAACTTTTTTACGGATTCATTTAAAGGATGTTTTTACCTATAATCTGTAATGTTTCAGTAACTGGCACGACGTACACTTCGTTCCCTTGAAATTTTTTTATTCCGAGGATCGTTGATTTTTTTAATAAATTTCCACCTCCAAGACAAAATTGTTCCTTTATCCCCTGGTTTCATCAATTTTTTTTAGGGATGCATTTAAGAGATGTTGTTACCTATAATCTGTGATGTAGCAGTAACCGGCACGACGTACACTTCATTCCCTAGAAATTTTTTTATACCGAGGATCGTTGATTTTTTTTAATAAATTTCCACCTCCAAGACAAAATTGTTCCTTTATCCCCTGGTTTCATCAAATTTTTTTACGGATTCATTTAAAGGATGTTGATACCTATAATCTTTGATGTGTCAGTAACGGCCACGACGTTTACTTCGTTCCCTAGAAATTTTTTTATACCGAGGATCGTTGATTTTTTTTAATAAATTTCCACCTCCAAGACAAAAATGTTCCTTTATCCCCTGGTTTCATCAAATTTTTTTACGGATTCATTTAAAGGATGTTGTTATCTATAATCTGTGATGTGTTAGTAACTGGCACGACGTACACTTCGTTCCCTAGAAATTTTTTTATACCGAGGATCGTTGATTTTTTAATAAATTTCCACCTCCAAGACAAAATTGTTCCTTTATCACCTGGTTTCATCAAATTTTGTTACGGATTCATTTATAGGATGTTGTTACCTATAATCTGTGATGTGTCAGTAACTGGAACGACGTTTAGTTCGTTCCCTAGAATTTTTTTTATACCGAGGATCGTTTATTTTTTTTAATATATTTCCACCTCCAAGACAAAATTGTTCCTTTATCCCCTGGTTTCATCAAATTTTTTTACGGATTCATTTAAAGGATGTTGTTACCTATAATCTGTGATGTATCAGTAACCGGCACGACGTACACTCCATTCCCTAGAAATTTTTTTATACCGAGGATCGTTGATTTTTTTTAATAAGTTTCCACCTCCAAGACAAAATTGTTTCTTTATCCCCTGATTTCATCAAATTTTTTTACGGATTCATTTAAAGGATGTTGTTACCTATAATCTGTAATGTGTCAGTAACTGGCACGACGTTTACTTCGTTCCCTAGAAATTTTTTTATGCCGAGAATCGTTGATTTTTTTTAATAAATTTCCACCTCCAAGACAAAATTGTTCCTTAATTCCCTGGTTTCATCAATTTTTTTTACGGATTCATTTAAAGAATGTTATTACCTATAATCTGTGATGTGTTAATAACTGGCACGACGTACACTTCGTACCCTAGAAATTTTTTTATACTGAGGATCGTTGATTTTTTTTAATCAATTTCCACCTCCAAGACAAAATTGTTCCTTTATCCCCTGGTTTCATCAAATTTTTTTACGGATTCATTTAAAGGACGTTGTGTCCTATAATCTGTGATGTGTCAGTAACTGCCACGACGTTTACTTCGTTCCCTAGAAATTTTTTTATACCGAGGATCGTTGATTTTTTTTAATAAATTAAATTTCCACCTCCAAGACAAAATTGTTCCTTTATTCCCTGGTTTCATCAAATTTTTTTACGGATTCATTTAAAAGACGTTGTGTCCTATAATCTGTGATGTGTCAGTAACTGGCACGACGTTTACTTCGTTCCTTAGAAATTTTTTTATACCGAGGATCGTTGTTTTTTTTTAATAAATTTCCACCTCTAAGACAAAATTGTTCCTTTATTCCCTGGTTTCATCAAACTTTTTTACGGAATCATTTAAAGGATGTTGTTATCTATAATCTGTGATGTGTTAGTAACTGGCACGACGTACACTTCGTTCCCTAGAAATTTTTTTATACCGAGGATCGTTGATTTTTTAATAAATTTCCACCTCCAAGACAAAATTGTTCCTTAATCCCCTGGCTTCATCAAATTTTTTTACGGATTCATTTATAGGATGTTGTTACCTATAATTTGTGATGTGTCAGTAACTGGAACGACGTTTACTTCGTTCCCTAGAAATTTTTTTATACCGAGGATCGTTTATTTTTTTTAATATATTTCCACCTCCAAGACAAAATTGTTCCTTAATCCCCTGGTTTCATCAAATTTTTTTACAGATTCATTTAAAGGATGTTGTTACCTATAATCTGTGATGTATCAGTAACCGGCACGACGTACACTTCATTCCCTAGAAATTTTTTTATACCGAGGATCGTTGATTTTTTTTAATAAATTTCCACCTCCAAGACAAATTTGTTCCTTTATTCCCTGGTTTCATCAAATTTTTTTACGGATTCATTTAAAGGATGTTGTTACCTATAATCTGTAATGTGTCAGTAACTGGCACGACGTTTACTTCGTTCCCTAGAAATTTTTTTATGCCGAGGATCGTTGATTTTTTTTAATAAATTTCCACCTCCAAGACAAAATTGTTCCTTTATTCCCTGGTTTCATCAAATTTTTTTACGGATTCATTTAAAGAACGTTATTACCTATAATCTGTGATGTGTTATTAACTGGCATGACGTACACTTCGTACCCTAGAAATTTTTTTATACTGAGGATCGTTGATTTTTTTTAATCAATTTCCACCTCCAAGACAAAATTGTTCCTTTATCCCCTGGTTTCATCAAATTTTTTTAGAGATGCATTTAAAAGATGTTGCTACCTATAATCTGTGATGTGTCAGTAACCGGCACGACGTACACTTCATTCCCTAGAAATTTTTTTATACCGAGGATCGTTGATTTTTTTTAATAAATTTCCACCTCCAAGACAAAATTGTTCCTTTATCCCCTGGTTTCATCAAATTTTTTTACGGATTCATTTAAAAGATGTTGTTACCTATAATCTGTGATGTGTCAGTAACCGGCACGATGTACACTTCGTTCCCTAGAAATTTTTTTATACCGAGGATCGTTGATTTTTTTTAATAAATTTCCATCTCCAAGACAAAATTGTTCCTTTATTCCCTGGTTTCATCAAATTTTTTTACGGATTCATTTAAAGGATGTTGTTATCTATAATCTGTGATGTGTTAGTAACTGGCACGACGTACACTTCGTTCCCTAGAAATTTTTTTATACCGAGGATCGTTGATTTTTTAATAAATTTCCACCTCCAAGACAAAATTGTTCCTTAATCCCCTGGCTTCATCAAATTTTTTTACGGATTCATTTATAGGATGTTGTTACCTATAATTTGTGATGTGTCAGTAACTGGAACGACGTTTACTTCGTTCCCTAGAAATTTTTTTATACCGAGGATCGTTTATTTTTTTTAATATATTTCCACCTCCAAGACAAAATTGTTCCTTTATCCCCTGGTTTAATCAAATTTTTTTACGGATTCATTTAAAGGATGTCGTTACCTATAATCTGTAATGTGTCAGTAACTGGCACGACGTTTACTTCGTTCCCTAGAAATTTTTTTATGCCGAGGATCGTTGATTTTTTTTAATAAATTTCCACCTCCAAGACAAAATTGTTCCTTTATTCCCTGGTTTCATCAAATTTTTTTACGGATTCATTTAAAGAACGTTATTACCTATAATCTGTGATGTGTTATTAACTGGCATGACGTACACTTCGTACCCTAGAAATTTTTTTATACTGAGGATCGTTGATTTTTTTTAATCAATTTCCACCTCCAAGACAGAATTGTTCCTTTATCCCCTGGTTTCATCAAATTTTTTTAGAGATGCATTTAAAAGATGTTGCTACCTATAATCTGTGATGTGTCAGTAACCGGCACGACGTACACTTCATTCCCTAGAAATTTTTTTATACCGAGGATCGTTGATTTTTTTTAATAAATTTCCACCTCCAAGACAAATTTGTTCCTTTATTCCCTGGTTTCATCAAATTTTTTTACGGATTCATTTAAAGGATGTTGTTACCTATAATCTGTAATGTGTCAGTAACTGGCACGACGTTTACTTCGTTCCCTAGAAATTTTTTTATGCCGAGGATCGTTGATTTTTTTTAATAAATTTCCACCTCCAAGACAAAATTGTTCCTTTATTCCCTGGTTTCATCAAATTTTTTTACGGATTCATTTAAAGAATGTTATTACCTATAATCTGTGATGTGTTATTAACTGGCATGACGTACACTTCGTACCCTAGAAATTTTTTTATACTGAGGATCGTTGATTTTTTTTAATCAATTTCCACCTCCAAGACAAAATTGTTCCTTTATCCCCTGGTTTCATCAAATTTTTTTAGGGATTCATTTAAAGGATGTTGTTACCTATAATCTGTAATGTGTCAGTAACTGGCACGACGTACACTTCGTTCCCTAGAAATTTTTTTAAACCGAGGATCGTTGATTTTTTTTAATTAATTTCCATCTCCAAGACAAAATTGTTCCTTTATCTCCTGGTTTCATCAAATTTTTTTACGGATTCATTTAAAGGACGTTGTGTCCTATAATCTGTGATGTGTCAGTAACTGGCACGACGTTTACTTCGTTCCCTAGAATTTTTTTTATTCCGAGGATCGTTGATTTTTTTTAATAAATTTCCACCTCCAAGACAAAATTGTTCCTTTATCCCCTGGTTTCATCAAATTTTTTTACGGATTCATTTAAATGATGTTGTTACCTATAATCTGTGATGTGTTAGTAACTGTCACGACGTTTACTTCGTTCCCTAGAAATTTTTTTATGCCGAGGATCGTTGATTTTTTTTAATAAATTAAATTTCCACCTCCAAGACAAAATTGTTCCTTTATTCCCTGGTTTCATCAAATTTTTTTACGGATTCATTTAAAGGATGTTGTTACCTATAATCTGTAATGTGTCAGTAACTAGCACAACGTTTACTTCGTTCCCTAGAAATTTTTTTATGCCGAGGATCGTTGATTTTTTTTAATAAATTTCACCCTCCAAGACAAAATTGTTCCTTTATTCCCTGGTTTCATCAAATTTTTTTACGGATTCATTTAAAGAATGTTGTTACCTAAAATTTGTGATGTGTCAGTAACTGGAACGACGTTTACTTCGTTCCCTAGAAATTTTTTTTAACCCTTGATCGTTGATTTTTTTTAATAAATTTCAACCTCCAAGACAAAATTGTTCCTTTATCCCCTGGTTTCATCAAATTTTTTTGCGGATTCATTTAAAAGATGTTGTTACCTATAATCTGTGATGTGTCAGTAACCGGCACGACGTACACTTCGTTCCCTAGAAATTTTTTTATACCGAGGATCGTTGATTTTTTTTAATAAATTTCCACCTCCAAGACAAAATTGTTCCTTTATCCCCTGGTTTCATCAAATTTTTTTACGGATTCATTTAAAAGATGATGTTACCTATAATCTGTGATGTGTCAGTAACTGGAACGACGTTTACTCCGTTCCCTAGAAATTTTTTTAAACCGAGGATCGTTGATTTTTTTTAATTAATTTCCATCTCCAAGACAAAATTGTTCCTTTATCTCCTGGTTTCATCAAATTTTTTTACGGATTCATTTAAAGGACGTTGTGTCCTATAATCTGTGATGTGTCAGTAACTGGCACGACGTTTACTTCGTTCCCTAGAATTTTTTTTATTCCGAGGATCGTTGATTTTTTTTAATAAATTTCCACCTCCAAGACAAATTTGTTCCTTTATTCCCTGGTTTCATCAAATTTTTTTACGGATTCATTTAAAGGATGTTGTTACCTATAATCTGTAATGTGTCAGTAACTGGCACGACGTTTACTTCGTTCCCTAGAAATTTTTTTATGCCGAGGATCGTTGATTTTTTTTAATAAATTTCCACCTCCAAGACAAAATTGTTCCTTTATTCCCTGGTTTCATCAAATTTTTTTACGGATTCATTTAAAGAACGTTATTACCTATAATCTGTGATGTGTTATTAACTGGCATGACGTACACTTCGTACCCTAGAAATTTTTTTATACTGAGGATCGTTGATTTTTTTTAATCAATTTCCACCTCCAAGACAAAATTGTTCCTTTATCCCCTGGTTTCATCAAATTTTTTTAGAGATGCATTTAAAAGATGTTGCTACCTATAATCTGTGATGTGTCAGTAACCGGCACGACGTACACTTCATTCCCTAGAAATTTTTTTATACCGAGGATCGTTGATTTTTTTTAATAAATTTCCACCTCCAAGACAAAATTGTTCCTTTATCCCCTGGTTTCATCAAATTTTTTTACGGATTCATTTAAAAGATGTTGTTACCTATAATCTGTGATGTGTCAGTAACCGGCACGATGTACACTTCGTTCCCTAGAAATTTTTTTATACCGAGGATCGTTGATTTTTTTTAATAAATTTCCATCTCCAAGACAAAATTGTTCCTTTATTCCCTGGTTTCATCAAATTTTTTTACGGATTCATTTAAAGGATGTTGTTATCTATAATCTGTGATGTGTTAGTAACTGGCACGACGTACACTTCGTTCCCTAGAAATTTTTTTATACCGAGGATCGTTGATTTTTTAATAAATTTCCACCTCCAAGACAAAATTGTTCCTTAATCCCCTGGCTTCATCAAATTTTTTTACGGATTCATTTATAGGATGTTGTTACCTATAATTTGTGATGTGTCAGTAACTGGAACGACGTTTACTTCGTTCCCTAGAAATTTTTTTATACCGAGGATCGTTTATTTTTTTTAATATATTTCCACCTCCAAGACAAAATTGTTCCTTTATCCCCTGGTTTAATCAAATTTTTTTACGGATTCATTTAAAGGATGTCGTTACCTATAATCTGTAATGTGTCAGTAACTGGCACGACGTTTACTTCGTTCCCTAGAAATTTTTTTATGCCGAGGATCGTTGATTTTTTTTAATAAATTTCCACCTCCAAGACAAAATTGTTCCTTTATTCCCTGGTTTCATCAAATTTTTTTACGGATTCATTTAAAGAACGTTATTACCTATAATCTGTGATGTGTTATTAACTGGCATGACGTACACTTCGTACCCTAGAAATTTTTTTATACTGAGGATCGTTGATTTTTTTTAATCAATTTCCACCTCCAAGACAGAATTGTTCCTTTATCCCCTGGTTTCATCAAATTTTTTTAGAGATGCATTTAAAAGATGTTGCTACCTATAATCTGTGATGTGTCAGTAACCGGCACGACGTACACTTCATTCCCTAGAAATTTTTTTATACCGAGGATCGTTGATTTTTTTTAATAAATTTCCACCTCCAAGACAAATTTGTTCCTTTATTCCCTGGTTTCATCAAATTTTTTTACGGATTCATTTAAAGGATGTTGTTACCTATAATCTGTAATGTGTCAGTAACTGGCACGACGTTTACTTCGTTCCCTAGAAATTTTTTTATGCCGAGGATCGTTGATTTTTTTTAATAAATTTCCACCTCCAAGACAAAATTGTTCCTTTATTCCCTGGTTTCATCAAATTTTTTTACGGATTCATTTAAAGAATGTTATTACCTATAATCTGTGATGTGTTATTAACTGGCATGACGTACACTTCGTACCCTAGAAATTTTTTTATACTGAGGATCGTTGATTTTTTTTAATCAATTTCCACCTCCAAGACAAAATTGTTCCTTTATCCCCTGGTTTCATCAAATTTTTTTAGGGATTCATTTAAAGGATGTTGTTACCTATAATCTGTAATGTGTCAGTAACTGGCACGACGTACACTTCGTTCCCTAGAAATTTTTTTAAACCGAGGATCGTTGATTTTTTTTAATTAATTTCCATCTCCAAGACAAAATTGTTCCTTTATCTCCTGGTTTCATCAAATTTTTTTACGGATTCATTTAAAGGACGTTGTGTCCTATAATCTGTGATGTGTCAGTAACTGGCACGACGTTTACTTCGTTCCCTAGAATTTTTTTTATTCCGAGGATCGTTGATTTTTTTTAATAAATTTCCACCTCCAAGACAAAATTGTTCCTTTATCCCCTGGTTTCATCAAATTTTTTTACGGATTCATTTAAATGATGTTGTTACCTATAATCTGTGATGTGTTAGTAACTGTCACGACGTTTACTTCGTTCCCTAGAAATTTTTTTATGCCGAGGATCGTTGATTTTTTTTAATAAATTAAATTTCCACCTCCAAGACAAAATTGTTCCTTTATTCCCTGGTTTCATCAAATTTTTTTACGGATTCATTTAAAGGATGTTGTTACCTATAATCTGTAATGTGTCAGTAACTAGCACAACGTTTACTTCGTTCCCTAGAAATTTTTTTATGCCGAGGATCGTTGATTTTTTTTAATAAATTTCACCCTCCAAGACAAAATTGTTCCTTTATTCCCTGGTTTCATCAAATTTTTTTACGGATTCATTTAAAGAAT
Organism: Siphlonurus alternatus; assembly: GCA_949825025.1. Taxonomy (NCBI): domain Eukaryota; kingdom Metazoa; phylum Arthropoda; class Insecta; order Ephemeroptera; family Siphlonuridae; genus Siphlonurus; species Siphlonurus alternatus. Next base: position 103,496 of record OX463788.1, on the reverse strand, counting down.
GTTGTTACCTAAAATTTGTGATGTGTCAGTAACTGGAACGACGTTTACTTCGTTCCCTAGAAATTTTTTTTAACCCTTGATCGTTGATTTTTTTTAATAAATTTCAACCTCCAAGACAAAATTGTTCCTTTATCCCCTGGTTTCATCAAATTTTTTTGCGGATTCATTTAAAAGATGTTGTTACCTATAATCTGTGATGTGTCAGTAACCGGCACGACGTACACTTCGTTCCCTAGAAATTTTTTTATACCGAGGATCGTTGATTTTTTTTAATAAATTTCCACCTCCAAGACAAAATTGTTCCTTTATCCCCTGGTTTCATCAAATTTTTTTACGGATTCATTTAAAAGATGATGTTACCTATAATCTGTGATGTGTCAGTAACTGGAACGACGTTTACTCCGTTCCCTAGAAATTTTTTTATACCGAGGATCGTTTATTTTTTTTAATATATTTCCACCTCCAAGACAAAATTGTTCCTTTATCCCCTGGTTTCATCAAAGTTTTTTACGGATTCATTTAAAGGATGTTATTACCTATAATCTGTGATGTGTTATTAACTGGCATGACGTACACTTCGTACCCTAGAAATTTTTTTATACTGAGGATCGTTGATTTTTTTTAATCAATTTCCACCTCCAAGACAGAATTGTTCCTTTATCCCCTGGTTTCATCAAATTTTTTTAGAGATGCATTTAAAAGATGTTGCTACCTATAATCTGTGATGTGTCAGTAACCGGCACGACGTACACTTCATTCCCTAGAAATTTTTTTATACCGAGGATCGTTGATTTTTTTTAATAAATTTCCACCTCCAAGACAAATTTGTTCCTTTATTCCCTGGTTTCATCAAATTTTTTTACGGATTCATTTAAAGGATGTTGTTACCTATAATCTGTAATGTGTCAGTAACTGGCACGACGTTTACTTCGTTCCCTAGAAATTTTTTTATGCCGAGGATCGTTGATTTTTTTTAATAAATTTCCACCTCCAAGACAAAATTGTTCCTTTATTCCCTGGTTTCATCAAATTTTTTTACGGATTCATTTAAAGAATGTTATTACCTATAATCTGTGATGTGTTATTAACTGGCATGACGTACACTTCGTACCCTAGAAATTTTTTTATACTGAGGATCGTTGATTTTTTTTAATCAATTTCCACCTCCAAGACAAAATTGTTCCTTTATCCCCTGGTTTCATCAAATTTTTTTAGGGATTCATTTAAAGGATGTTGTTACCTATAATCTGTAATGTGTCAGTAACTGGCACGACGTACACTTCGTTCCCTAGAAATTTTTTTAAACCGAGGATCGTTGATTTTTTTTAATTAATTTCCATCTCCAAGACAAAATTGTTCCTTTATCTCCTGGTTTCATCAAATTTTTTTACGGATTCATTTAAAGGACGTTGTGTCCTATAATCTGTGATGTGTCAGTAACTGGCACGACGTTTACTTCGTTCCCTAGAATTTTTTTTATTCCGAGGATCGTTGATTTTTTTTAATAAATTTCCACCTCCAAGACAAAATTGTTCCTTTATCCCCTGGTTTCATCAAATTTTTTTACGGATTCATTTAAATGATGTTGTTACCTATAATCTGTGATGTGTTAGTAACTGTCACGACGTTTACTTCGTTCCCTAGAAATTTTTTTATGCCGAGGATCGTTGATTTTTTTTAATAAATTAAATTTCCACCTCCAAGACAAAATTGTTCCTTTATTCCCTGGTTTCATCAAATTTTTTTACGGATTCATTTAAAGGATGTTGTTACCTATAATCTGTAATGTGTCAGTAACTAGCACAACGTTTACTTCGTTCCCTAGAAATTTTTTTATGCCGAGGATCGTTGATTTTTTTTAATAAATTTCACCCTCCAAGACAAAATTGTTCCTTTATTCCCTGGTTTCATCAAATTTTTTTACGGATTCATTTAAAGAATGTTGTTACCTAAAATTTGTGATGTGTCAGTAACTGGAACGACGTTTACTTCGTTCCCTAGAAATTTTTTTTAACCCTTGATCGTTGATTTTTTTTAATAAATTTCAACCTCCAAGACAAAATTGTTCCTTTATCCCCTGGTTTCATCAAATTTTTTTGCGGATTCATTTAAAAGATGTTGTTACCTATAATCTGTGATGTGTCAGTAACCGGCACGACGTACACTTCGTTCCCTAGAAATTTTTTTATACCGAGGATCGTTGATTTTTTTTAATAAATTTCCACCTCCAAGACAAAATTGTTCCTTTATCCCCTGGTTTCATCAAATTTTTTTACGGATTCATTTAAAAGATGATGTTACCTATAATCTGTGATGTGTCAGTAACTGGAACGACGTTTACTCCGTTCCCTAGAAATTTTTTTATACCGAGGATCGTTTATTTTTTTTAATATATTTCCACCTCCAAGACAAAATTGTTCCTTTATCCCCTGGTTTCATCAAAGTTTTTTACGGATTCATTTAAAGGATGTTGTTATCTATAATTTGTGATGTGTCAGTAACTGGCACGACGTACACTTCGTTCCCTAGAAATTTTTTTATACCGAGGATCGTTGATTTTTTTTAATAAGTTTCCACCTCCAAGACAAAATTATTTCTTTATCCCCTGGTTTCATCAATTTTTTTTACGGATTCATTTAAAGGATGTTGTTACCTATAATCTGTAATGTGTCAGTAACTGGCACAACGTTTACTTCGTTCCCTAGAAATTTTTTTTAGCCGAGGATCGTTGATTTTTTTTAATAAATTTCCACCTCCAAGACAAAATTGTTCCTTTATTCCCTGGTTTCATCAAATTTTTTTACGGATTCATTTAAAGAATGTTATTACCTATAATCTGTGATGTGTTAATAACTGGCACGACGTACACTTCGTACCCTAGAAATTTTTTTATACTGAGGATCGTTGATTTTTTTTAATAAGTTTCCACCTCCAAGACAAAATTGTTTCTTTATCCCCTGGTTTCATCAAATTTTTTTACGGATTCATTTAAAAGATGTTGTTACCTATAATCTGTAATGTGTCAGTAACTGGCACGACGTTTACTTCGTTCCCTAGAAATTTTTTTATGCCGAGGATCGTTGATTTTTTTTAATAAATTTCCACCTCCAAGAAAAAAAGTTGTTTGTTTATTCCCTGGTTTCATCAAATTTTTTTACGGATTCATTTAAAGAATGTTATTACCTATAATCTGTGATGTGTTAATAACTGGCACGACGTTTACTTCGTACCCTAGAAATTTTTTTATACTGAGGATCGTTGATTTTTTTTAATCAATTTCCACCTCCAAGACAAAATTGTTCCTTTATCCCCTGGTTTCATCAAATTTTTTTACGGATTCATTTAAAGGACGTTGTGTCCTATAATCTGTGATGTGTCAGTAACTGCCACGACGTTTACTTCGTTCCCTAGAAATTTTTTTATACCGAGGATCGTTTATTTTTATTAATATATTTCCACCTCCAAGACAAAATTGTTCCTTTATCCCCTGGTTTCATCAAATTTTTTTACGGATTCATTTAAAGGATGTTGATACCTTTAATCTGTGATGTATCAGTAACCGGCACGACGTACACTTCATTCCCTAGATTTTTTTTTATACCGAGGATCGTTGATTTTTTTTAATAAATTTCCACCTCCAAGACAAAGTTGTTCCTTTATTCCCTGGTTTCATCAAATTTTTTTACGGATTCATTTAAAGAATGTAGTTACCTAAAATCTGTAATGTGTCAGTAACTGGCACGACGTTTACTTCGTTCACTAGAAATTTTTTTATGCCGAGGGTCGTTGATTTTTTTTAATAAATTTCCACCTCCAAGTCAAAATTGTTCCTTTATTCCCTGGTTTCATCAAATTTTTTTACGGATTCATTTAAAGGATGTTATCACCTATAATCTGTGATGTGTTAATAACTGGCACGACGACACTTCGTACCCTAGAAATTTTTTTATACTCAGGATCGTTGATTTTTTTTAATCAATTTCCATCTCCAAGACAAAATTGTTCCTTTATCCCCTGGTTTCATCAAATTTTTTTACGGATTCATTTAAAGGACGTTGTGTCCTATAATCTGTGATGTGTCAGTAACTGCCACAACGTTTACTTCGTTCCCTAGAAATTTTTTTATACCGAGGATCGTTGATTTTTTTTAATAATTTTCCACCTCCAAGACAAAATTGTTCCTTTATCCCCTGGTTTCATCAAATTTTTTTACGGATTCATTTAAATGATGTTGTTACCTATAATCTGTGATGTGTCAGTAACTGGCACGACGTTTACTTCGTTCCCTAGAAATTTTTTTATACCGAGGATCGTTGATTTTTTTTAATAAATTTCCACCTCCAAGACAAAATTGTTCCTTTATCCCCTGGTTTCATCAAATTTTTTATGGATTCATTTAAAAGATGTTGTTACCTATAATCTGTGATGTGTCAGTAACCGGCACGATGTACACTTCGTTCCCTAGAAATTTTTTTATACCGAGGATCGTTGATTTTTTAATAAATTTCCACCTCCAAGACAAAATTGTTCCTTTATTCCCTGGTTTCATCAAATTTTTTTACGGATTCATTTATAGGATGTTGTTACCTATGATCTGTGATGTGTCAGTAACTGGAACGACGTTTACTCCGTTCCCTAGAAATTTTTTTATACCGAGGATCGTTTATTTTTTTTAATATATTTCCACCTCCAAGACAAAATTGTTCCTTTATCCCCTGGTTTCATCAAAGTTTTTTACGGATTCATTTAAAGGATGTTGTTATCTATAATCTGTGATGTGACAGTAACTGGCACGACGTACACTTCGTTCCCTAGAAATTTTTTTATACCGAGGATCGTTGATTTTTTTTAATAAGTTTCCACCTCCAAGACAAAATTATTTCTTTATCCCCTGGTTTCATCAATTTTTTTTACGGATTCATTTAAAGGATGTTGTTACCTATAATCTGTAATGTGTCAGTAACTGGCACAACGTTTACTTCGTTCCCTAGAAATTTTTTTTAGCCGAGGATCGTTGATTTTTTTTAATAAATTTCCACCTCCAAGACAAAATTGTTCCTTTATTCCCTGGTTTCATCAAATTTTTTTACGGATTCATTTAAAGAATGTTATTACCTATAATCTGTGATGTGTTAATAACTGGCACGACGTACACTTCGTACCCTAGAAATTTTTTTATACTGAGGATCGTTGATTTTTTTTAATCAATTTCCACCTCCAAGACAAAATTGTTCCTTTATCCCCTGGTTTCATCAAATTTTTTTACGGATTCATTTAAAGAATGTTGTTACCTATAATCTGTGATGTGTCAGTAACAGGCACAACGTTTACTTCGTTCCCTAGAATTTTTTTTATTCCGAGGATCGTTGATTTTTTTTAATAAATTTCCACCTCCAAGACAAAATTGTTCCTTTATTCCCTGGTTTCATCAAATTTTTTTACGGATTCATTTAAAGAATGTTATTACCTATAATCTGTGATGTGTTAATAACTGGCACGACGTTTACTTCGTACCCTAGAAATTTTTTTATACTGAGGATCGTTGATTTTTTTTAATCAATTTCCACCTCCAAGACAAAATTGTTCCTTTATCCCCTGGTTTCATCAAATTTTTTTACGGATTCATTTAAAGGACGTTGTGTCCTATAATCTGTGATGTGTCAGTAACTGCCACGACGTTTACTTCGTTCCCTAGAAATTTTTTTATACCGAGGATCGTTTATTTTTTTTAATATATTTCCACCTCCAAGACAAAATTGTTCCTTTATCCCCTGGTTTCATCAAATTTTTTTACGGATTCATTTAAAGGATGTTGATACCTATAATCTGTGATGTATCAGTAACCGGCACGACGTACACTTCATTCCCTAGATTTTTTTTTATACCGAGGATCGTTGATTTTTTTTAATAAATTTCCACCTCCAAGACAAAATTGTTCCTTTATTCCCTGGTTTCATCAAATTTTTTTACGGATTCATTTAAAGAATGTTGTTACCTAAAATCTGTAATGTGTCAGTAACTGGCACGACGTTTACTTCGTTCCCTAGAAATTTTTTTATGCCGAGGGTCGTTGATTTTTTTTAATAAATTTCCACCTCCAAGACAAAATTGTTCCTTTATCCCCTGGTTTCATCAAATTTTTTTACGGATTCATTTAAAGGATGTTGATACCTATAATCTGTGATGTATCAGTAACCGGCACGACGTACACTTCATTCCCTAGATTTTTTTTTATACCGAGGATCGTTGATTTTTTTTAATAAATTTCCACCTCCAAGACAAAATTGTTCCTTTATTCCCTGGTTTCATCAAATTTTTTTACGGATTCATTTAAAGGATGTTGATACCTATAATCTGTGATGTATCAGTAACCGGCACGACGTACACTTCATTCCCTAGATTTTTTTTTATACCGAGGATCGTTGATTTTTTTTAATAAATTTCCACCTCCAAGACAAAATTGTTCCTTTATTCCCTGGTTTCATCAAATTTTTTTACGGATTCATTTAAAGAATGTTGTTACCTATAATCTGTGATGTGTCAGTAACAGGCACAACGTTTACTTCGTTCCCTAGAATTTTTTTTATTCCGAGGATCGTTGATTTTTTTTAATAAATTTCCACCTCCAAGACAAAATTGTTCCTTTATTCCCTGGTTTCATCAAATTTTTTTACGGATTCATTTAAAGAATGTTATTACCTATAATCTGTGATGTGTTAATAACTGGCACGACGTTTACTTCGTACCCTAGAAATTTTTTTATACTGAGGATCGTTGATTTTTTTTAATCAATTTCCACCTCCAAGACAAAATTGTTCCTTTATCCCCTGGTTTCATCAAATTTTTTTACGGATTCATTTAAATGATGTTGTTACCTATAATCTGTGATGTGTCAGTAACTGGCACGACGTTTACTTCGTTCCCTAGAAATTTTTTTATACCGAGGATCGTTGATTTTTTTTAATAAATTTCCACCTCCAAGACAAAATTGTTCCTTTATCCCCTGGTTTCATCAAATTTTTTATGGATTCATTTAAAAGATGTTGTTACCTATAATCTGTGATGTGTCAGTAACCGGCACGATGTACACTTCGTTCCCTAGAAATTTTTTTATACCGAGGATCGTTGATTTTTTAATAAATTTCCACCTCCAAGACAAAATTGTTCCTTTATTCCCTGGTTTCATCAAATTTTTTTACGGATTCATTTATAGGATGTTGTTACCTATGATCTGTGATGTGTCAGTAACTGGAACGACGTTTACTCCGTTCCCTAGAAATTTTTTTATACCGAGGATCGTTTATTTTTTTTAATATATTTCCACCTCCAAGACAAAATTGTTCCTTTATCCCCTGGTTTCATCAAAGTTTTTTACGGATTCATTTAAAGGATGTTGTTATCTATAATCTGTGATGTGACAGTAACTGGCACGACGTACACTTCGTTCCCTAGAAATTTTTTTATACCGAGGATCGTTGATTTTTTTTAATAAGTTTCCACCTCCAAGACAAAATTATTTCTTTATCCCCTGGTTTCATCAATTTTTTTTACGGATTCATTTAAAGGATGTTGTTACCTATAATCTGTAATGTGTCAGTAACTGGCACAACGTTTACTTCGTTCCCTAGAAATTTTTTTTAGCCGAGGATCGTTGATTTTTTTTAATAAATTTCCACCTCCAAGACAAAATTGTTCCTTTATTCCCTGGTTTCATCAAATTTTTTTACGGATTCATTTAAAGAATGTTATTACCTATAATCTGTGATGTGTTAATAACTGGCACGACGTACACTTCGTACCCTAGAAATTTTTTTATACTGAGGATCGTTGATTTTTTTTAATCAATTTCCACCTCCAAGACAAAATTGTTCCTTTATCCCCTGGTTTCATCAAATTTTTTTACGGATTCATTTAAAGAATGTTGTTACCTATAATCTGTGATGTGTCAGTAACAGGCACAACGTTTACTTCGTTCCCTAGAATTTTTTTTATTCCGAGGATCGTTGATTTTTTTTAATAAATTTCCACCTCCAAGACAAAATTGTTCCTTTATTCCCTGGTTTCATCAAATTTTTTTACGGATTCATTTAAAGAATGTTATTACCTATAATCTGTGATGTGTTAATAACTGGCACGACGTTTACTTCGTACCCTAGAAATTTTTTTATACTGAGGATCGTTGATTTTTTTTAATCAATTTCCACCTCCAAGACAAAATTGTTCCTTTATCCCCTGGTTTCATCAAATTTTTTTACGGATTCATTTAAAGGACGTTGTGTCCTATAATCTGTGATGTGTCAGTAACTGCCACGACGTTTACTTCGTTCCCTAGAAATTTTTTTATACCGAGGATCGTTTATTTTTTTTAATATATTTCCACCTCCAAGACAAAATTGTTCCTTTATCCCCTGGTTTCATCAAATTTTTTTACGGATTCATTTAAAGGATGTTGATACCTATAATCTGTGATGTATCAGTAACCGGCACGACGTACACTTCATTCCCTAGATTTTTTTTTATACCGAGGATCGTTGATTTTTTTTAATAAATTTCCACCTCCAAGACAAAATTGTTCCTTTATTCCCTGGTTTCATCAAATTTTTTTACGGATTCATTTAAAGAATGTTGTTACCTAAAATCTGTAATGTGTCAGTAACTGGCACGACGTTTACTTCGTTCCCTAGAAATTTTTTTATGCCGAGGGTCGTTGATTTTTTTTAATAAATTTCCACCTCCAAGACAAAATTGTTCCTTTATCCCCTGGTTTCATCAAATTTTTTTACGGATTCATTTAAAGGATGTTGATACCTATAATCTGTGATGTATCAGTAACCGGCACGACGTACACTTCATTCCCTAGATTTTTTTTTATACCGAGGATCGTTGATTTTTTTTAATAAATTTCCACCTCCAAGACAAAATTGTTCCTTTATTCCCTGGTTTCATCAAATTTTTTTACGGATTCATTTAAAGGATGTTGATACCTATAATCTGTGATGTATCAGTAACCGGCACGACGTACACTTCATTCCCTAGATTTTTTTTTATACCGAGGATCGTTGATTTTTTTTAATAAATTTCCACCTCCAAGACAAAATTGTTCCTTTATTCCCTGGTTTCATCAAATTTTTTTACGGATTCATTTAAAGAATGTTGTTACCTATAATCTGTGATGTGTCAGTAACAGGCACAACGTTTACTTCGTTCCCTAGAATTTTTTTTATTCCGAGGATCGTTGATTTTTTTTAATAAATTTCCACCTCCAAGACAAAATTGTTCCTTTATTCCCTGGTTTCATCAAATTTTTTTACGGATTCATTTAAAGAATGTTATTACCTATAATCTGTGATGTGTTAATAACTGGCACGACGTTTACTTCGTACCCTAGAAATTTTTTTATACTGAGGATCGTTGATTTTTTTTAATAATTTTCCACCTCCAAGACAAAATTGTTCCTTTATCCCCTGGTTTCATCAAATTTTTTTACGGATTCATTTAAAGGACGTTGTGTCCTATAATCTGTGATGTGTCAGTAACTGCCACGACGTTTACTTCGTTCCCTAGAAATTTTTTTATACCGAGGATCGTTTATTTTTTTTAATATATTTCCACCTCCAAGACAAAATTGTTCCTTTATCCCCTGGTTTCATCAAATTTTTTTACGGATTCATTTAAAGGATGTTGATACCTATAATCTGTGATGTATCAGTAACCGGCACGACGTACACTTCATTCCCTAGATTTTTTTTTATACCGAGGATCGTTGATTTTTTTTAATAAATTTCCACCTCCAAGACAAAATTGTTCCTTTATTCCCTGGTTTCATCAAATTTTTTTACGGATTCATTTAAAGAATGTTGTTACCTAAAATCTGTAATGTGTCAGTAACTGGCACGACGTTTACTTCGTTCCCTAGAAATTTTTTTATGCCGAGGGTCGTTGATTTTTTTTAATAAATTTCCACCTCCAAGACAAAATTGTTCCTTTATCCCCTGGTTTCATCAAATTTTTTTACGGATTCATTTAAAGGATGTTGATACCTATAATCTGTGATGTATCAGTAACCGGCACGACGTACACTTCATTCCCTAGATTTTTTTTTATACCGAGGATCGTTGATTTTTTTTAATAAATTTCCACCTCCAAGACAAAATTGTTCCTTTATTCCCTGGTTTCATCAAATTTTTTTACGGATTCATTTAAAGAATGTTGTTACCTAAAATCTGTGATGTGTCAGTAACTAGCACGACGTTTACTTCGTTCCCTAGAAATTTTTTTATACCGAGGATCGTTGATTTTTTTTAATCAATTTCCATCTCCAAGACAAAATTGTTCCTTTATCTCCTGGTTTCATCAAATTTTTTTACGGATTCATTTAAAGGACGTTGTGTCCTATAATCTGTGATGTGTCAGTAACTGCCACGACGTTTACTTCGTTCCCTAGAAATTTTTTTATACCGAGGATCGTTGATTTTTTTTAATAAATTTCCACCTTCAAAACAAAATTGTTCCTTTATCCCCTGGTTTCATCAAATTTTTTTACGGATTCATTTAAAGGATGTTGTTACCTATAATCTGTGATGTGTCAGTAACAGGCACGACGTTTACTTCGTTCCCTAGAAATTTTTTTATTCCGAGGATCGTTGATTTTTTTTAATAAATTAAATTTCCACCTCCAAGACAAAATTGTTCCTTTATTCCCTGGTTTCATCAAATTTTTTTACGGATTCATTTAAAGGACGTTGTGTCCTATAATCTGTGATGTGTCAGTAACTGGCACGACGTTTACTTCGTTCCTTAGAAATTTTTTTATACCGAGGATCGTTGTTTTTTTTTAATAAATTTCCACCTCTAAGACAAAATTGTTCCTTTATTCCCTGGTTTCATCAAACTTTTTTACGGATTCATTTAAAGGATGTTGTTACCTATAATCTGTAATGTGTCAGTAACTGGCACGACGTACACTTCGTTCCCTAGAAATTTTTTTATACCGAGGATCGTTGATTTTTTTTAATAAATTTCCACCTCCAAGACAAAATTGTTCCTTTATCCCCTGGTTTCATCAATTTTTTTTACGGATTCATTTAAAAGATGTTGTTACCTATAATCTGTGATGTGTCAGTAACTGGCACGACGTACACTTCGTTCCCTAGAATTTTTTTTATACCGAGGATCGTTGATTTTTTTTAATAAATTTCCACCTCCAAGACAAAATTGTTCCTTTATCCCCTGGTTTCATCAAATTTTTTTACGGATTCATTTAAAGTACGTTGTGTCCTATAATCTGTGATGTGTCAGTAACTGGCACGACGTTTACTTCGTTCCCTAGAAATTTTTTTATGCCGAGGATCGTTGATTTTTTTTAATAAATTTCCACCTCCAAGACAAAATTGTTCCTTTTTTCCCTGGTTTCATCAAATTTTTTTACGGATTCATTTAAAGGATGTTATTGCCTATAATCTGTGATGGGTTAGTAACTGGCACGACGTACACTTCGTACCCTAGAAATTTTTTTATACTGAGGATCGTTGATTTTTTTTAATAAATTTCCACCTCCAAGACAAAATTGTTCCTTTATCCCCTGGTTTCATCAAATTTTTTTACGGATTCATTTAAAAGATGATGTTACCTATAATCTGTGATGTGTTAGTAACTGGCACGACGTACACTTCGTTCCCTAGAAATTTTTTTATACGGAGGATCGTTGATTTTTTAATAAATTTCCACCTCCAAGACAAAATTGTTCCTTTATCCCCTGGTTTCATCAAATTTTTTTACGGATTCATTTAAAGGATGTTGTTACCTATAATCTGTGATGTGTCAGTAACTGGCACGACGTTTACTTCGTTCCCTAGAAATTTTTTTATACCGAGGATCGTTGATTTTTTTTAATTAATTTCCACCCCCAAGACAAAATTGTTCCTTTATCCCCTGGTTTCATCAAATTTTTTTACGGATTCATTTAAAGGATGTTGTTACCTATAATCTGTGATGTGTTAGTAACTGGCACGACGTACACTTCGTACCCTAGAATTTTTTTATACCGAGGATCGTTAATTTTTTAATAAATTTCCACCTCCAAGACAAAATTGTTCCTTTATCCCCTGGTTTCATTAAATTTTTTTCGGATTCATTTAAAGGATGTTGTTACCTATAATCTGTGATGTGTCAGTAACTGGCACGACGTTTACTTCGTTCCCTAGAAATTTTTTTATACCGAGGATCGTTGATTTTTTTTAATAAATTTCCACCTCCAAGACAAAATTGTTCCTTTATCCCCTGGTTTCATCTAATTTTTTTACGGATTCATTTAAAAGATGTTGTTACCTATAATCTGTGATGTGTCAGTAACTGGCACGACGTACACTTCGTACCCTAGAAAGTTTTTTATACCGAGGATCGTTGATTTTTTTTTAATAAATTTCCACCTCCAAGACAAAATGTTCCTTTATCCCCTGGTTTCATCAAATTTTTTTACGGATTCATTTAAAGGATGTTGTTACCTATAATCTGTGATGTGTCAGTAACTAGCACGACGTTTACTTCGTTCCCTAGAAATTTTTTTATACCGAGGATCGTTGATTTTTTTTAATCAATTTCCATCTCCAAGACAAAATTGTTCCTTTATCTCCTGGTTTCATCAAATTTTTTTACGGATTCATTTAAAGGACGTTGTGTCCTATAGTCTGTGATGTGTCAGTAACTGCCACGACGTTTACTTCGTTCCCTAGAAATTTTTTTATACCGAGGATCGTTGATTTTTTTTATTAAATTTCCACCTTCAAAACAAAATTGTTCCTTTATCCCCTGGTTTCATCAAATTTTTTTACGGATTCATTTAAAGGATGTTGTTACCTATAATCTGTGATGTGTCAGTAACAGGCACGACGTTTACTTCGTTCCCTAGAAATTTTTTTATTCCGAGGATCGTTGATTTTTTTTAATAAATTAAATTTCCACCTCCAAGACAAAATTGTTCCTTTATTCCCTGGTTTCATCAAATTTTTTTACGGATTCATTTAAAAGACGTTGTGTCCTATAATCTGTGATGTGTCAGTAACTGGCACGACGTTTACTTCGTTCCTTAGAATTTTTTTTATACCGAGGATCGTTGTTTTTTTTTAATAAATTTCCACCTCTAAGACAAAATTGTTCCTTTATTCCCTGGTTTCATCAAACTTTTTTACGGATTCATTTAAAGGATGTTGTTACCTATAATCTGTAATGTGTCAGTAACTGGCACGACGTACACTTCGTTCCCTAGAAATTTTTTTATACCGAGGATCGTTGATTTTTTTTAATAAATTTCCACCTCCAAGACAAAATTGTTCCTTTATCCCCTGGTTTCATCAATTTTTTTTACGGATTCATTTAAAAGATGTTGTTACCTATAATCTGTGATGTGTCAGTAACTGGCACGACGTACACTTCGTTCCCTAGAAATTTTTTTATACCGAGGATCGTTGATTTTTTTTAATAAATTTCCACCTCCAAGACAAAATTGTTCCTTTATCCCCTGGTTTCATCAAATTTTTTTACGGATTCATTTAAAGGACGTTGTGTCCTATAATTTGTGATGTGTCAGTAACTGGCACGACGTTTACTTCGTTCCCTAGAAATTTTTTTATGCCGAGGATCGTTGATTTTTTTTAATAAATTTCCACCTCCAAGACAAAATTGTTCCTTTTTTCCCTGGTTTCATCAAATTTTTTTACGGATTCATTTAAAAGATGTTATTGCCTATAATCTGTGATGTGTTAGTAACTGGCACGACGTACACTTCGTACCCTAGAAATTTTTTTATACTGAGGATCGTTGATTTTTTTTAATAAATTTCCACCTCCAAGACAAAATTGTTCCTTTATCCCCTGGTTTCATCAAATTTTTTTACGGATTCATTTAAAAGATGATGTTACCTATAATCTGTGATGTGTTAGTAACTGGCACGACGTACACTTCGTTCCCTAGAAATTTTTTTATACGGAGGATCGTTGATTTTTTAATAAATTTCCACCTCCAAGACAAAATTGTTCCTTTATCCCCTGGTTTCATCAAATTTTTTTACGGATTCATTTAAAGGATGTTGTTACCTATAATCTGTGATGTGTCAGTAACTGGCACGACGTTTACTTCGTTCCCTAGAAATTTTTTTATACCGAGGATCGTTGATTTTTTTTAATTAATTTCCACCCCCAAGACAAAATTGTTCCTTTATCCCCTGGTTTCATCAAATTTTTTTACGGATTCATTTAAAGGATGTTGTTACCTATAATCTGTGATGTGTTAGTAACTGGCACGACGTACACTTCGTACCCTAGAATTTTTTTATACCGAGGATCGTTAATTTTTTAATAAATTTCCACCTCCAAGACAAAATTGTTCCTTTATCCCCTGGTTTCATTAAATTTTTTTCGGATTCATTTAAAGGATGTTGTTACCTATAATCTGTGATGTGTCAGTAACTGGCACGACGTTTACTTCGTTCCCTAGAAATTTTTTTATACCGAGGATCGTTGATTTTTTTTAATAAATTTCCACCTCCAAGACAAAATTGTTCCTTTATCCCCTGGTTTCATCTAATTTTTTTACGGATTCATTTAAAAGATGTTGTTACCTATAATCTGTGATGTGTCAGTAACTGGCACGACGTACACTTCGTACCCTAGAAAGTTTTTTATACCGAGGATCGTTGATTTTTTTTAATAAATTTCCACCTCCAAGACAAAATTGTTCCTTTATCCCCTGGTTTCATCAAATTTTTTTACGGATTCATTTAAAGGACGTTGTGTCCTATAATCTGTGTTGTGTCAGTAACTGGCACGACGTTTACTTCGTTCCCTAGAAATTTTTTTATACCGAGGATCGTTGTTTTTTTTTAATAAATTTCCACCTCCAAGACAAAATTGTTCCTTTATCCCCTGGTTTCATCAAAATTTTTTACGGATTCATTTAAAAGATGATGGTACCTATAATCTGTGATGTGTTAGTAACTGGCTCGACGTACACTTCGTTCCCTAGAAATTTTTTTATACCGAGGATCGTTGATTTTTTAATAAATTTCCACCTCCAAGACAAAATGTTCCTTTATCCCCTGGTTTCATCAAATTTTTTTACGGATTCATTTAAAGGATGTTGTTACCTATAATCTGTGATGTGTCAGTAACTGGCACGACGTTTACTTCGTTCCCTAGAAATTTTTTTATACCGAGGATCGTTGATTTTTTTTAATCAATTTCCATCTCCAAGACAAAATTGTTCTTTTATCTCCTGGTTTCATCAAATTTTTTTACGGATTCATTTAAAGGACGTTGTGTCCTATAATCTGTGATGTGTCAGTAACTGCCACGACGTTTACTTCGTTCCCTAGAAATTTTTTTATACCGAGGATCGTTGATTTTTTTTAATAAATTTCCACCTTCAAAACAAAATTGTTCCTTTATCCCCTGGTTTCATCAAATTTTTTTACGGATTCATTTAAAGGATGTTGTTACCTATAATCTGTGATGTGTCAGTAACAGGCACGACGTTTACTTCGTTCCCTAGAAATTTTTTTATTCCGAGGATCGTTGATTTTTTTTAATAAATTAAATTTCCACCTCCAAGACAAAATTGTTCCTTTATTCCCTGGTTTCATCAAATTTTTTTACGGATTCATTTAAAGGACGTTGTGTCCTATAATCTGTGATGTGTCAGTAACTGGCACGACGTTTACTTCGTTCCTTAGAAATTTTTTTATACCGAGGATCGTTGTTTTTTTTTAATAAATTTTCACCTCTAAGACAAAATTGTTCCTTTATCCCCTGGTTTCATCAAACTTTTTTACGGATTCATTTAAAGGATGTTGTTACCTATAATCTGTAATGTGTCAGTAACTGGCACGACGTACACTTCGTTCCCTAGAAATTTTTTTATACCGAGGATCGTTGATTTTTTTTAATAAATTTCCACCTCCAAGACAAAATTGTTCCTTTATCCCCTGGTTTCATCAATTTTTTTTACGGATTCATTTAAAAGATGTTGTTACCTATAATCTGTGATGTGTCAGTAACTGGCACGACGTTTACTTCGTTCCCTAGAAATTTTTTTATGCCGAGGATCGTTGATTTTTTTTAATAAATTTCCACCTCCAAGACAAAATTGTTCCTTTTTTCCCTGGTTTCATCAAATTTTTTTACGGATTCATTTAAAGGATGTTATTACCTATAATCTGTGATGTGTTAGTAACTGGCACGACGTACACTTCGTACCCTAGAAATTTTTTTATACCGAGGATCGTTGATTTTTTTTAATAAATTTCCACCTCCAAGACAAAATTGTTCCTTTATCCCCTGGTTTCATCAAATTTTTTTACGGATTCATTTAAAAGATGATGTTACCTATAATCTGTGATGTGTTAGTAACTGGCACGACGTACACTTCGTTCCCTAGAAATTTTTTTATACGGAGGATCGTTGATTTTTTAATAAATTTCCACCTCCAAGACAAAATTGTTCCTTTATCCCCTGGTTTCATCAAATTTTTTTACGGATTCATTTAAAGGATGTTGTTACCTATAATCTGTGATGTGTCAGTAACTGGCACGACGTTTACTTCGTTCCCTAGAAATTTTTTTATACCGAGGATCGTTGATTTTTTTTAATTAATTTCCACCCCCAAGACAAAATTGTTCCTTTATCCCCTGGTTTCATCAAATTTTTTTACGGATTCATTTAAAGGATGTTGTTACCTATAATCTGTGATGTGTTAGTATCTGGCACGACGTACACTTCGTACCCTAGAATTTTTTTTATACCGAGGATCGTTAATTTTTTAATAAATTTCCACCTCCAAGACAAAATTGTTCCTTTATCCCCTGGTTTCATTAAATTTTTTTCGGATTCATTTAAAGGATGTTGTTACCTATAATCTGTGATGTGTCAGTAACTGGCACGACGTTTACTTCGTTCCCTAGAAATTTTTTTATACCGAGGATCGTTGATTTTTTTTAATAAATTTCCACCTCCAAGACAAAATTGTTCCTTTATCCCCTGGTTTCATCAAAATTTTTTACGGATTCATTTAAAAGATGTTGTTACCTATAATCTGTGATGTGTCAGTAACAGGCACGACGTTTACTTCGTACCCTAGAAATTTTTTTATACCGAGGATCGTTGATTTTTTTTAATAAATTTCCACTTCCAAGACAAAATTGTTCCTTTATCCCCTGGTTTCATCAATTTTTTTACGGATTCCTTTAAAAGATGTTGTTACCTATAATCTGTGATGTGTCAGTAACTGGCACGACGTTTACTTCGTTCCCTAGAAATTTTTTTATGCCGAGGATCGTTGATTTTTTTTTAATAAATTTCCACCTCCAAGACAAAATTGTTCCTTTATCCCCTGGTTTCATCAAACTTTTTTACGGATTCATTTAAAGGATGTTGTTACCTATAATCTGTAATGTGTCAGTAACTGGAACGACGCTTACTTCGTTCCCTAGAAATTTTTTTATACCGAAAATCGTTGATTTTTTTTAATAAATTTCAACCTCCAAGACAAAATTGTTCCTTTATCCCCTGGTTTCATCAAATTTTTTTACAGATTCATTTAAAAGATGTTGTTACCTATAATCTGTGATGTGTCAGTAACCGGCACAACGTACACTACGTTCCCTAGAAATTTTTTTATACCGAGGATCGTTGATTTTTTTTAATAAATTTCCACCTCCAAGACAAAATTGTTCCTTTATCCCCTGGTTTCATCAAATTTTTTTACGGATTCATTTAAAGGATGATGTTACCTATAATCTATGATGTGTTAGTAACTGGCACGACGTACACTTCGTTCCCTAGAAATTTTTTTATACCGAGGATCGTTGATTTTTTAATAAATTTCCACCTCCAAGACAAAATTGTTCCTTTATCCCCTGGTTTCATCAAATTTTTTTACGGATTCATTTAAAGGATGTTGTTACCTATAATCAGTGATGTAACAGTAACTGGCACGACGTTTATTTCGTTCCCTAGAAATTTTTTTATACCGAGGATCGTTGATTTTTTTTTAATAAATTTCCACCTCCAAGACAAAATTGTTCCTTTATCCCCTGGTTTCATCAAACTTTTTTACGGATTCATTTAAAGGATGTTGTTACCTATAATCTGTAATGTGTCAGTAACTGGAACGACGCTTACTTCGTTCCCTAGAAATTTTTTATACCGAAAATCGTTGATTTTTTTTAATAAATTTCAACCTCCAAGACAAAATTGTTCCTTTATCCCCTGGTTTCATCAAATTTTTTTACGGATTCATTTAAAAGATGTTGTTACCTATAATCTGTGATGTGACAGTAACCGGCACAACGTACACTACGTTCCCTAGAAATTTTTTTATACCGAGGATCGTTGATTTTTTTTAATAAATTTCCACCTCCAAGACAAAATTGTTCCTTTATCCCCTGGTTTCATCAAATTTTTTTACGGATTCATTTAAAGGATGATGTTACCTGAAATCTATGATGTGTTAGTAACTGGCACGACGTACACTTCGTTCCCTAGAAATTTTTTTATACCGAGGATCGTTGATTTTTTAATAAATTTCCACCTCCAAGACAAAATTGTTCCTTTATCCCCTGGTTTCATCAAATTTTTTTACGGATTCATTTAAAGGATGTTGTTACCTATAATCTGTGATGTGTTAGTAACTGGCACGACGTTTACTTCGTTCCCTAGAATTTTTTTTATACCGAGGATCGTTGATTTTTTAATAAATTTCCACCTCCAAGAGTAGATAGGTACCACCGCTCCTGGCGCAGCCACGCCCCCTTTCTTCCCCGCCCTCCCCCTCCCTCCCTTTCCACCCCCCCTTCTTTTGACCCCCCCTCCCTGCTTCTCCTCTCTTTGTAACAAATTTCTCTATTCCCCTGAATCCATTTTTTTTATATTTATGACGTCAGTGAAACTCTCAATGAATATACTATTTGTGTAGTATGTCATGAAATGATGTATATTTATACTAAAATGTTAAGTCATTGTTAAATTAATAATTAATTATGATTGTAATGCAGCAATGCCATGGGCGTTCTTGCGTCCTACAAACCGATAAATAAGGTTACCGCTCACTTTCAAATTTAATTGTTTACATGTGTTCCTCCTTTCTAAAGATTAAGTATAAATACAAGTCTGGCCGACCTAACCTGTATCATTAACGCTTTACCATCAATATTGTGTAGTGCTGCAAGAAGCCTGTCTACAAAAGATTTTGAATCCTTGAAGCTGAATATGATGTGAGTACCAAACATTTATAATTATTACGTGTAATGCTTTTTTAACTTATGTTTTAAATCAGAATATATAAATTGAAATCACATATGTTTTCCTTGAAATGATAAGTTATTTTCTTTACACATTATTTGAATCCTTGTGAGGAGAGAGCCAAAATGATAACATGCTGTTATTATACAGTTGAAATATGTATATTATAATAATTAAAATATCAGCTCAACTTAATTTTATTATTTGCGTTTTTTTTTATATTTGTATATTTGATTATTGAAATTACATATAAACAACAGGATTTTATTTATACAAATGATTATTATCTTCATCTTATATTTAATTGAACATAATATATTATAAATTGAAATAGAGTACTTGAAAAAATATGAACTTGATGTCAAATGTTATAAGTTCTAGAATTAAAAATACAAAAATATAATCATCAGCCAAATTAATTATATCCTGTTACTTTTACGTACATTAAAGTATTTATTATGCAGATAATTTTTTTATGAAGTATGTGAGTAACAAAGATTTTAAAACTGTACAGTGACAGCATATCATTTATTTTTTTTTCTCTCTCTTCAAAAGGACTCAATTAATGTGCAAAAAAGCAGAAGTTCTCATTCTAAGGAAACTAATTTTCATTGCTTCTTTATATTATTACTATAAATTTTATACATAATATTTAGTGATAATATTTTAGATATAAACTTGGAAAAAAATAATACATCAAGCATAGCCAATGAAAGCGTTTATTTTTTCATAATATAAAGTAGGTTTTGTATAAAAATATAAAAAGTATATAAAAATGAATTAAAAAAATTGCAATATGTTAAAAATATTTCTCTCACGCTAATTTATAATAGAAAAAAAGTTATACATCAACTTGTTGCGTTCGTGGAATTGAGAGTCAGTATTTAAACAAAATCAACAAACGTCAAATTATGCATGCCAAAACGTTTCCCATAGTAAATCAAGTTCAATTTGGGCACATTTCCTGCGTTGTAATCTTTGACTTGAGCGTCAGTGAAGGTGTTGACAGGATACCTGCAACAAAAAACAATATTGAGATCAAAGGTATTTTTTATGTATATATATTGTAAAAATATATTAATAAAGTTACCTCTTTGGAAGGTAGATGCGCACGATCTCTCCGTCACGCAAAATTTTGCAGAGAATTGTATCCCCATACCTATTGCAAATAAAGACAAATTTATCGTTACTTTATAATAATATTCTGAGAAGATTTAAGTAATTAACTTGTTGATGCTTTTTCCATTTGGGTCACAACGTAGGGAACATTTATCTTCAAGTCTCCAAAGTTAACTAGGGCGTCAACACTGTTGGAGGCGT
Organism: Siphlonurus alternatus; assembly: GCA_949825025.1. Taxonomy (NCBI): domain Eukaryota; kingdom Metazoa; phylum Arthropoda; class Insecta; order Ephemeroptera; family Siphlonuridae; genus Siphlonurus; species Siphlonurus alternatus. The sequence continues at coordinate 82,887 of OX463788.1, read as the reverse complement.
TGTTCAACAATTCTGCAAACATGTTGGAAGTTCTTGCAAGAATGGATGAAGGGGTTTCACGAAGCTTACACTTATATACTCATCCACATCTTGATAAAAAAATATTCAACGAATAACAATTATTACCTTGAGTAAGGTTAAGATGAGTTTTGAATTTTTTGTACACATATTATAACCTTATAGCAATATAAATAATAATATAAGTTTTGCAATGTCATATAATGCAACAGTAACATCCTGGAAACATTTACTACATTGAGTTTCATGTAGAAAAGAATTAACCTTGAGACATTATATTATTATTGCAGCTTAACAGTAGCTTTTCATGGCTGCTGCTCTGACGATATGATCCCTTCAATTATATAGATTTAACTTAATTGAATGCAAGATTGCATCTTAAAAACGCCCTACCTCCACCTACCTACTTCCCGCCAACATTTTTAAGGTTGGGTAAGGTTAAGGTGACATTGAAATTAATGTACAAAAAATTAAACTTTGAGGTATTATATTATTATTACAGCTGCGCAATAGCTCTTCATGGCTGCTGATGTGACGAAATGTGCCCTTCAATTCACATATAATTTTACCTTCACATAATGCAAGAATTGCATCCTGGTACCGCCCCTCTCCCTCCACATTTCTTAAGTTGTGTAAGGGAAAACGTGACACAAGAATTTTATATACAAAAAAGTAGAACCTTAAGTCATCAATTATTTTTTATTCTTGTTGCATTTATGTATGCTTGCGTTTTGTATTATTTTTTTCATTTTAAAAAAAGTATGCTACATTATATTTTATTTTAATTTTTTGATACTTGAAAACTAAAACATTTTAAAAATTTATATAATTTTTTTTTTCATTAAGTGCCATGGAAGAAAAGAAAAAAGGAAAAATCATAATCGTCAGAGAGAAAAAAAATAAGAGGTAAGAATATATTATAATACTTATTAGTAATGCTGATGAGAGCGTATTTAAACAACAACATATGCATTATTTATTGATTCATATTATAATTATTTTTCATATATTTACGAAGAAAATGAATACTATATTATGTAATAATTATTTCTTCAAAAGCTTTATGCTTTATATTAACAACAATTAAACTATTTATCTTCTTTAACATTTTATGAATTACTTTCTTATCAAGCTTTTTTTTTGGTTTAATAAATTCAACAATTAAAATATTGTTCTTCTTCTATCTTTACATGAACTCGCAAGATTTTGAGTTTTTTACAAATCAAATAAAGCAGAAAATATGGCAGAAGGTGATACAGGAGGTAAGATATATATTTTTAAATACCTATTTTATTAAACATCATTTTATAATCAAATATATTATATTATATATTGATTATTTCATATATAGTATAAAATATTGATTATTTTATACTTTATTTATTATATTTAAACTACTGCTTTAGATTGATGTTGTTATTTCCTTACAGTTTCTGGTTACTACTGTGTGAAGATCAATTTTTTTTTAAAAGTTAATGGACGCTACAATCCCTTATGTGAATCCTGTAAGACATCAAGTGACTCGCGAACTTACGAGAGAGATTTTCATGGACCAGTAGAAAAAGAAAAATACCACAGGGGAAACAGCAGCATTGGGAGAATGCAGTGCGGTGTCTGTGACAATGAATTAAGCGTAACTCGACCTCTATCGCAATGCAAAGAATGTTTTGATGAAGTGTACAGTGACCGAGAGAAGTGAGGGGAGAATTGGAGGGGGGCAAATAGCATATAAAGAAACCTGCGAGTAGAGGACGGTCAGCATCACTCTCCTGCTGTTTTGGACCAGCGACGACTGCGAGACAAAACAGAAAAAGGTGAATATTTTTTTTTTGATTTTATATAATTTTATATACTCATTTATATTAATTTTGAAATTGAAAAAATTTGTTTCTAATTTAGTTTCCTTTTGTAGAGTGTACTTCTTCACGTTTTCAAAATGAAGTTTAAGTGCAACTTCTGTAAGCAAGAATTCAACACAAATTTTGCAAGAAACAGGCATGAAACTAAATCTTGTATAGTTAGAAGGAGAACGATATCAAAAAATATTAATATTAATGAACCTTCAACATCTCAATCAAGTGTAAACTTAAGTTCTGGTTCTAATGTTGATCAAAGTGATTCAAATGAGCGTGACGTATTTTTAAATAATGAAAGGTATAACGACAATTGTGATAGAAATATAAGTGACAGTGACACACCTGACAATTCTGACGATAATGAGCCTGCATCAAAAAAGTCTCGATTGATGCGAAGAAAGAATGGTGAAATTGTTGAACGTGCTATGAATAACTGTATAAAAACTTATAGATTCCGTAATCCTGAAAAATTTATGGATCCAGCAGATTATTTAATGTCGAATAAAAATAAAATCATAAAAATCTTGCATAAAGAGATACTTGAAAATAAATCAATTAAATTCAAATTAGTTCTTCATTGTAAATTTGTAAAAGAAGATAGTTCTTTAGATGGAAATTTCAAAACTGCAAATACCCCTGTTTATGAGCTAACTGACCTTAGCATATTAATGGATGAAAAATTTGAAAAAATATTATTAGAATTGGTGGAGTTTACAACAAAGGGGAGTGGATGGGCTTTGCATAAAATCAGAAAGCTACTCGTTCGAATTAATAAATATAATCCTCTTAGAGGTGCAACATACATTCCTCTTCCAAATAGCTTGAAATATACCAAATCAATTATCAATGTTGATAATAAGGATAATAGATGTTTTGAATATAGTATTTTAGCATCGTTAGTTAAAAAAGATCCACAGAGGGTTACAAAATATACAAATTTAAAGCATCCGTATGATTTTAATTGTATAACTACTCCAACGCCATTGCATGAGATCCGGAAATTTGAACAAATAAATAGCATTAGTATTAATGTGTTTGCTTTTGATGATGAGAATGAAAAAATATATCCACTTAAAGTTGTAGATAAAGAATTAAAAAATCATAGAGACTTGTTATATTTAAGAAACTCACAAGGACAGACACATTACTGCTACATTAAAAATTTTTCAAAGCTTATATGCAGTCAATTAAATAGCGTACAACATAAGATATTTATTTGCAAACGCTGTTTTACATATTACACAAAAGACGGTAAAAAAAAATTATTGGAACACAGAAATAACTGCATGTTGCATGAACCAGGAAGAATTGAATTACCTAAAAATGACGCTTTTGGAAATAAACCACAATTAAGATTTAAGAATTTTAATCATAAAATGAGGGTTCCTATTGTAGTCTATGCTGATTGTGAGGCTATATTAGAAAAAATTGACACATGCTCACCTCATGCGGATAAATCTTATACCAACAAATGTCAAAACCATGTACCAATGTCATTTTGCTCTTACAGTAAATCACATCTACCTTCTTCGGTAGTACATGACTTGCCACTTGAGCCTACTATATTTAGAGGAAAAAATGCAACATTAGATTTTATTTCTCACTTGCATGACATTGCAAATAAAGTAAAAGATATATATTCCACTGTAATACCAATGCATGAATTAACTGTTATTCAGGAAAAAGAATATAATGATGCTGTTATTTGTCATATCTGTGATCGTTATATTAGTACAATGCAAGGTCATGTTAAAGTCCGAGATCATTGTCACTTGACGGGCAATTTTATTGGAGCTGCACATTCAAAATGTAATTTAAAATATAAAATTCCACGGATTTTACCAATCTTGTTTCACAATTTCAGTTTCTACGACTGTCATATGATTATTAAAGAGTTGGGAAATTTTGAAGGAGATATAGATATTATCCCAAGCAGTGAAGAGACTTATATAACTGTAAGTAAAAGTTTAGAGAATATTCAGAACAAAAAATATCAAGAATATTTTAGGTTACGCTTTGTTGACTCATTTCGATTTCTTTCCAGTTCATTAGATACACTAGCAAAGAACCTGCCAGATTCTGAAATGACGAACATAAATACTAATTTCCCTTCTGATAAATTTCATCTGGTCCGATGAAAGGGTGTATTTCCATACGAACATGTTGACCATTTTGATAAGTTGAATGAAACCAAATTACCTTCGATTAATCAGTTTTACAGCTCTCTGACAGCCAGTCATATATCTCAAGAGGATTATGACCATGCAAAACGAGTGTGGGAGGCTTTTAATATTAAGACTTTGGGTGAGTACAGTGATTTGTATTTAAAAATTGATACTCTACTTCTAGCTGATGTGTTTGAGAATTTCCGTTCTGTTTGCTTAAAAACCTATCAATTAGACCCCTGCTATTACGTCACATCTCCTGGTCTAGCCTTAGACGCAGCTTTGAAAAAAACGAATGCCTCTCTTGATCTAATACAAGACTATGATATGCTGCTCATGTTTGAAAAAGGAATTCGGGGAGGCATAACCCAATGCATAAAGCGTCACAGTGTTGCAAATGATCCAAGGAGTAAAAACTTTAATCCTGATAAAGCGCGGTCGTATATAGCTTACTGGGATGCCAATAACCTCTATGGATGGGCCATGATTCAAAAACTTCCCATATCAGATTTCAAGTGGATATCTTTAAATGATTTTTCAATTGAAGATATTGAAAAAATTTCTGATTGTGGAAAAATTGGGTACATTTTAGAAGTTGATATTGCTTATCCAAAACATTTGCATGATCTCCATAATGATTTACCGCTGCTACCTGAATCAGGTTGTCCTCCAGGAAGTAGACAAAAAAAATTATTAACCACACTTGATGAAAAAAAAAATTATGTGCTTCATATAAAAACTTTGAAGCAAGCTTTGAGGCATGGTTAGATTTTAAGAAAGATACATAAAGTTTTACAATTCAATCAGTCATACTGGTTACGTAACTACATAAATTTAAACACAGAACTGACAAGTGAGAACACAAGCCAAGAATAGCTTTGAAAAAGATTTTTTTAAATTAATGAATAACGCAGTTTTTGGAAAAACTATGGAAAATATAAGGAAAAGGCATAACATCAAATTGGTTTCGTGTCCAATAAAAGCACAAAAATTAATAAATAAGCCAAATTTTAGAGAACGCATTGTAATTAATTTTAATCTTGTCATTATACTAATGGAGAAGGAAATAATTTACTTTGACAAACCAATCTATGTAGGAATGAGCATATTAGAGATTTCAAAGACATTAATGTACAGCTTTTTATATGATATTTTGAGACCACATTTCGGAAATAAAATGTATCTTTTATACATGGACACGGATTCCTATATGATTGAAGTGTTTTGTCATGATATTTATCAGGAAATGTTAAAACTTAAAGAATATTTTGATACTTCAGAGTACCCTGATAACCATATATGCTTCTCGTTAACAAATAAGAAGGCCTTGGGCAAGTTCAAGGATGAGGCTAAAAGTAGATGCATTCTAGAATTTGTAGGCTTAAGACCTAAAATGTATGCTTTACTTATTGAAAATGAGGAGAAAATGACGGCAAAAGGCGTGAAAAGAGTAAATTTAGGCACTCAAATACATTTTAAGGATTATTTAACTTGCCTTCAAAGCAATAAAGAAAAATATACAAAATTTAGGAGAATTTTATCAGTAAAGCATAATGTTTGTACAGTTGAGCAAAACAAATTGTCATTGAGTCCATTTGATGATAAAAGATTTATTGCAAATGATGGAATATGTACATTTGCGTATGGTCACTATAAGCTTGAAGAAAGTGATTGTTGAAAGTGAATTCAATACCTGTAAATTTTTTATGTATATGCACTATTTTAATTATGTAGAATATTGTTACTTTTAGCATTTATTGTAAAATTAAACAATTTTTTTTCTTTTATTTTTAAATTTATTGTGTTTTGTTTAAACATTTCATTACATTACGTACATTATTCTTCTTGTTTTTTTAATTTTAAAGATATATCAGAACGTTCTATTTAACTATGTAATACATATTATTATTTTAATTTTTTTGACATATTTTATAATATTCCTTTTTTTATGTTAAATATATTGTATAAAATGATATTTATATTTTTCTATATTTTTGTTATTTTATTGTAATTTTTTAATATTTGTGCCAAACAAAAATTATAATAAATCATTCTTGTGAATAAAACTGTCATGTTTTTTTTATCAAAACCCAACCATCGCACGAGCAAATGATCTCTTTTTTTTTTAATTATTTTTTCTACTAAATAACTGTGAGGAAAACCAGTTTTTTGCAATTGCGGTTCATAAAAGCCTCCCAAAATTGGTTCATTTTGCATGTCTTCGAGTAAATAAGTAACTGGTGATGTATTTTGAACTTTTCTTACTTTAAATATCTCAGTAGACCATGAAGGTAGAAACCCTCGTGTAAATACATATCTATGCTTTGAGATTCTTACATAATCTCCTTCAGAGAATTTATTGGTTTTCTGATTATTATAGTTATATTTGTAAACTGTATTTAGCAGACTCTTCTCATTTTGTTTATTCACTTGCCTTGGAGTCATCTTAATTGTTGAGTGCTTAGTATTGTTATATTTAGTTAACAGGGATTGTAAAATATTTACCCAATTATAAGAACCTTGTAAACTAAACTGCTTATACATATTATTTTTTATAGTTCGATTAAACCTTTCTACTACTTGAGCTTTCTTTTCACTGTAGGTTGAATAGTGCTTAATATTGTAACTTTTCAACAAATTCGACACACTAGAATTATAAAATTCTTTACCGAAGTCTGTGAAAAATAATTTTGTAATTCCACTTCTTTTAAAAATGTTATTGAGAGCAATTTTTACTTCAGCACCAGTCTTTGACTTTAAAGGTTCTCCATATGCCATTTTTGAAAACACATCTATTACAAATAAAATATATTTGTATCCATGATTCTGATCAGAAAATTTTTGCATATCCACAAGGTCACCTTGAAACAAATCCAAAAGGCCTTTCGTAGAAACTTTTTGTCTTAAAAAGTTTTTTTTTGCCGGTTTATGAAGTTCTGCAACAATTTTTTTCTTCACATTATTCATTATGAGACAAAATACCAGACAAAGCACTGTCTACGTATTCCCGTAATGCTCTGAGGTTCACAACATCATCATCATTAACAGGATAACCACAATTACCAATTTTTTTATTCTTTGCGTCAAACAAGTTTTTTTCTCGGCTAAATAACAGACTATTTGCTGATATTGTATCATCTAATGTATCAAAGGCAAGACGGAGAAGTTTTAAATTTATTGCGTCTGAAGCGTGCTGCGCATCAGCAACATTTCTTATCACTTTATTATTAAAGTGAACAATGCCGTCTACGGAGTCAAATTTTACGTATTTTCCTTCATGTGATAACAGTTTATCATCAATGTAACTTTTTGTGCAAGCATCATTGCTTTCAATAGGTATTTTTATATCTGATAATCTATGATGATTTGCGCTTATAACTTCACCTTTTACAGTAAAACTTGAATTTAAAGCAGTTAAGTTCTCCTTTTCATCAGTGTTATACAATGCTGTCCATATTTCGTCAGAAGAGCCACTGTTAAAGGTCACTTGTGACAAAGAGCTTATATGTTGCCCAAACCTTGACAGCACCATGACTATTTATAAATCAACACTGCCATGCTTTTATATACATGCATGAATATATTTAAGCAATTATTTTTGATCATTTTAATTCTGAAACTATTGACAAAATTTCATTATCATGATTGTTATTACCAGCCACTGTTGAAGCTATTATTAACTTGAGACGATCAACAAGCTCATTTGGGTCATTCCAATACTCGTAGATTGCTTCAGTTGCATCCATGCCTGTCCCTGTGAATCCTTTTTTGGGCGGGAAGAGTCTCCTGACATAGTTCATATATTTGCGGCCCTTGTTTGAATTAATCGCCTTGTGTTCAGAATACGTTTTCTTATGAGCGTTTGACATTTGGAGAATTTTTTTATAATTTTCCAGGTCATGTTCTGTTAAAATTTGATCATTAGGATTTGATGAAAACAAAAGTTCATATAATCCTTTTGTTCCTGGAAAAAGTTCATTATCAATTTGAATTAAATTATTTGGAAAAGTAATTTCCTTATCACCAATCATCCAATTATTTCCTGTATAACGTACAACATATATTGTATCTAAGTCTTGAGTATTTCCATCAATAATTTTTTGAATAAACTGTTTTAAGTTTTCATTTAATGTTTGTAAACCTTTTTCAGCAAAAACCATACCTTGAGAACTATTGACGGCTCTATGTATTTCATTAAACTGCTGTTTGAGAATAGGTTCCTCTGATTCACCACTGCTAATTTTCATGTTTTCCTCATTGTTGTATAATTTGTCATTAATTGTTGCTTCCTGGTTTGGTTTTTCACTACCATCTTCTTTATATTTCTTCCTATTTGCTAACTTATTTAGAGGTTCCAGTAGCGTATTAACACTCTCTTCTGCAATCCTTTTTAAAGGATTTGTAAGTGGCTTAAAATGTTTTTCTAAAATAAAATCTTCATCCATAATATTCCTCTTTATATCTTGATATTTCATTCTTATATTTTTGCTACTTTTTAAAATTGCAGCCTTTAAATTTTCTCGATTACTTTGCTTCTTTTTTCGCTTTCTTATGCTTGATTTAAGGTATTTTTTTTTTACCTTTAAACTTGTCCCAACAGCTTTCATTTTTCATGTGTAGATCTGTTAAAGTTGTAAAAATATTTATACATGAATAAAAATATCGAAACCCTTTCGATATCGTCCTTCATTTGTATCACACTCAAGATCAATTACTAAGAAACCATGTTTTTCTTTCCAACACTCAGAACACATTTCTTTAAATGTTTCAAAAGACATGTCTGTGTTGACGCAATCGTTAAATACATGTTTAATATTTAGAAGATCAGATTTGAAGAGAACAATTAGGTTTGCATTCTCTCTTATTAAATGTTTGGGCACCTTTGTGTAACTTTGAGATAAATAAAAGACATCAATATTCCGATGACGCCCAAGGCAAAAATATAACCGCATCCGATCTTGTTTGTCGCATACAACGTCATCAAAACAGAAGGCTGAATTAACATTAACTTCATCAGGATGAGGCACATCACATGTATTTTCAAAAGTAAAATATTTAATCTCCGGAACACATTTCATAATTTCCTTTAATACTTGATACTTTGGTTGAAAAAATGTTTTTGAAAATATGTAAAGATTTTCAAATTTAATTCCATTTGGATCCGTTAGTAAATTAAGTAATAAATTTGTTTTTCCACATCCAGAACTACCACAGATTAAAGCTCTAATATGTTCTGGTAACAAACTTCCATTTTTTTCCTACAGATGGCAGTGTTATCTTTACCATCAAATTCATACACACTTATAGATTGATGATGCTTTTTAAATTTCATTTTAGTAAGTGATGTTAGTTGAAGTTCAGAGTTACTTATATTGAAACTATTAGTGCAGTTTCATTCGACAAGCAAGCATGAGCGCAGAAGTATGTGGTGAAGGATTGTTAAATAATATAATTAACAAATTACCTTTTGAAGCGCATCTGCCAGGCTATCAATTTTGCGGACCTGGCACCAAACTCACTGCTCGATTAAATAGAGGTGATATGGGAATAAACAAACTTGATGCAGCATGCAAAGATCATGATGTTGCTTATTCTAATTTTTCCGATATAAAAAGCAGACACGAAGCTGATAAGACTCTATCTTTAGCGGCATCTGATCGACTGCATGCAGAAGATTCGTCATTCAAAGAAAAAGCAGCTGCTTGGTTTATAAATAAAGCAATGAAAGCAAAATTGAAATTAGGGGCGGGTATGTCAATAAAAAAGAGAAAGATAAATAATTGTTCATGCAATGCGACAAAGAAGAAAAAGAATATTAAAAAAAAAATTAAAAAAACAACAACCAAGAAGGGAAAAAGTGTTAACAAAAATTTAACTTTTGGACAAGGGCTGAAAGTAGTGAAAGACGCAGTGAAAAGGACACCCTCAAATGATATAAAACTGGTTAGTAAAATTGCACTCAAGGCTGCAAGAAAAAACATTAAACGCAGTACTCCCTACAAGAGACCGAGAGTAATTCAAATTCCAAAGAGTGGGGGATTTTTACCATTAATACCATTGTTTGCAGGTCTGAGTGCACTTGGGGCATTAACAGGAGGAATATCCGGTGTTGCATCAGCAGTTAATAAAGCGAAACAAGCTAGAAGAGACTTGGAAGAGAGTAAACGTCATAACCAAACAATGGAGGCAATTGCATTGAAGGGAGGCCGTGGATTGTATATAAAACCATATAAGGAAGGACTCGGCTTATTTATAAGCAATACAAAAAATTCAAAAAACTAATTAAGAAAATCCCAATGAGAGCGTTAAGTAATGTAGAAATTTCACACTATGCAAAGATATTAAACGTTAAATACTTCAGGGGAGTGTTTTCAAGGGACAACTTACCAAAAAAGTCTCGAAGTTATGAGAGTGGAGTAATAAATTTAGCTGATTTTGAATCTCCTGGCTCCCATTGGGTGTGTTATAAGCGTAGGGGTAAAACTGTGGAATATTTTGATTCATATGGAAATTTACGGCCTCCACAAGAATTTTTACAGTAAATGGAAAATGTTTCAAATATTGTATATAATAGAAAAAGATTTCAGCGAGATGGTAAGCCTGAATGTGGCCACCTTTGCTTGAAATTTTTAAAAAAATAAATGTATAAATTTCAATACATTTTGTTGTTCATTTCATTTCTTATCGAAGATGGATAGTCTGCTAGAAAAGACAGGAAACTCTTCCGAAATACCATGTTCAATTTTTCCACAAATTCAATTGGATCAAGAAAAACAATTTGGAATTGCTGTTCTCTCGGTTTCTACACATAATTCAATACCTTACATTGAAAACGGATGTAACTTATTTTACTATGATAGTAACAAGTCAGTTGTAATTGATACGGGAACTTATGAATTATCAGATATAAACAAATATTTGCAAAAAAGGATTGGTAAAAAAAATATTGAAATAACTGCCAACAATAACACAATTAAATGCAATATTTTGTCTACTTTCAAAATTGACTTCACTAAAGAAGGAACAATTGGACCTCTTCTAGGTTTCAAAAAGCGAGTTTTGGAACCAAATATTTTACATACCTCAGATTTCACTGTAAATATATTTAAAGTAACTCCCATAAATGTAGAATGTGATCTTGCATCAGGGAGCTATAAAAATGGACGTCCCAACCATACTCTTTATAATTTCTTTGTTAAAGTGCCAGCAGGTTATAGAATAATATCCTCAGCTCAAGTTCCAATTTACTTACCGTTAACTACTAAAACAATTGACAAATTTGTAGTAAGATTAACAGATCCTGAAGGTAAGCTTGTCAACTTACGTGGTGAAACAATTGCAATTCGTTTACACCTTAAGATTGTTAATAATGGGTATTAATTTTAAAAATTTTTTTAAAAAAAAACAGTTATATAAATACCCAGCTGAGAAAAGTTACTCACATTTCTAAAGATATTTCTACTGCATACAGAGGCCTTTCGCACGGAGGTTTGTCAGAAGAAAATATTGAGTTTTTAAAATCTTTAGGTTTCAAGATATTATAACAAATTTGTATTATTAAAAAACTATGGAAAATTTAGGTGTGTTTGAAGACGTTGAATTTGATGAGACTATTTATAAAAAAAGTATTAGGGATTATAATCCATATGATCCTACAAAAATAGATAACAGTGATGTTATACGCATACCAATACATAATGAAAACAGCCTTTGTCTTCCTTGTGAAAGTCATATTTATATTCAAGGTCAAGTGGTTACTCAAGATAATGTGAAAGCAAAAAAGTCTCAATTAACCCAAGCGGCATTGGGTTTTTTATTTGAGGAAATAAGATATGAAGTGAACTCTGTGGAGCTAGATATTGTTAGGAATGTTGGTCTTACAAGTCTACTAAAAGGATATGTATCCTTCAATAAAGCTTCTGTGATGAAATATGAAAACGCTGGATGGTTTCCGGTAAAAAGTGAGAGTAAAATTGTTAATGACACAGAATTTGATGCTTGTATTCCCCTTAATATTTTAATGGGATTTTTTGAGGATTACAAAACTGTGTTAATGAATGCGCGTCAAGAGCTAATATTAATAAGATCACGAAATAATAACAATTGCTTTAAAGTTGGTGCTGCTGAAGAAGGTGCTAATGAGGAGATCCCTAAAATAAAGTTACGCAAGATTCAATGGAGAATGCCTCATCTTAATTTATCAGACGAGGTTCTTTCTCCTCTGTTAAAAAAAATGAATCAAGGATCAACAGCAATTCTGCCTTGGAGAGGATGGCAAATGCATGAGAGACCTAACCTGCCAAAAACCAGTCTCATTTCATGGAGTATTAAAACATCCAGCCAAATTGAAAAACCAAGGTTTGTCATTATTGCCTTTTCAAGTGGAAGAACGAATTCATTGAAACATGACATCTCAATATTTGATCACTGCAATATTAGAAGCTTAAGACTGTATCTTAATTCGGAATATTGGCCATACAACAATTTTGAAGTTAATTTTGAGAAAGGTCTGATTGCACAAGTATATGAAATGTATTCTAATTTTAAAAAATCATACTACGGAAAAGATGCTGAGCCATTATTTACAAGGCGGGAATTTCAAAATACAGCACCGATATTTATTATCGACTGTAGTAAACAAAGTGAGGCTTTAAAATCAGGTTCAGTTGACATTAAACTTGAAATAGAATCATTTAAAGACTTTCCCGATGATACAACGTGTTATTGCCTAATTCTACATGACAAATTGGCAAACTATTCTCCTTTGACTAACCGAGTTATCAAGGGCATATAGTGTTCACTAACCGAGTTAAAAAAAAAATGCATATAAATATCAGGATTGAAGACTAACAAACACATTCGTATCGCAGAATTTGACTCAACATGAACGCTGCTGTAATTGATTATCAACAGTATCGTGGTTCGATTTTTGAAGCTTCTTTGATTGATTTATACTCAACGTCGACACAGCATTGGTCTTACAAGATCCGTTCAAATGGTGGAAATAATGATTGGAATTGCACAACTGCTTGTCCATATGATGGAGATATTGACTGTGAGCAAATGGCAAGTATCTTAATTAATTCTGCCAAAAGATTTCAGTTTCTGTTTGCTGACACAGCAGAAAAGTGTTCTTTTTTACAGAATTCTATTTTGAATGGAAGAAAAGTCTACAATCTCCAAGATTTTGGATGCCCTCCTGCATCTGAGCTGAATCATTCTCCCGGATCAGAGTGTATTAGACATGCTGATTATTGTGAAGCATCATGCTGTTCTAAATCGCGTGCTTATAGGCTTTCAAAATGGTGTGCAGCTAACAAAAAGAGAGTGAATCTTTTTGAAACTGATGCACGATTCAGCACATTTAAAAAATGGAGTAATTATGCTAAGTTGCCGCAAGAACTTGCTGAAATTGGTTTCGTGCATGTCCCTCGTCATGAAGATGATGACTCAACACTCTGTGTATGGTGTGGTATTGTTTTATATGACTGGAAAAGCAATGACAGCCCTCTTCTTGAACATAAAAAAATTAATAAAAATTGTATTCTTTTTACACATTTACCTAATAATCAAGATGTTGTTAACATTAATTGTAGTCAATGGAATTAATATTTATGAAATAAAGAAGATATTTAAAATATATTTCTTTTTCTTATTTTTCTATCTTCCTTGTTTGTACATATTTTTTTTCCCTCCTTTCTTTGTTCTTACGTCAAGTTTTACAATCAACTTTACAGAACAAGTATTCAGCAGCTAATGATTTAAATTCAGTTAGAAAGTCTGTCAATAGTTTACTGTTTTGTTCAAATTCAATGAATTGAATTTTCGACAAAGTTTCTTTAATAAACTCAGATACATCATTTATACTGTATTTTTGCACTAATTTTTTATAGAAAATTACATAAGTATTAACATTTTTTTCTACCTCTGGTTGCAAATTTTCAAGTTCATTTATTTTTTTAGACAAAATTGGTTCCATTTCCATCAGTCTCTTCCACAATGCTGGGTAAAATATAAATTTTCTTTTTGGATACACTTGATATGTTTGAAACAGAAAATCTTTGTCCCTTTGTAATATAACACATCTCTTCCCCATATATTTTGCAGTCGATAATTTTAAATAAAAAAGTTCCTTATTTTTAAGTTTTTTCTTTTTTCCACAAATATAATCTTGAAGATCGTCTTTTAATATAATAATTGCACGCCAATCTTCTGCGGACACGTTCAAAACTGCACCACTTGTTTTCTTATAGATTTGTATTTGAGGAACAAATCCATGATTCACATCTAACCCGATACTTAATTCAATTTGATCACAGGGATCTATTAAAATTTTTAATTTCAGCACTTGCACTCGATTAAACGCCATACTTGTGTGAGCAGCTTGTGTTCTTTGATGAGAGGATTAAAATATGAACACATATCAGATTAAGCCTTGGAAAAAAAACATGGTTGCCATTGCAATATTTTTTTATTTTTGTTTAATTAAAATATACTTCATTCCATGATAATGAAATATTCATTATACAATGACTTAACATTTTAGTACAAATATACATAATTTCATGACATACTACACAAATAGTATATTCATTGAGAGTTTCACTGACGTCAAAAATATAAAAAAATTAAAAAAAAAAGGGATTCAGGGGAATAGAGGAATTTGTTACAAAGAAAGGAGAAGCAGGGAAGGGGGGTGGAAAGGGAGGGAGGGGGAGGGCGGGGAGGAAAGGGGGCGTGGCTGCGCCAGGAGCGGTGGTTCCTATCTACTGAGGATCGTTGATTTTTTTTTATAAATTTCCACCTCCAAGACAAAATTGTTCCTTTATTCCCTGGTTTCATCAAATTTTTTTACGGATTCATTTAAAGGACGTTGTGTCCTATAATCTGTGATGTGTCAGTAACTGGCACGACGTTTACTTCGTTCCCTAGAATTTTTTTTATACCGAGGATCGTTGATTTTTTTTAATAAATTTCCACCTCCAAGACAAAATTGTTTCTTTATCCCCTGGTTTCATCAATTTTTTTTACGGATTCATTTAAAGGATGTTGTAACCTATAATCTGTGATGTGTCAGTAACTGTCACGACGTTTACTTCGTTCCCTAGCAATTTTTTTATGCCAAGGATCGTTGATTTTTTTTAATAAATTTCCACCTCCAAGACAAAATTGTTCCTTTATCCCCTGGTTTCATCAAATTTTTTTACGGATTCATTTAAAGGGTGTTGTTACCTATAATCTGTGATGTGTTAGTAACTGGCACGACGTACACTTCGTACCCTAGAAATTTTTTTATACCGAGGATCGTTGATTTTTTTTTAATAAATTTCCACCTCCAAGACAAAATTGTTCCTTTTTCCCCTGGTTTCATCAAATTTTTTTACGGATTCATTTAAAGGACGTTGTGTCCTATAATCTGTGATGTGTCAGTAACTGGCACGACGTTTATTCGTTCCCTAGAAATTTTTTTATACCGAAGAACGTTGATTTTTTTTAATAAATTTCCTCCTCCAAGACAAAATTGTTCCTTTATCCCCTGGTTTCATCAAATTTTTTTACGGATTCATTTAAAGGATGTTGTTACCTATAATCTGTGATGTGTCAGTAACTGGCACGACGTTTACTTCGTTCCCTAGAAATTTTATAATGCCAAGGATCGTTGATTTTTTTTAATAAATTTCCACCTCCAAGACAAAATTGTTCCTTTATCCCCTGGTTTCATCAAATTTTTTTACGGATTCATTTAAAGGATGTTGTTACCTATAATCTGTGATGTGTCAATAACTGGCACGACGTTTACTTCGTTCCCTAGAATTTTTTTTATGCCGAGGATCGTTAATTTTTTTTAATAAATTTCCACCTCCAAGACAAAATTGTTCCTTTATTCCCTGGTTTCATCAATTTTTTTTACGGATTCATTTAAAGGATGTTGTCACCTATAATCTGTAATGTGTCAGTAACAGGCACGACGTTTACTTCGTTCCCTAGAAATTTTTTTATACCGAGGATCGTTGATTTTTTTTTAATAAATTTCCACCTCCAAGACAAAATTGTTCCTTTATCCCCTGGTTTCATCAAATTTTTTTACGGATTCATTTAAAGGATGTTGTTACCTATAATCTGTGATGTGTCAGTAACTGGCACGACGTTTACTTCGTTCCCTAGAAATTTTTTTATGCCAAGGATCGTTGATTTTTTTTAATAAATTTCCACCTCCAAGACAAAATTGTTCCTTTATCCCCTGGTTTCATCAAATTTTTTTACGGATTTATTTAAAGGGTGTTGTTACCTATAATCTGTGATGTGTTAGTAACTGGCACGACGTACACTTCGTACCCTAGAAATTTTTTTATACCGAGGATCGTTGATTTTTTTTTATAAATTTCCACCTCCAAGACAAAATTGTTCCTTTATTCCCTGGTTTCATCAAATTTTTTTACGGATTCATTTAAAGGACGTTGTGTCCTATAATCTGTGATGTGTCAGTAACTGGCACGACGTTTACTTCGTTCCCTAGAATTTTTTTTATACCGAGGATCGTTGATTTTTTTTAATAAATTTCCACCTCCAAGACAAAATTGTTTCTTTATCCCCTGGTTTCATCAATTTTTTTTACGGATTCATTTAAAGGATGTTGTAACCTATAATCTGTGATGTGTCAGTAACTGTCACGACGTTTACTTCGTTCCCTAGCAATTTTTTTATGCCAAGGATCGTTGATTTTTTTTAATAAATTTCCACCTCCAAGACAAAATTGTTCCTTTATCCCCTGGTTTCATCAAATTTTTTTACGGATTCATTTAAAGGGTGTTGTTACCTATAATCTGTGATGTGTTAGTAACTGGCACGACGTACACTTCGTACCCTAGAAATTTTTTTATACCGAGGATCGTTGATTTTTTTTTAATAAATTTCCACCTCCAAGACAAAATTGTTCCTTTTTCCCCTGGTTTCATCAAATTTTTTTACGGATTCATTTAAAGGACGTTGTGTCCTATAATCTGTGATGTGTCAGTAACTGGCACGACGTTTATTCGTTCCCTAGAAATTTTTTTATACCGAAGAACGTTGATTTTTTTTAATAAATTTCCTCCTCCAAGACAAAATTGTTCCTTTATCCCCTGGTTTCATCAAATTTTTTTACGGATTCATTTAAAGGATGTTGTTACCTATAATCTGTGATGTGTCAGTAACTGGCACGACGTTTACTTCGTTCCCTAGAAATTTTATAATGCCAAGGATCGTTGATTTTTTTTAATAAATTTCCACCTCCAAGACAAAATTGTTCCTTTATCCCCTGGTTTCATCAAATTTTTTTACGGATTCATTTAAAGGATGTTGTTACCTATAATCTGTGATGTGTCAATAACTGGCACGACGTTTACTTCGTTCCCTAGAATTTTTTTTATGCCGAGGATCGTTAATTTTTTTTAATAAATTTCCACCTCCAAGACAAAATTGTTCCTTTATTCAATGGTTTCATCAATTTTTTTTACGGGTTCATTTAAAGGATGTTGTCACCTATAATCTGTAATGTGTCAGTAACAGGCACGACGTTTACTTCGTTCCCTAGAAATTTTTTTATACCGAGGATCGTTGATTTTTTTTTAATAAATTTCCACCTCCAAGACAAAATTGTTCCTTTATCCCCTGGTTTCATCAAATTTTTTTACGGATTCATTTAAAGGATGTTGTTACCTATAATCTGTGATGTGTCAGTAACTGGCACGACGTTTACTTCGTTCCCTAGAAATTTTTTTATGCCAAGGATCGTTGATTTTTTTTAATAAATTTCCACCTCCAAGACAAAATTGTTCCTTTATCCCCTGGTTTCATCAAATTTTTTTACGGATTTATTTAAAGGGTGTTGTTACCTATAATCTGTGATGTGTTAGTAACTGGCACGACGTACACTTCGTACCCTAGAAATTTTTTTATACCGAGGATCGTTGATTTTTTTTTAATAAATTTCCACCTCCAAGACAAAATTGTTCCTTTATTCCCTGGTTTCATCAAATTTTTTTACGGATTCATTTAAAGGACGTTGTGTCCTATAATCTGTGATGTGTCAGTAACTGGCACGACGTTTATTCGTTCCCTAGAAATTTTTTTATACCGAGGATCGTTGATTTTTTTTAATAAATTTCCACCTCCAAGACAAAATTGTTCCTTTATCCCCTGGTTTCATCAAATTTTTTTACGGATTCATTTAAAGGATGTGGTTACCTATAATCTGTGATGTGTCAGTAACTGGCACGACGTTTACTTCGTTCCCTAGAATTTTTTTTATGCCGAGGATCGTTGATTTTTTTTAATAAATTTCCACCTCCAAGACAAAATTGTTCCTTTATTCCCTGGTTTCATCAATTTTTTTTACGGATTCATTTAAAAGATGTTGTCACATATTATCTGTGATGTGTCAGTAACAGGCACGACGTTTACTTCGTTCCCTAGAAATTTTTTTATACCGAGGATCGTTGATTTTTTTTTAATAAATTTCCACCTCCAAGACAAAATTGTTCCTTTATCCCCTGGTTTCATGAAATTTTTTTACGGATTCATTTAAAGGATGTTGTTACCTATAATCTGTGATGTGTCAGTAACTGGCACGACGTTTACTTCGTTCCCTAGAAATTTTTTTATGCCAAGGATCGTTGATTTTTTTTAATAAATTTCCACCTCCAAGACAAAATTGTTCCTTTATCCCCTGGTTTCATCAAATTTTTTTACGGATTCATTTAAAGGGTGTTGTTACCTATAATCTGTGGTGTGTTAGTAACTGGCACGACGTACACTTCGTACCCTAGAAATTTTTTTATACCGAGGATCGTTGATTTTTTTTAATAAATTTCCACCTCCAAGAAAAAATTGTTCTTTTTTCCCCTGGTTTCATCAAATTTTTTTACAGATTCATTTAAAGGACGTTGTGTCCTATAATCTGTGATGTGTCAGTAACTGGCACGACGTTTATTCGTTCCCTAGAAATTTTTTTATACCGAGGAACGTTGATTTTTTTTAATAAATTTCCACCTCCAAGACAAAATTGTTCCTTTATTCCCTGGTTTCATCAAATTTGTTTACGGATTCATTTAAAAGATGTTGTTACCTATAATTTGTGATGTGTCAGTAACAGGCACGACGTTTACTTCGTTCCCTAGAAATTTTTTTATACCGAGGATCGTTGATTTTTTTTAATAAATTTCCACCTCCAAGACAAAATTGTTCCTTAATCCCCTGGTTTCATCAAATTTTTTTACGGATTTATTTAAAAGATGTTGTTACCTATAATCTGTGATGTGTCAGTAACTGGCACGACGTTTACTTCGTTCCCTAGAATTTTTTTTATGCCGAGGATCGTTGATTTTTTTTAATAAATTTCCACCTCCAAGACAAAATTGTTCCTTAATTCCCTGGTTTCATCAAATTTTTTTACGGATTCATTTAAAGGACGTTGTGTCCTATAGTCTGTGATGTGTCAGCAACTGGCACGACGTTTACTTCGTTCCCTAGAAATTTTTTTATACCGAGGATCGTTGATTTTTTTTAATAAATTTCCACCTCCAAGACAAAATTGTTTCTTTATCCCCTGGTTTCATCAAATTTTTTTACGGATTCATTTAAAGGATGTTGTCACCTATAATCTGTGATGTGTCAGTAACAGGCACGACGTTTACTTCGTTCCCTAGAAATTTTTTTATACCGAGGATCGTTGATTTTTTTTAATAAATTTCCACCTCCAAGACAAAATTGTTTCTTTATCCCCTGGTTTCATCAAATTTTTTTACGGATTCATTTAAAGGATGTTGTCACCTATAATCTGTGATGTGTCAGTAACAGGCACGACGTTTACTTCGTTCCCTAGAAATTTTTTTATACCGAGGATCGTTGATTTTTTTTTAATAAATTTCCACCTCCAAGACAAAATTGTTCTTTTATCCCCTGGTTTCATCAAATTTTTTTACGGATTCATTTAAAAGATGTTGTTACCTATAATCTGTGATGTGTCAGTAACTGGCACGACGTTTACTTCGTTCCCTAGAAATTTTTTTATGCCAAGGATCGTTGATTTTTTTTAATAAATTTCCACCTCCAAGACAAAATTGTTTTTTTTTCCCCTGGTTTCATCAAATTTTTTTACAGATTCATTTAAAGGATGTTGTTACCTAAAATCTGTGATGTGTCAGTAACTGGCACGACGTTTACTTCGTTCCCTAGAATTTTTTTTATGCTGAGGATCGTTGATTTTTTTTAATAAATTTCCACCTCCAAGACAAAATTGTTCCTTTTTCCCTGGTTTCATCAATTTTTTTTACGGATTCATTTAAAGGACGTTGTGTCCTATAATCTGTGATGTGTCAGTAACTGGCACGACGTTTACTTCGTTCCCTAGAAATTTTTTTATACCGAGGATCGTTGATTTTTTTTAATAAATTTCCACCTCCAAGACAAAATTGTTTCTTTATCCCCTGGTTTCATCAATTTTTTTTACGGATTCATTTAAAGGATGTTGTCACCTATAATCTGTGATGTGTCAGTAACAGGCACGACGTTTACTTCGTTCCCTAGAATTTTTTTTATACCGAGGATCGTTGATTTTTTTTCAATAAATTTCCACTTCCAAGACAAAATTGTTCCTTTATCCCCTGGTTTCATCAAATTTTTTTACGGATTCATTTAAAGGATGTTGTTACCTATAATCTGTGATGTGTCAGTAACTGGCACGACGTTTACTTCGTTCCCTAGAAATTTTTTTATGCCAAGGATCGTTGATTTTTTTTAATAAATTTCCACCTCCAAGACAAAATTGTTCCTTTATCCCCTGATTTCATCAAATTTTTTTACGGATTCATTTAAAGGGTGTTGTTACCTATATACTGTGATGTGTTAGTAACTGGCACGATGTACACTTCGTACCCTAGAAATTTTTTTATACCGAGGATCGTTGATTTTTTTTAATAAATTTTCACCTCCAAGACAAAATTGTTCTTTTTTTCCCTGGTTTCATCAAATTTTTTTACGGATTCATTTAAAGGACGTTGTGTCCTATAATCTGTGATGTGTTAGTAACTGGCACGACGTTTATTCGTTCCCTAGAAATTTTTTTATACCGAGGAACGTTGATTTTTTTTAATAAATTTCCACCTCCAAGACAAAATTGTTCCTTTATCCCCTGGTTTCATCATATTTTTTTACGGATTCATTTAAAAGATGTTGTTACCTATAATTTGTGATGTGTCAGTAACAGGCACGACGTTTACTTCGTTCCCTAGAAATTTTTTTATACCGAAGATCGTTGATTTTTTTTAATAAATTTCCACCTACAAGACAAAATTGTTCCTTTATCCCCTGGTTTCATCAAATTTTTTTACGGATTCATTTAAAAGATGTTGTTACCTATAATCTGTGATGTGTCAGTAACTGGCACGACGTTTACTTCGTTCCCTAGAATTTTTTTTATGCCGAGGATCGTTGATTTTTTTTAATAAATTTCCACCTCCAAGACAAAATTGTTCCTTTATTCCCTGGTTTCATCAAATTTTTTTACGGATTCATTTAAAGGACGTTGTGTCCTATAATCTGTGATGTGTCAGTAACTGGCACGACGTTTACTTCGTTCCCTAGAAATTTTTTTTATACCGAGGATCGTTGATTATTTTTAATAAATTTCCACCTTTAGACAAAATTGTTTCTTTTTGCCCTGGTTTCATCAAATTTTTTTACGGATTCATTTAAAGAATGTTGTCACCTATAATCTGTGATGTGTCAGTAACAGGCACGACGTTTACTTCGTTCCCTAGAAATTTTTTTATACCGAGGATCGTTGATTTTTTTTTAATAAATTTCCACCTCCAAGACAAAATTGTTCCTTTATCCCCTGGTTTCATGAAATTTTTTTACGGATTCATTTAAAGGATGTTGTTACCTATAATCTGTGATGTGTCAGTAACTGGCACGACGTTTACTTCGTTCCCTAGAAATTTTTTTATGCCAAGGATCGTTGATTTTTTTTAATAAATTTCCACCTCCAAGACAAAATTGTTCCTTTATCCCCTGGTTTCATCAAATTTTTTTACGGATTCATTTAAAAGGTGTTGTTACCTATAATCTGTGATGTGTTAGTAACTGGCACGACGTACACTTCGTACCCTAGAAATTTTTTTATACCGAGGATCGTTGATTTTTTTTTAATAAATTTCCACCTCCAAGACAAAATTGTTCCTTTTTCCCCTGGTTTCATCAAATTTTTTTACGGATTCATTTAAAGGACGTTGTGTCCTATAATCTGTGATGTGTCAGTAACTGGCACGACGTTTATTCGTTCCCTAGAAATTTTTTTATACCGAAGAACGTTGATTTTTTTTAATAAATTTCCTCCTCCAAGACAAAATTGTTCCTTTATCCCCTGGTTTCATCAAATTTTTTTACGGATTCATTTAAAGGATGTTGTTACCTATAATCTGTGATGTGTCAGTAACTGGCACGACGTTTACTTCGTTCCCTAGAAATTTTATAATGCCAAGGATCGTTGATTTTTTTTAATAAATTTCCACCTCCAAGACAAAATTGTTCCTTTATCCCCTGGTTTCATCAAATTTTTTTACGGATTCATTTAAAGGATGTTGTTACCTATAATCTGTGATGTGTCAATAACTGGCACGACGTTTACTTCGTTCCCTAGAATTTTTTTTATGCCGAGGATCGTTAATTTTTTTTAATAAATTTCCACCTCCAAGACAAAATTGTTCCTTTATTCCCTGGTTTCATCAATTTTTTTTACGGATTCATTTAAAGGATGTTGTCACCTATAATCTGTAATGTGTCAGTAACAGGCACGACGTTTACTTCGTTCCCTAGAAATTTTTTTATACCGAGGATCGTTGATTTTTTTTTAATAAATTTCCACCTCCAAGACAAAATTGTTCCTTTATCCCCTGGTTTCATCAAATTTTTTTACGGATTCATTTAAAGGATGTTGTTACCTATAATCTGTGATGTGTCAGTAACTGGCACGACGTTTACTTCGTTCCCTAGAAATTTTTTTATGCCAAGGATCGTTGATTTTTTTTAATAAATTTCCACCTCCAAGACAAAATTGTTCCTTTATCCCCTGGTTTCATCAAATTTTTTTACGGATTTATTTAAAGGGTGTTGTTACCTATAATCTGTGATGTGTTAGTAACTGGCACGACGTACACTTCGTACCCTAGAAATTTTTTTATACCGAGGATCGTTGATTTTTTTTTATAAATTTCCACCTCCAAGACAAAATTGTTCCTTTATTCCCTGGTTTCATCAAATTTTTTTACGGATTCATTTAAAGGACGTTGTGTCCTATAATCTGTGATGTGTCAGTAACTGGCACGACGTTTACTTCGTTCCCTAGAATTTTTTTTATACCGAGGATCGTTGATTTTTTTTAATAAATTTCCACCTCCAAGACAAAATTGTTTCTTTATCCCCTGGTTTCATCAATTTTTTTTACGGATTCATTTAAAGGATGTTGTAACCTATAATCTGTGATGTGTCAGTAACTGTCACGACGTTTACTTCGTTCCCTAGCAATTTTTTTATGCCAAGGATCGTTGATTTTTTTTAATAAATTTCCACCTCCAAGACAAAATTGTTCCTTTATCCCCTGGTTTCATCAAATTTTTTTACGGATTCATTTAAAGGGTGTTGTTACCTATAATCTGTGATGTGTTAGTAACTGGCACGACGTACACTTCGTACCCTAGAAATTTTTTTATACCGAGGATCGTTGATTTTTTTTTAATAAATTTCCACCTCCAAGACAAAATTGTTCCTTTTTCCCCTGGTTTCATCAAATTTTTTTACGGATTCATTTAAAGGACGTTGTGTCCTATAATCTGTGATGTGTCAGTAACTGGCACGACGTTTATTCGTTCCCTAGAAATTTTTTTATACCGAAGAACGTTGATTTTTTTTAATAAATTTCCTCCTCCAAGACAAAATTGTTCCTTTATCCCCTGGTTTCATCAAATTTTTTTACGGATTCATTTAAAGGATGTTGTTACCTATAATCTGTGATGTGTCAGTAACTGGCACGACGTTTACTTCGTTCCCTAGAAATTTTATAATGCCAAGGATCGTTGATTTTTTTTAATAAATTTCCACCTCCAAGACAAAATTGTTCCTTTATCCCCTGGTTTCATCAAATTTTTTTACGGATTCATTTAAAGGATGTTGTTACCTATAATCTGTGATGTGTCAATAACTGGCACGACGTTTACTTCGTTCCCTAGAATTTTTTTTATGCCGAGGATCGTTAATTTTTTTTAATAAATTTCCACCTCCAAGACAAAATTGTTCCTTTATTCCCTGGTTTCATCAATTTTTTTTACGGGTTCATTTAAAGGATGTTGTCACCTATAATCTGTAATGTGTCAGTAACAGGCACGACGTTTACTTCGTTCCCTAGAAATTTTTTTATACCGAGGATCGTTGATTTTTTTTTAATAAATTTCCACCTCCAAGACAAAATTGTTCCTTTATCCCCTGGTTTCATCAAATTTTTTTACGGATTCATTTAAAGGATGTTGTTACCTATAATCTGTGATGTGTCAGTAACTGGCACGACGTTTACTTCGTTCCCTAGAAATTTTTTTATGCCAAGGATCGTTGATTTTTTTTAATAAATTTCCACCTCCAAGACAAAATTGTTCCTTTATCCCCTGGTTTCATCAAATTTTTTTACGGATTTATTTAAAGGGTGTTGTTACCTATAATCTGTGATGTGTTAGTAACTGGCACGACGTACACTTCGTACCCTAGAAATTTTTTTATACCGAGGATCGTTGATTTTTTTTTAATAAATTTCCACCTCCAAGACAAAATTGTTCCTTTATTCCCTGGTTTCATCAAATTTTTTTACGGATTCATTTAAAGGACGTTGTGTCCTATAATCTGTGATGTGTCAGTAACTGGCACGACGTTTATTCGTTCCCTAGAAATTTTTTTATACCGAGGATCGTTGATTTTTTTTAATAAATTTCCACCTCCAAGACAAAATTGTTCCTTTATCCCCTGGTTTCATCAAATTTTTTTACGGATTCATTTAAAGGATGTGGTTACCTATAATCTGTGATGTGTCAGTAACTGGCACGACGTTTACTTCGTTCCCTAGAATTTTTTTTATGCCGAGGATCGTTGATTTTTTTTAATAAATTTCCACCTCCAAGACAAAATTGTTCCTTTATTCCCTGGTTTCATCAATTTTTTTTACGGATTCATTTAAAAGATGTTGTCACATATTATCTGTGATGTGTCAGTAACAGGCACGACGTTTACTTCGTTCCCTAGAAATTTTTTTATACCGAGGATCGTTGATTTTTTTTTAATAAATTTCCACCTCCAAGACAAAATTGTTCCTTTATCCCCTGGTTTCATGAAATTTTTTTACGGATTCATTTAAAGGATGTTGTTACCTATAATCTGTGATGTGTCAGTAACTGGCACGACGTTTACTTCGTTCCCTAGAAATTTTTTTATGCCAAGGATCGTTGATTTTTTTTAATAAATTTCCACCTCCAAGACAAAATTGTTCCTTTATCCCCTGGTTTCATCAAATTTTTTTACGGATTCATTTAAAGGGTGTTGTTACCTATAATCTGTGGTGTGTTAGTAACTGGCACGACGTACACTTCGTACCCTAGAAATTTTTTTATACCGAGGATCGTTGATTTTTTTTAATAAATTTCCACCTCCAAGAAAAAATTGTTCCTTTTTCCCCTGGTTTCATCAAATTTTTTTACAGATTCATTTAAAGGACGTTGTGTCCTATAATCTGTGATGTGTCAGTAACTGGCACGACGTTTATTCGTTCCCTAGAAATTTTTTTATACCGAGGAACGTTGATTTTTTTTAATAAATTTCCACCTCCAAGACAAAATTGTTCCTTTATTCCCTGGTTTCATCAAATTTGTTTACGGATTCATTTAAAAGATGTTGTTACCTATAATTTGTGATGTGTCAGTAACAGGCACGACGTTTACTTCGTTCCCTAGAAATTTTTTTATACCGAGGATCGTTGATTTTTTTTAATAAATTTCCACCTCCAAGACAAAATTGTTCCTTAATCCCCTGGTTTCATCAAATTTTTTTACGGATTTATTTAAAAGATGTTGTTACCTATAATCTGTGATGTGTCAGTAACTGGCACGACGTTTACTTCGTTCCCTAGAATTTTTTTTATGCCGAGGATCGTTGATTTTTTTTAATAAATTTCCACCTCCAAGACAAAATTGTTCCTTAATTCCCTGGTTTCATCAAATTTTTTTACGGATTCATTTAAAGGACGTTGTGTCCTATAGTCTGTGATGTGTCAGCAACTGGCACGACGTTTACTTCGTTCCCTAGAAATTTTTTTATACCGAGGATCGTTGATTTTTTTTAATAAATTTCCACCTCCAAGACAAAATTGTTTCTTTATCCCCTGGTTTCATCAAATTTTTTTACGGATTCATTTAAAGGATGTTGTCACCTATAATCTGTGATGTGTCAGTAACAGGCACGACGTTTACTTCGTTCCCTAGAAATTTTTTTATACCGAGGATCGTTGATTTTTTTTAATAAATTTCCACCTCCAAGACAAAATTGTTTCTTTATCCCCTGGTTTCATCAAATTTTTTTACGGATTCATTTAAAGGATGTTGTCACCTATAATCTGTGATGTGTCAGTAACAGGCACGACGTTTACTTCGTTCCCTAGAAATTTTTTTATACCGAGGATCGTTGATTTTTTTTTAATAAATTTCCACCTCCAAGACAAAATTGTTCTTTTATCCCCTGGTTTCATCAAATTTTTTTACGGATTCATTTAAAAGATGTTGTTACCTATAATCTGTGATGTGTCAGTAACTGGCACGACGTTTACTTCGTTCCCTAGAAATTTTTTTATGCCAAGGATCGTTGATTTTTTTTAATAAATTTCCACCTCCAAGACAAAATTGTTTTTTTTTCCCCTGGTTTCATCAAATTTTTTTACAGATTCATTTAAAGGATGTTGTTACCTAAAATCTGTGATGTGTCAGTAACTGGCACGACGTTTACTTCGTTCCCTAGAATTTTTTTTATGCTGAGGATCGTTGATTTTTTTTAATAAATTTCCACCTCCAAGACAAAATTGTTCCTTTTTCCCTGGTTTCATCAATTTTTTTTACGGATTCATTTAAAGGACGTTGTGTCCTATAATCTGTGATGTGTCAGTAACTGGCACGACGTTTACTTCGTTCCCTAGAAATTTTTTTATACCGAGGATCGTTGATTTTTTTTAATAAATTTCCACCTCCAAGACAAAATTGTTTCTTTATCCCCTGGTTTCATCAATTTTTTTTACGGATTCATTTAAAGGATGTTGTCACCTATAATCTGTGATGTGTCAGTAACAGGCACGACGTTTACTTCGTTCCCTAGAATTTTTTTTATACCGAGGATCGTTGATTTTTTTTCAATAAATTTCCACTTCCAAGACAAAATTGTTCCTTTATCCCCTGGTTTCATCAAATTTTTTTACGGATTCATTTAAAGGATGTTGTTACCTATAATCTGTGATGTGTCAGTAACTGGCACGACGTTTACTTCGTTCCCTAGAAATTTTTTTATGCCAAGGATCGTTGATTTTTTTTAATAAATTTCCACCTCCAAGACAAAATTGTTCCTTTATCCCCTGATTTCATCAAATTTTTTTACGGATTCATTTAAAGGGTGTTGTTACCTATATACTGTGATGTGTTAGTAACTGGCACGATGTACACTTCGTACCCTAGAAATTTTTTTATACCGAGGATCGTTGATTTTTTTTAATAAATTTTCACCTCCAAGACAAAATTGTTCTTTTTTTCCCTGGTTTCATCAAATTTTTTTACGGATTCATTTAAAGGACGTTGTGTCCTATAATCTGTGATGTGTTAGTAACTGGCACGACGTTTATTCGTTCCCTAGAAATTTTTTTATACCGAGGAACGTTGATTTTTTTTAATAAATTTCCACCTCCAAGACAAAATTGTTCCTTTATCCC
The DNA here is from genome assembly GCA_949825025.1 of Siphlonurus alternatus. Classification (NCBI taxonomy): domain Eukaryota; kingdom Metazoa; phylum Arthropoda; class Insecta; order Ephemeroptera; family Siphlonuridae; genus Siphlonurus; species Siphlonurus alternatus. The sequence continues at coordinate 54,811 of OX463788.1, read as the reverse complement.
CTGGTTTCATCATATTTTTTTACGGATTCATTTAAAAGATGTTGTTACCTATAATTTGTGATGTGTCAGTAACAGGCACGACGTTTACTTCGTTCCCTAGAAATTTTTTTATACCGAAGATCGTTGATTTTTTTTAATAAATTTCCACCTACAAGACAAAATTGTTCCTTTATCCCCTGGTTTCATCAAATTTTTTTACGGATTCATTTAAAAGATGTTGTTACCTATAATCTGTGATGTGTCAGTAACTGGCACGACGTTTACTTCGTTCCCTAGAATTTTTTTTATGCCGAGGATCGTTGATTTTTTTTAATAAATTTCCACCTCCAAGACAAAATTGTTCCTTTATTCCCTGGTTTCATCAAATTTTTTTACGGATTCATTTAAAGGACGTTGTGTCCTATAATCTGTGATGTGTCAGTAACTGGCACGACGTTTACTTCGTTCCCTAGAAATTTTTTTTATACCGAGGATCGTTGATTATTTTTAATAAATTTCCACCTTTAGACAAAATTGTTTCTTTTTGCCCTGGTTTCATCAAATTTTTTTACGGATTCATTTAAAGAATGTTGTCACCTATAATCTGTGATGTGTCAGTAACAGGCACGACGTTTACTTCGTTCCCTAGAAATTTTTTTATACCGAGGATCGTTGATTTTTTTTTAATAAATTTCCACCTCCAAGACAAAATTGTTCCTTTATCCCCTGGTTTCATGAAATTTTTTTACGGATTCATTTAAAGGATGTTGTTACCTATAATCTGTGATGTGTCAGTAACTGGCACGACGTTTACTTCGTTCCCTAGAAATTTTTTTATGCCAAGGATCGTTGATTTTTTTTAATAAATTTCCACCTCCAAGACAAAATTGTTCCTTTATCCCCTGGTTTCATCAAATTTTTTTACGGATTCATTTAAAAGGTGTTGTTACCTATAATCTGTGGTGTGTTAGTAACTGGCACGACGTACACTTCGTACCCTAGAAATTTTTTTATACCGAGGATCGTTGATTTTTTTTAATAAATTTCCACCTCCAAGAAAAAATTGTTCCTTTTTCCCCTGGTTTCATCAAATTTTTTTACGGATTCATTTAAAGGGTGTTGTTACCTATAATCTGTGATGTGTAAGTAACTGGCACGACGTTTACTTCGTTCCCTAGAATTTTTTTTATGCCGAGGATCGTTGATTTTTTTTAATAAATTTCCACCTCCAAGACAAAATTGTTCCTTTATTCCCTGGTTTCATCAAATTTTTTTACGAATTCATTTAAAGGACGTTGTGTCCTATAATCTGTGATGTGTCAGTAACTGGCACGACGTTTACTTCGTTCCCTAGAAATTTTTTTTATACCGAGGATCGTTGATTATTTTTAATAAATTTCCACCTTTAGACAAAATTGTTTCTTTTTGCCCTGGTTTCATCAAATTTTTTTACGGATTCATTTAAAAGATGTTGTCACCTATAATCTGTGATGTGTCAGTAACAGGCACGACGTTTACTTCGTTCCCTAGAAATTTTTTTATACCGAGGATCGTTGATTTTTTTTTAATAAATTTCCACCTCCAAGACAAAATTGTTCCTTTATCCCCTGGTTTCATGAAATTTTTTTACGGATTCATTTAAAGGATGTTGTTACCTATAATCTGTGATGTGTCAGTAACTGGCACGACGTTTACTTCGTTCCCTAGAAATTTTTTTATGCCAAGGATCGTTGATTTTTTTTAATAAATTTCCACCTCCAAGACAAAATTGTTCCTTTATCCCCTGGTTTCATCAAATTTTTTTACGGATTCATTTAAAGGGTGTTGTTACCTATAATCTGTGGTGTGTTAGTAACTGGCACGACGTACACTTCGTACCCTAGAAATTTTTTTATACCGAGGATCGTTGATTTTTTTTAATAAATTTCCACCTCCAAGAAAAAATTGTTCCTTTTTCCCCTGGTTTCATCAAATTTTTTTACGGATTCATTTAAAGGGTGTTGTCTTATATATTAAGAAGCACTTTGAAAACCCCAAATCTCCAATGCTTTTCATATGGCGGACGCCAGATCGGCTTGACAGACCCCTTCCCCCCTTCGAAACTCGACGAGACCTTCTGGGGGGGTCGTCGGCAGGGGCCGCCGGGGGAGGGTGACGTGCACTAAGGTCCACGTTTGGGGGCGGGGGACGGGGGCGGATTTCCCCCGGGTGGTGTGCCTCCGCGGGAAAGCTGATCAATCTCCGAGTTCGTGTTTTCGCGTCTTCTCATCTGGGTTTTTGGATACGTCAAGATGCGAGGCAAAAAGTTACGAGACGTTTTGGACGGTGGCTGCCCGCAAATGGAATCACGTGACCACAGAAATCATTAACTTTCTTTGTGTGACTGCTGCCATCCCATTGGCTGCTTCTGTTTAGAGGCAACGTTGCGAAAGGGGATCCGACTGCTCGGTGCAGTGATGTGAAATTCGCGCGAAGATTGGTCCGCGGAAATGCGCATGCGAATATCCGCGCAAGTGCGCGCATATGTGCGTAAGATCGTTTCAAGATGGTGGCCGCCCGCAAATGGAATCACGTGAGCACAGATATTGTAGACATTCAGAAGTTCGATCTTCTTCCCATAGATGGAGATGCCACGGTAGCACGTTCCAAGCAAACTACTTTCAGGTGTGACTTAATTATTATATAACTTTATATAAAATTGATTATTTTCGTAAATAATGCTCGGATTTACTCCCAATTAGGTCTAGGGGGGGTTATAAAATTCAGGTGAAAGTAATGCGGGTTGCATACTTTCAGGGGCATGCAGGTTGAGGTTGCATACTTTCAGGGGCATGTAAGTGAAAGTTGCCTACCTTTAGGGGTAACTTTATATAAAACGAATATTTTCGTAAATAATGCTTGCATCATCTCCCGATTAGGTCTAGGGGGGTTATCAAATTAAGGTGTAATTAATGCGGGTTGCATACTTTCAGGGGCATGTAGGTTGGGGTGGCCTACTTTCAGGGGCATTTCGCGTTCGGTACATCATAGCATTACGAGGTTTAATCACAACTGCGGCCACCTCTTTGTGTTGAAGATGGGCAGTGTCCGGAGTAAGCCCATTGCCTTGCTCGCTCGATCACAACCGGACGCTAAGAAAATAATTAACTCGAATCTGCCCAAACTCCTTAAAAATATTATTAAATAAAATAAATAACTATTAATAATAATAAAATAGTAGGGGCCTAACAACTGCGTCAACACGAATTTATCCCAGGGAGGGAGCAACGTATTTTTATACTTGAAATGGTCACTCATCCAATTATTAACCACGCTTGACGTAGCCTGACTTCGGTGATCTAACGAGAACCGGTCAATGCACAACGCTACGCTGCGCTCCACCTCTACTCTGAATTTTTTTAGATTCTTATGAATCCTGCAAACTATTTTTCAATACTTATTGAATGTTCTGTAATTTAAGTTGGCACCCCTGAATCGTTATTAAAAAGGATAGGACAGAGACGCCTGTTGCCGCCTCCAGGGGGCGTGGCAGCACATTTAATAATTATTTAAAAATAGTTCTGGGTTTTAAAAAAAAAAAACTGGAGAAAATCAGAGTAGCATAATTTGTTTGGTAGCATAATTTGGTACCTTCAATTCATTTCTGCAAAAAAAAATTTCATGTAGGTTGTCCATTTTGCATTAAAACATCGTTATGATATCACGTACTGAATACTTACATATTAGATGGCAACGTATGATTGACAAAATTATTTAAAAGACTTGAAAGCAAACGAGCGTAAGCGCGAGTTTACACCCCACCCCTAGTTACCTATAATCTGTGGTGTGTTAGTAACTGGCACGACGTACACTTCGTACCCTAGAAATTTTTTTATACCGAGGATCGTTGATTTTTTTTAATAAATTTCCACCTCCAAGAAAAAATTGTTCCTTTTTCCCCTGGTTTCATCAAATTTTTTTACGGATTCATTTAAAGGACGTTGTGTCCTATAATCTGTGATGTGTCAGTAACTGGCACGACGTTTATTCGTTCCCTAGAAATTTTTTTATACCGAGGAACGTTGATTTTTTTTAATAAATTTCCACCTCCAAGACAAAATTGTTCCTTTATCCCCTGGTTTCATCATATTTTTTTACGGATTCATTTAAAAGATGTTGTTACCTATAATTTGTGATGTGTCAGTAACAGGCACGACGTTTACTTCGTTCCCTAGAAATTTTTTTATACCGAAGATCGTTGATTTTTTTTAATAAATTTCCACCTACAAGACAAAATTGTTCCTTTATCCCCTGGTTTCATCAAATTTTTTTACGGATTCATTTAAAAGATGTTGTTACCTATAATCTGTGATGTGTCAGTAACTGGCACGACGTTTACTTCGTTCCCTAGAATTTTTTTTATGCCGAGGATCGTTGATTTTTTTTAATAAATTTCCACCTCCAGGACAAAATTGTTCCTTTATTCCCTGGTTTCATCAAATTTTTTTACGGATTCATTTAAAGGACGTTGTGTCCTATAATCTGTGATGTGTCAGTAACTGGCACGACGTTTACTTCGTTCCCTAGAAATTTTTTTTATACCGAGGATCGTTGATTATTTTTAATAAATTTCCACCTTTAGACAAAATTGTTTCTTTTTGCCCTGGTTTCATCAAATTTTTTTACGGATTCATTTAAAGGATGTAGTCACCTATAATCTGTGATGTGTCAGTAACAGGCACGACGTTTACTTCGTTCCCTAGAAATTTTTTTATACCGAGGATCGTTGATTTTTTTTTAATAAATTTCCACCTCCAAGACAAAATTGTTCCTTTATCCCCTGGTTTCATGAAATTTTTTTACGGATTCATTTAAAGGATGTTGTTACCGATAATCTGTGATGTGTCAGTAACTGGCACGACGTTTACTTCGTTCCCTAGAAATTTTTTTATGCCAAGGATCGTTGATTTTTTTTAATAAATTTCCACCTCCAAGACAAAATTGTTCCTTTATCCCCTGGTTTCATCAAATTTTTTTACGGATTCATTTAAAGGGTGTTGTTACCTATAATCTGTGGTGTGTTAGTAACTGGCACGACGTACACTTCGTACCCTAGAAATTTTTTTATACCGAGGATCGTTGATTTTTTTTAATAAATTTCCACCTCCAAGAAAAAATTGTTCCTTTTTCCCCTGGTTTCATCAAATTTTTTTACGGATTCATTTAAAGGGTGTTGTTACCTATAATCTGTGGTGTGTTAGTAACTGGCACGACGTACACTTCGTACCCTAGAAATTTTTTTATACCGAGGATCGTTGATTTTTTTTAATAAATTTCCACCTCCAAGAAAAAATTGTTCCTTTTTCCCCTGGTTTCATCAAATTTTTTTACGGATTCATTTAAAGGACGTTGTGTCCTATAATCTGTGATGTGTCAGTAACTGGCACGACGTTTATTCGTTCCCTAGAAATTTTTTTATACCGAGGAACGTTGATTTTTTTTAATAAATTTCCACCTCCAAGACAAAATTGTTCCTTTATTCCCTGGTTTCATCAAATTTGTTTACGGATTCATTTAAAAGATGTTGTTACCTATAATTTGTGATGTGTCAGTAACAGGCACGACGTTTACTTCGTTCCCTAGAAATTTTTTTATACCGAGGATCGTTGATTTTTTTTAATAAATTTCCACCTCCAAGACAAAATTGTTCCTTAATCCCCTGGTTTCATCAAATTTTTTTACGGATTTATTTAAAAGATGTTGTTACCTATAATCTGTGATGTGTCAGTAACTGGCACGACGTTTACTTCGTTCCCTAGAAATTTTTTTATGCCAAGGATCGTTGATTTTTTTTAATAAATTTCCACCTCCAAGACAAAATTGTTCCTTTATCCCCTGGTTTCATCAAATTTTTTTACGGATTCATTTAAAGGGTGTTGTTACCTATAATCTGTGATGTGTTAGTAACTGGCACGACGTACACTTCGTACCCTAGAAATTTTTTTATACCGAGGATCGTTGATTTTTTTTAATAAATTTCCACCTCCAAGACAAAATTGTTTCTTTATCCCCTGGTTTCATCAAATTTTTTTACGGATTCATTTAAAGGATGTTGTCACCTATAATCTGTGATGTGTCAGTAACAGGCACGACGTTTACTTCGTTCCCTAGAAATTTTTTTATACCGAGGATCGTTGATTTTTTTTTAATAAATTTCCACCTCCAAGACAAAATTGTTCTTTTATCCCCTGGTTTCATCAAATTTTTTTACGGATTCATTTAAAGGATGTTGTTACCTATAATCTGTGATGTGTCAGTAACTGGCACGACGTTTACTTCGTTCCCTAGAAATTTTTTTATGCCAAGGATCGTTGATTTTTTTTAATAAATTTCCACCTCCAAGACAAAATTGTTTTTTTTTCCCCTGGTTTCATCAAATTTTTTTACGGATTCATTTAAAAGATGTTGTTACCTAAAATCTGTGATGTGTCAGTAACTGGCACGACGTTTACTTCGTTCCCTAGAATTTTTTTTATGCTGAGGATCGTTGATTTTTTTTAATAAATTTCCACCTCCAAGACAAAATTGTTTCTTTATTCCCTGGTTTCATCAATTTTTTTTACGGATTCATTTAAAGGACGTTGTGTCCTATAATCTGTGATGTGTCAGTAACTGGCACGACGTTTACTTCGTTCCCTAGAAATTTTTTTATACCGAGGATCGTTGATTTTTTTTAATAAATTTCCACCTCCAAGACAAAATTGTTTCTTTATCCCCTGGTTTCATCAATTTTTTTTACGGATTCATTTAAAGGATGTTGTCACCTATAATCTGTGATGTGTCAGTAACAGGCACGACGTTTACTTCGTTCCCTAGAATTTTTTTTATACCGAGGATCGTTGATTTTTTTTCAATAAATTTCCACTTCCAAGACAAAATTGTTCCTTTATCCCCTGGTTTCATCAAATTTTTTTACGGATTCATTTAAAGGATGTTGTTACCTATAATCTGTGATGTGTCAGTAACTGGCACGACGTTTACTTCGTTCCCTAGAAATTTTTTTATGCCAAGGATCGTTGATTTTTTTTAATAAATTTCCACCTCCAAGACAAAATTGTTCCTTTATCCCCTGGTTTCATCAAATTTTTTTACGGATTCATTTAAAGGGTGTTGTTACCTATAATCTGTGATGTGTTAGTAACTGGCACGACGTACACTTCGTACCCTAGAAATTTTTTTATACCGAGGATCGTTGATTTTTTTTAATAAATTTTCACCTCCAAGACAAAATTGTTCTTTTTTTCCCTGGTTTCATCAAATTTTTTTACGGATTCATTTAAAGGGTGTTGTTACCTATAATCTGTGGTGTGTTAGTAACTGGCACGACGTACACTTCGTACCCTAGAAATTTTTTTATACCGAGGATCGTTGATTTTTTTTAATAAATTTCCACCTCCAAGAAAAAATTGTTCCTTTTTCCCCTGGTTTCATCAAATTTTTTTACGGATTCATTTAAAGGACGTTGTGTCCTATAATCTGTGATGTGTCAGTAACTGGCACGACGTTTATTCGTTCCCTAGAAATTTTTTTATACCGAGGAACGTTGATTTTTTTTAATAAATTTCCACCTCCAAGACAAAATTGTTCCTTTATCCCCTGGTTTCATCATATTTTTTTACGGATTCATTTAAAAGATGTTGTTACCTATAATTTGTGATGTGTCAGTAACAGGCACGACGTTTACTTCGTTCCCTAGAAATTTTTTTATACCGAAGATCGTTGATTTTTTTTAATAAATTTCCACCTACAAGACAAAATTGTTCCTTTATCCCCTGGTTTCATCAAATTTTTTTACGGATTCATTTAAAAGATGTTGTTACCTATAATCTGTGATGTGTCAGTAACTGGCACGACGTTTACTTCGTTCCCTAGAATTTTTTTTATGCCGAGGATCGTTGATTTTTTTTAATAAATTTCCACCTCCAGGACAAAATTGTTCCTTTATTACCTGGTTTCATCAAATTTTTTTACGGATTCATTTAAAGGACGTTGTGTCCTATAATCTGTGATGTGTCAGTAACTGGCACGACGTTTACTTCGTTCCCTAGAAATTTTTTTTATACCGAGGATCGTTGATTATTTTTAATAAATTTCCACCTTTAGACAAAATTGTTTCTTTTTGCCCTGGTTTCATCAAATTTTTTTACGGATTCATTTAAAGGATGTAGTCACCTATAATCTGTGATGTGTCAGTAACAGGCACGACGTTTACTTCGTTCCCTAGAAATTTTTTTATACCGAGGATCGTTGATTTTTTTTTAATAAATTTCCACCTCCAAGACAAAATTGTTCCTTTATCCCCTGGTTTCATGAAATTTTTTTACGGATTCATTTAAAGGATGTTGTTACCGATAATCTGTGATGTGTCAGTAACTGGCACGACGTTTACTTCGTTCCCTAGAAATTTTTTTATGCCAAGGATCGTTGATTTTTTTTAATAAATTTCCACCTCCAAGACAAAATTGTTCCTTTATCCCCTGGTTTCATCAAATTTTTTTACGGATTCATTTAAAGGGTGTTGTTACCTATAATCTGTGGTGTGTTAGTAACTGGCACGACGTACACTTCGTACCCTAGAAATTTTTTTATACCGAGGATCGTTGATTTTTTTTAATAAATTTCCACCTCCAAGAAAAAATTGTTCCTTTTTCCCCTGGTTTCATCAAATTTTTTTACGGATTCATTTAAAGGGTGTTGTTACCTATAATCTGTGGTGTGTTAGTAACTGGCACGACGTACACTTCGTACCCTAGAAATTTTTTTATACCGAGGATCGTTGATTTTTTTTAATAAATTTCCACCTCCAAGAAAAAATTGTTCCTTTTTCCCCTGGTTTCATCAAATTTTTTTACGGATTCATTTAAAGGACGTTGTGTCCTATAATCTGTGATGTGTCAGTAACTGGCACGACGTTTATTCGTTCCCTAGAAATTTTTTTATACCGAGGAACGTTGATTTTTTTTAATAAATTTCCACCTCCAAGACAAAATTGTTCCTTTATTCCCTGGTTTCATCAAATTTGTTTACGGATTCATTTAAAAGATGTTGTTACCTATAATTTGTGATGTGTCAGTAACAGGCACGACGTTTACTTCGTTCCCTAGAAATTTTTTTATACCGAGGATCGTTGATTTTTTTTAATAAATTTCCACCTCCAAGACAAAATTGTTCCTTAATCCCCTGGTTTCATCAAATTTTTTTACGGATTTATTTAAAAGATGTTGTTACCTATAATCTGTGATGTGTCAGTAACTGGCACGACGTTTACTTCGTTCCCTAGAAATTTTTTTATGCCAAGGATCGTTGATTTTTTTTAATAAATTTCCACCTCCAAGACAAAATTGTTCCTTTATCCCCTGGTTTCATCAAATTTTTTTACGGATTCATTTAAAGGGTGTTGTTACCTATAATCTGTGATGTGTTAGTAACTGGCACGACGTACACTTCGTACCCTAGAAATTTTTTTATACCGAGGATCGTTGATTTTTTTTAATAAATTTCCACCTCCAAGACAAAATTGTTTCTTTATCCCCTGGTTTCATCAAATTTTTTTACGGATTCATTTAAAGGATGTTGTCACCTATAATCTGTGATGTGTCAGTAACAGGCACGACGTTTACTTCGTTCCCTAGAAATTTTTTTATACCGAGGATCGTTGATTTTTTTTTAATAAATTTCCACCTCCAAGACAAAATTGTTCTTTTATCCCCTGGTTTCATCAAATTTTTTTACGGATTCATTTAAAGGATGTTGTTACCTATAATCTGTGATGTGTCAGTAACTGGCACGACGTTTACTTCGTTCCCTAGAAATTTTTTTATGCCAAGGATCGTTGATTTTTTTTAATAAATTTCCACCTCCAAGACAAAATTGTTTTTTTTTCCCCTGGTTTCATCAAATTTTTTTACGGATTCATTTAAAAGATGTTGTTACCTAAAATCTGTGATGTGTCAGTAACTGGCACGACGTTTACTTCGTTCCCTAGAATTTTTTTTATGCTGAGGATCGTTGATTTTTTTTAATAAATTTCCACCTCCAAGACAAAATTGTTTCTTTATTCCCTGGTTTCATCAATTTTTTTTACGGATTCATTTAAAGGACGTTGTGTCCTATAATCTGTGATGTGTCAGTAACTGGCACGACGTTTACTTCGTTCCCTAGAAATTTTTTTATACCGAGGATCGTTGATTTTTTTTAATAAATTTCCACCTCCAAGACAAAATTGTTTCTTTATCCCCTGGTTTCATCAATTTTTTTTACGGATTCATTTAAAGGATGTTGTCACCTATAATCTGTGATGTGTCAGTAACAGGCACGACGTTTACTTCGTTCCCTAGAATTTTTTTTATACCGAGGATCGTTGATTTTTTTTCAATAAATTTCCACTTCCAAGACAAAATTGTTCCTTTATCCCCTGGTTTCATCAAATTTTTTTACGGATTCATTTAAAGGATGTTGTTACCTATAATCTGTGATGTGTCAGTAACTGGCACGACGTTTACTTCGTTCCCTAGAAATTTTTTTATGCCAAGGATCGTTGATTTTTTTTAATAAATTTCCACCTCCAAGACAAAATTGTTCCTTTATCCCCTGGTTTAATCAAATTTTTTTACGGATTCATTTAAAGGTTGTTGTTACCTATAATCTGTGATGTGTTAGTAACTGGCACGACGTACACTTCGTACCCTAGAAATTTTTTTATACCGAGGATCGTTGATTTTTTTTAATAAATTTTCACCTCCAAGACAAAATTGTTCTTTTTTTCCCTGGTTTCATCAAATTTTTTTACGGATTCATTTAAAGGACGTTGTGTCCTATAATCTGTGATGTGTCAGTAACTGGCACGACGTTTATTCGTTCCCTAGAAATTTTTTTATACCGAGGAACGTTGATTTTTTTTAATAAATTTCCACCTCCAAGACAAAATTGTTCCTTTATCCCCTGGTTTCATCATATTTTTTTACGGATTCATTTAAAAGATGTTGTTACCTATAATTTGTGATGTGTCAGTAACAGGCACGACGTTTACTTCGTTCCCTAGAAATTTTTTTATACCGAAGATCGTTGATTTTTTTTAATAAATTTCCACCTACAAGACAAAATTGTTCCTTTATCCCCTGGTTTCATCAAATTTTTTTACGGATTCATTTAAAAGATGTTGTTACCTATAATCTGTGATGTGTCAGTAACTGGCACGACGTTTACTTCGTTCCCTAGAATTTTTTTTATGCCGAGGATCGTTGATTTTTTTTAATAAATTTCCACCTCCAAGACAAAATTGTTCCTTTATTCCCTGGTTTCATCAAATTTTTTTACGGATTCATTTAAAGGACGTTGTGTCCTATAATCTGTGATGTGTCAGTAACTGGAACGACGTTTACTTCGTTCCCTAGAAATTTTTTTATACTGAGGATCGTTGATTATTTTTAATAAATTTCCACCTTAAGACAAAATTGTTTCTTTTTGCCCTGGTTTCATCAAATTTTTTTACGGATTCATTTAAAGGATGTTGTCACCTATAATCTGTGATGTGTCAGTAACAGGCACGACGTTTACTTCGTTCCCTAGAAATTTTTTTATACCGAGGATCGTTGATTTTTTTTTAATAAATTTCCACCTCCAAGACAAAATTGTTCCTTTATCCCCTGGTTTCATGAAATTTTTTTACGGATTCATTTAAAGGATGTTGTTACCTATAATCTGTGATGTGTCAGTAACTGGCACGACGTTTACTTCGTTCCCTAGAAATTTTTTTATGCCAAGGATCGTTGATTTTTTTTAATAAATTTCCACCTCCAAGACAAAATTGTTCCTTTATCCCCTGGTTTCATCAAATTTTTTTACGGATTCATTTAAAGGGTGTTGTTACCTATAATCTGTGGTGTGTTAGTAACTGGCACGACGTACACTTCGTACCCTAGAAATTTTTTTATACCGAGGATCGTTGATTTTTTTTAATAAATTTCCACCTCCAAGAAAAAATTGTTCCTTTTTCCCCTGGTTTCATCAAATTTTTTTACGGATTCATTTAAAGGACGTTGTGTCCTATAATCTGTGATGTGTCAGTAACTGGCACGACGTTTATTCGTTCCCTAGAAATTTTTTTATACCGAGGAACGTTGATTTTTTTTAATAAATTTCCACCTCCAAGACAAAATTGTTCCTTTATCCCCTGGTTTCATCAATTTTTTTTACGGATTCATTTAAAAAATGTTGTTAACTATAATTTGTGATGTGTCAGTAACAGGCACGCCGTTTACTTCGTTCCCTAGAAATTTTTTTATACTGAGGATCGTTGATTTTTTTTAATAAATTTCCACCTCCAAGAAAAAATTGTTCCTTTTTCCCCTGGTTTCATCAAATTTTTTTACGGATTCATTTAAAGGGTGTTGTTACCTATAATCTGTGGTGTGTTAGTAACTGGCACGACGTACACTTCGTACCCTAGAAATTTTTTTATACCGAGGATCGTTGATTTTTTTTAATAAATTTCCACCTCCAAGAAAAAATTGTTCCTTTTTCCCCTGGTTTCATCAAATTTTTTTACGGATTCATTTAAAGGACGTTGTGTCCTATAATCTGTGATGTGTCAGTAACTGGCACGACGTTTATTCGTTCCCTAGAAATTTTTCTATACCGAGGATCGTTGATTTTTTTTTAATAAATTTCCACCTCCAAGACAAAATTGTTCCTTTATCCCCTGGTTTCATGAAATTTTTTTACGGATTCATTTAAAGGATGTTGTTACCTATAATCTGTGATGTGTCAGTAACTGGCACGACGTTTACTTCGTTCCCTAGAAATTTTTTTATGCCAAGGATCGTTGATTTTTTTTAATAAATTTCCACCTCCAAGACAAAATTGTTCCTTTATCCCCTGGTTTCATCAAATTTTTTTACGGATTCATTTAAAGGGTGTTGTTACCTATAATCTGTGGTGTGTTAGTAACTGGCACGACGTACACTTCGTACCCTAGAAATTTTTTTATACCGAGGATCGTTGATTTTTTTTAATAAATTTCCACCTCCAAGAAAAAATTGTTCCTTTTTCCCCTGGTTTCATCAAATTTTTTTACGGATTCATTTAAAGGACGTTGTGTCCTATAATCTGTGATGTGTCAGTAACTGGCACGACGTTTATTCGTTCCCTAGAAATTTTTTTATACCGAGGAACGTTGATTTTTTTTAATAAATTTCCACCTCCAAGACAAAATTGTTCCTTTATCCCCTGGTTTCATCAATTTTTTTTACGGATTCATTTAAAAAATGTTGTTAACTATAATTTGTGATGTGTCAGTAACAGGCACGCCGTTTACTTCGTTCCCTAGAAATTTTTTTATACTGAGGATCGTTGATTTTTTTTAATAAATTTCCACCTCCAAGAAAAAATTGTTCCTTTTTCCCCTGGTTTCATCAAATTTTTTTACGGATTCATTTAAAGGGTGTTGTTACCTATAATCTGTGGTGTGTTAGTAACTGGCACGACGTACACTTCGTACCCTAGAAATTTTTTTATACCGAGGATCGTTGATTTTTTTTAATAAATTTCCACCTCCAAGAAAAAATTGTTCCTTTTTCCCCTGGTTTCATCAAATTTTTTTACGGATTCATTTAAAGGACGTTGTGTCCTATAATCTGTGATGTGTCAGTAACTGGCACGACGTTTATTCGTTCCCTAGAAATTTTTTTATACCGAGGAACGTTGATTTTTTTTAATAAATTTCCACCTCCAAGACAAAATTGTTCCTTTATCCCCTGGTTTCATCATATTTTTTTACGGATTCATTTAAAAGATGTTGTTACCTATAATTTGTGATGTGTCAGTAACAGGCACGACGTTTACTTCGTTCCCTAGAAATTTTTTTATACCGAAGATCGTTGATTTTTTTTAATAAATTTCCACCTACAAGACAAAATTGTTCCTTTATCCCCTGGATTCATCAAATTTTTTTACGGATTCATTTAAAAGATGTTGTTACCTATAATCTGTGATGTGTCAGTAACTGGCACGACGTTTACTTCGTTCCCTAGAATTTTTTTTATGCCGAGGATCGTTGATTTTTTTTAATAAATTTCCACCTCCAAGACAAAATTGTTCCTTTATTCCCTGGTTTCATCAAATTTTTTTACGGATTCATTTAAAGGACGTTGTGTCCTATAATCTGTGATGTGTTAGTAACTGGCACGACGTTTACTTCGTTCCCTAGAAATTTTTTTTATACCGAGGATCGTTGATTATTTTTAATAAATTTCCACCTTTAGACAAAATTGTTTCTTTTTGCCCTGGTTTCATCAAATTTTTTTACGGATTCATTTAAAGGATGTTGTCACCTATAATCTGTGATGTGTCAGTAACAGGCACGACGTTTACTTCGTTCCCTAGAAATTTTTTTATACCGAGGATCGTTGATTTTTTTTTAATAAATTTCCACCTCCAAGACAAAATTGTTCCTTTATCCCCTGGTTTCATGAAATTTTTTTACGGATTCATTTAAAGGATGTTGTTACCTATAATCTGTGATGTGTCAGTAACTGGCACGACGTTTACTTCGTTCCCTAGAAATTTTTTTATGCCAAGGATCGTTGATTTTTTTTAATAAATTTCCACCTCCAAGACAAAATTGTTCCTTTATCCCCTGGTTTCATCAAATTTTTTTACGGATTCATTTAAAGGGTGTTGTTACCTATAATCTGTGGTGTGTTAGTAACTGGCACGACGTACACTTCGTACCCTAGAAATTTTTTTATACCGAGGATCGTTGATTTTTTTTAATAAATTTCCACCTCCAAGAAAAAATTGTTCCTTTTTCCCCTGGTTTCATCAAATTTTTTTACGGATTCATTTAAAGGGTGTTGTTACCTATAATCTGTGGTGTGTTAGTAACTGGCACGACGTACACTTCGTACCCTAGAAATTTTTTTATACCGAGGATCGTTGATTTTTTTTAATAAATTTCCACCTCCAAGAAAAAATTGTTCCTTTTTCCCCTGGTTTCATCAAATTTTTTTACGGATTCATTTAAAGGACGTTGTGTCCTATAATCTGTGATGTGTCAGTAACTGGCACGACGTTTATTCGTTCCCTAGAAATTTTTTTATACCGAGGAACGTTGATTTTTTTTAATAAATTTCCACCTCCAAGACAAAATTGTTCCTTTATTCCCTGGTTTCATCAAATTTGTTTACGGATTCATTTAAAAGATGTTGTTACCTATAATTTGTGATGTGTCAGTAACAGGCACGACGTTTACTTCGTTCCCTAGAAATTTTTTTATACCGAGGATCGTTGATTTTTTTTAATAAATTTCCACCTCCAAGACAAAATTGTTCCTTAATTCCCTGGTTTCATCAAATTTTTTTACGGATTTATTTAAAAGATGTTGTTACCTATAATCTGTGATGTCACAGTAACTGGCACGACGTTTACTTCGTTCCCTAGAAATTTTTTTATGCCAAGGATCGTTGATTTTTTTTAATAAATTTCCACCTCCAAGACAAAATTGTTCCTTTATCCCCTGGTTTCATCAAATTTTTTTACGGATTCATTTAAAGGGTGTTGTTACCTATAATCTGTGATGTGTTAGTAACTGGCACGACGTACACTTCGTACCCTAGAAATTTTTTTATACCGAGGATCGTTGATTTTTTTTAATAAATTTCCACCTCCAAGACAAAATTGTTTCTTTATCCCCTGGTTTCATCAAATTTTTTTACGGATTCATTTAAAGGATGTTGTCACCTATAATCTGTGATGTGTCAGTAACAGGCACGACGTTTACTTCGTACCCTAGAAATTTTTTTATACCGAGGATCGTTGATTTTTTTTAATAAATTTCCACCTCCAAGAAAAAATTGTTCCTTT
Organism: Siphlonurus alternatus; assembly: GCA_949825025.1. Classification (NCBI taxonomy): domain Eukaryota; kingdom Metazoa; phylum Arthropoda; class Insecta; order Ephemeroptera; family Siphlonuridae; genus Siphlonurus; species Siphlonurus alternatus. The sequence continues at coordinate 38,932 of OX463788.1, read as the reverse complement.
TTCCCCTGGTTTCATCAAATTTTTTTACGGATTCATTTAAAGGACGTTGTGTCCTATAATCTGTGATGTGTCAGTAACTGGCACGACGTTTATTCGTTCCCTAGAAATTTTTTTATACCGAGGAACGTTGATTTTTTTTAATAAATTTCCACCTCCAAGACAAAATTGTTCCTTTATCCCCTGGTTTCATCAATTTTTTTTACGGATTCATTTAAAAGATGTTGTTAACTATAATTTGTGATGTGTCAGTAACAGGCACGCCGTTTACTTCGTTCCCTAGAAATTTTTTTATACTGAGGATCGTTGATTTTTTTTAATAAATTTCCACCTCCAAGAAAAAATTGTTCCTTTTTCCCCTGGTTTCATCAAATTTTTTTACGGATTCATTTAAAGGGTGTTGTTACCTATAATCTGTGGTGTGTTAGTAACTGGCACGACGTACACTTCGTACCCTAGAAATTTTTTTATACCGAGGATCGTTGATTTTTTTTAATAAATTTCCACCTCCAAGAAAAAATTGTTCCTTTTTCCCCTGGTTTCATCAAATTTTTTTACGGATTCATTTAAAGGACGTTGTGTCCTATAATCTGTGATGTGTCAGTAACTGGCACGACGTTTATTCGTTCCCTAGAAATTTTTTTATACCGAAGAACGTTGATTTTTTTTAATAAATTTCCACCTCCAAGACAAAATTGTTCCTTTATCCCCTGGTTTCATCATATTTTTTTACGGATTCATTTAAAAGATGTTGTTACCTATAATTTGTGATGTGTCAGTAACAGGCACGACGTTTACTTCGTTCCCTAGAAATTTTTTTATACCGAAGATCGTTGATTTTTTTTAATAAATTTCCACCTACAAGACAAAATTGTTCCTTTATCCCCTGGTTTCATCAAATTTTTTTACGGATTCATTTAAAAGATGTTGTTACCTATAATCTGTGATGTGTCAGTAACTGGCACGACGTTTACTTCGTTCCCTAGAATTTTTTTTATGCCGAGGATCGTTGATTTTTTTTAATAAATTTCCACCTCCAAGACAAAATTGTTCCTTTATTCCCTGGTTTCATCAAATTTTTTTACGGATTCATTTAAAGGACGTTGTGTCCTATAATCTGTGATGTGTTAGTAACTGGCACGACGTTTACTTCGTTCCCTAGAAATTTTTTTTATACCGAGGATCGTTGATTATTTTTAATAAATTTCCACCTTTAGACAAAATTGTTTCTTTTTGCCCTGGTTTCATCAAATTTTTTTACGGATTCATTTAAAGGATGTTGTCACCTATAATCTGTGATGTGTCAGTAACTGGCACGACGTTTACTTCGTTCCCTAGAAATTTTTTTATGCCAAGGATCGTTGATTTTTTTTAATAAATTTCCACCTCCAAGACAAAATTGTTCCTTTATCCCCTGGTTTCATCAAATTTTTTTACGGATTCATTTAAAGGGTGTTGTTACCTATAATCTGTGGTGTGTTAGTAACTGGCACGACGTACACTTCGTACCCTAGAAATTTTTTTATACCGAGGATCGTTGATTTTTTTTAATAAATTTCCACCTCCAAGAAAAAATTGTTCCTTTTTCCCCTGGTTTCATCAAATTTTTTTACGGATTCATTTAAAGGGTGTTGTTACCTATAATCTGTGGTGTGTTAGTAACTGGCACGACGTACACTTCGTACCCTAGAAATTTTTTTATACCGAGGATCGTTGATTTTTTTTAATAAATTTCCACCTCCAAGAAAAAATTGTTCCTTTTTCCCCTGGTTTCATCAAATTTTTTTACGGATTCATTTAAAGGACGTTGTGTCCTATAATCTGTGATGTGTCAGTAACTGGCACGACGTTTATTCGTTCCCTAGAAATTTTTTTATACCGAGGAACGTTGATTTTTTTTAATAAATTTCCACCTCCAAGACAAAATTGTTCCTTTATTCCCTGGTTTCATCAAATTTGTTTACGGATTCATTTAAAAGATGTTGTTACCTATAATTTGTGATGTGTCAGTAACAGGCACGACGTTTACTTCGTTCCCTAGAAATTTTTTTATACCGAGGATCGTTGATTTCTTTTTAATAAATTTCCACCTCCAAGACAAAATTGTTCCTTAATCCCCTGGTTTCATCAAATTTTTTTACGGATTTATTTAAAAGATGTTGTTACCTATAATCTGTGATGTCACAGTAACTGGCACGACGTTTACTTCGTTCCCTAGAAATTTTTTTATGCCAAGGATCGTTGATTTTTTTTAATAAATTTCCACCTCCAAGACAAAATTGTTCCTTTATCCCCTGGTTTCATCAAATTTTTTTACGGATTCATTTAAAGGGTGTTGTTACCTATAATCTGTGATGTGTTAGTAACTGGCACGACGTACACTTCGTACCCTAGAAATTTTTTTATACCGAGGATCGTTGATTTTTTTTAATAAATTTCCACCTCCAAGACAAAATTGTTTCTTTATCCCCTGGTTTCATCAAATTTTTTTACGGATTCATTTAAAGGATGTTGTCACCTATAATCTGTGATGTGTCAGTAACAGGCACGACGTTTACTTCGTACCCTAGAAATTTTTTTATACCGAGGATCGTTGATTTTTTTTAATAAATTTCCACCTCCAAGAAAAAATTGTTCCTTTTTCCCCTGGTTTCATCAAATTTTTTTACGGATTCATTTAAAGGACGTTGTGTCCTATAATCTGTGATGTGTCAGTAACTGGCACGACGTTTATTCGTTCCCTAGAAATTTTTTTATACCGAGGAACGTTGATTTTTTTTAATAAATTTCCACCTCCAAGACAAAATTGTTCCTTTATCCCCTGGTTTCATCAATTTTTTTTACGGATTCATTTAAAAGATGTTGTTAACTATAATTTGTGATGTGTCAGTAACAGGCACGCCGTTTACTTCGTTCCCTAGAAATTTTTTTATACTGAGGATCGTTGATTTTTTTTAATAAATTTCCACCTCCAAGAAAAAATTGTTCCTTTTTCCCCTGGTTTCATCAAATTTTTTTACGGATTCATTTAAAGGGTGTTGTTACCTATAATCTGTGGTGTGTTAGTAACTGGCACGACGTACACTTCGTACCCTAGAAATTTTTTTATACCGAGGATCGTTGATTTTTTTTAATAAATTTCCACCTCCAAGAAAAAATTGTTCCTTTTTCCCCTGGTTTCATCAAATTTTTTTACGGATTCATTTAAAGGACGTTGTGTCCTATAATCTGTGATGTGTCAGTAACTGGCACGACGTTTATTCGTTCCCTAGAAATTTTTTTATACCGAAGAACGTTGATTTTTTTTAATAAATTTCCACCTCCAAGACAAAATTGTTCCTTTATCCCCTGGTTTCATCATATTTTTTTACGGATTCATTTAAAAGATGTTGTTACCTATAATTTGTGATGTGTCAGTAACAGGCACGACGTTTACTTCGTTCCCTAGAAATTTTTTTATACCGAAGATCGTTGATTTTTTTTAATAAATTTCCACCTACAAGACAAAATTGTTCCTTTATCCCCTGGTTTCATCAAATTTTTTTACGGATTCATTTAAAAGATGTTGTTACCTATAATCTGTGATGTGTCAGTAACTGGCACGACGTTTACTTCGTTCCCTAGAATTTTTTTTATGCCGAGGATCGTTGATTTTTTTTAATAAATTTCCACCTCCAAGACAAAATTGTTCCTTTATTCCCTGGTTTCATCAAATTTTTTTACGGATTCATTTAAAGGACGTTGTGTCCTATAATCTGTGATGTGTTAGTAACTGGCACGACGTTTACTTCGTTCCCTAGAAATTTTTTTTATACCGAGGATCGTTGATTATTTTTAATAAATTTCCACCTTTAGACAAAATTGTTTCTTTTTGCCCTGGTTTCATCAAATTTTTTTACGGATTCATTTAAAGGATGTTGTCACCTATAATCTGTGATGTGTCAGTAACAGGCACGACGTTTACTTCGTTCCCTAGAAATTTTTTTATACCGAGGATCGTTGATTTTTTTTTAATAAATTTCCACCTCCAAGACAAAATTGTTCCTTTATCCCCTGGTTTCATGAAATTTTTTTACGGATTCATTTAAAGGATGTTGTTACCTATAATCTGTGATGTGTCAGTAACTGGCACGACGTTTACTTCGTTCCCTAGAAATTTTTTTATGCCAAGGATCGTTGATTTTTTTTAATAAATTTCCACCTCCAAGACAAAATTGTTCCTTTATCCCCTGGTTTCATCAAATTTTTTTACGGATTCATTTAAAGGGTGTTGTTACCTATAATCTGTGGTGTGTTAGTAACTGGCACGACGTACACTTCGTACCCTAGAAATTTTTTTATACCGAGGATCGTTGATTTTTTTTAATAAATTTCCACCTCCAAGAAAAAATTGTTCCTTTTTCCCCTGGTTTCATCAAATTTTTTTACGGATTCATTTAAAGGGTGTTGTTACCTATAATCTGTGGTGTGTTAGTAACTGGCACGACGTACACTTCGTACCCTAGAAATTGTTTTATACCGAGGATCGTTGATTTTTTTTAATAAATTTCCACCTCCAAGAAAAAATTGTTCCTTTTTCCCCTGGTTTCATCAAATTTTTTTACGGATTCATTTAAAGGACGTTGTGTCCTATAATCTGTGATGTGTCAGTAACTGGCACGACGTTTATTCGTTCCCTAGAAATTTTTTTATACCGAGGAACGTTGATTTTTTTTAATAAATTTCCACCTCCAAGACAAAATTGTTCCTTTATTCCCTGGTTTCATCAAATTTGTTTACGGATTCATTTAAAAGATGTTGTTACCTATAATTTGTGATGTGTCAGTAACAGGCACGACGTTTACTTCGTTCCCTAGAAATTTTTTTATACCGAGGATCGTTGATTTTTTTTAATAAATTTCCACCTCCAAGACAAAATTGTTCCTTAATCCCCTGGTTTCATCAAATTTTTTTACGGATTTATTTAAAAGATGTTGTTACCTATAATCTGTGATGTCACAGTAACTGGCACGACGTTTACTTCGTTCCCTAGAAATTTTTTTATGCCAAGGATCGTTGATTTTTTTTAATAAATTTCCACCTCCAAGACAAAATTGTTCCTTTATCCCCTGGTTTCATCAATTTTTTTTACGGATTCATTTAAAGGGTGTTGTTACCTATAATCTGTGATGTGTTAGTAACTGGCACGACGTACACTTCGTACCCTAGAAATTTTTTTATACCGAGGATCGTTGATTTTTTTTAATAAATTTCCACCTCCAAGACAAAATTGTTTCTTTATCCCCTGGTTTCATCAAATTTTTTTACGGATTCATTTAAAGGATGTTGTCACCTATAATCTGTGATGTGTCAGTAACAGGCACGACGTTTACTTCGTTCCCTAGAAATTTTTTTATACCGAGGATCGTTGATTTTTTTTTAATAAATTTCCACCTCCAAGACAAAATTGTTCTTTTATCCCCTGGTTTCATCAAATTTTTTTACGGATTCATTTAAAGGATGTTGTTACCTATAATCTGTGATGTGTCAGTAACTGGCACGACGTTTACTTCGTTCCCTAGAAATTTTTTTATGCCAAGGATCGTTGATTTTTTTTAATAAATTTCCACCTCCAAGACAAAATTGTTTTTTTTCCCCTGGTTTCATCAAATTTTTTTACGGATTCATTTAAAAGATGTTGTTACCTAAAATCTGTGATGTGTCAGTAACTGGCACGACGTTTACTTCGTTCCCTAGAATTTTTTTTATGCTGAGGATCGTTGATTTTTTTTAATAAATTTCCACCTCCAAGACAAAATTGTTTCTTTATTCCCTGGTTTCATCAATTTTTTTTACGGATTCATTTAAAGGACGTTGTGTCCTATAATCTGTGATGTGTCAGTAACTGGCACGACGTTTACTTCGTTCCCTAGAAATTTTTTTATACCGAGGATCGTTGATTTTTTTTAATAAATTTCCACCTCCAAGACAAAATTGTTTCTTTATCCCCTGGTTTCATCAATTTTTTTTACGGATTCATTTAAAGGATGTTGTCACCTATAATCTTGGATGTGTCAGTAACAGGCACGACGTTTACTTCGTTCCCTAGAATTTTTTTTATACCGAGGATCGTTGATTTTTTTTCAATAAATTTCCACTTCCAAGACAAAATTGTTCCTTTATCCCCTGGTTTCATCAAATTTTTTTACGGATTCATTTAAAGGATGTTGTTACCTATAATCTGTGATGTGTCAGTAACTGGCACGACGTTTACTTCGTTCCCTAGAAATTTTTTTATGCCAAGGATCGTTGATTTTTTTTAATAAATTTCCACCTCCAAGACAAAATTGTTCCTTTATCCCCTGGTTTCATCAAATTTTTTTACGGATTCATTTAAAGGGTGTTGTTACCTATAATCTGTGATGTGTTAGTAACTGGCACGACGTACACTTCGTACCCTAGAAATTTTTTTATACCGAGGATCGTTGATTTTTTTTAATAAATTTTCACCTCCAAGACAAAATTGTTCTTTTTTTCCCTGGTTTCATCAAATTTTTTTACGGATTCATTTAAAGGACGTTGTGTCCTATAATCTGTGATGTGTCAGTAACTGGCACGACGTTTATTCGTTCCCTAGAAATTTTTTTATACCGAGGAACGTTGATTTTTTTTAATAAATTTCCACCTCCAAGACAAAATTGTTCCTTTATCCCCTGGTTTCATCATATTTTTTTACGGATTCATTTAAAAGATGTTGTTACCTATAATTTGTGATGTGTCAGTAACAGGCACGACGTTTACTTCGTTCCCTAGAAATTTTTTTATACCGAAGATCGTTGATTTTTTTTAATAAATTTCCACCTACAAGACAAAATTGTTCCTTTATCCCCTGGTTTCATCAAATTTTTTTACGGATTCATTTAAAAGATGTTGTTACCTATAATCTGTGATGTGTCAGTAACTGGCACGACGTTTACTTCGTTCCCTAGAATTTTTTTTATGCCGAGGATCGTTGATTTTTTTTAATAAATTTCCACCTCCAAGACAAAATTGTTCCTTTATTCCCTGGTTTCATCAAATTTTTTTACGGATTCATTTAAAAGACGTTGTGTCCTATAATCTGTGATGTGTCAGTAACTGGAACGACGTTTACTTCGTTCCCTAGAAATTTTTTTATACTGAGGATCGTTGATTATTTTTAATAAATTTCCACCTTAAGACAAAATTGTTTCTTTTTGCCCTGGTTTCATCAAATTTTTTTACGGATTCATTTAAAAGATGTTGTCACCTATAATCTGTGATGTGTCAGTAACAGGCACGACGTTTACTTCGTTCCCTAGAAATTTTTTTATACCGAGGATCGTTGATTTTTTTTTAATAAATTTCCACCTCCAAGACAAAATTGTTCCTTTATCCCCTGGTTTCATGAAATTTTTTTACGGATTCATTTAAAGGATGTTGTTACCTATAATCTGTGATGTGTCAGTAACTGGCACGACGTTTACTTCGTTCCCTAGAAATTTTTTTATGCCAAGGATCGTTGATTTTTTTTAATAAATTTCCACCTCCAAGACAAAATTGTTCCTTTATCCCCTGGTTTCATCAAAATTTTTTACGGATTCATTTAAAGGACGTTGTGTCCTATAATCTGTGATGTGTCAGTAACTGGCACGACGTTTATTCGTTCCCTAGAAATTTTTTTATACCGAGGAACGTTGATTTTTTTTAATAAATTTCCACCTCCAAGACAAAATTGTTCCTTTATCCCCTGGTTTCATCAATTTTTTTTACGGATTCATTTAAAAGATGTTGTTAACTATAATTTGTGATGTGTCAGTAACAGGCACGACGTTTACTTCGTTCCCTAGAAATTTTTTTATACCGAGGATCGTTGATTTTTTTTAATAAATTTCCACCTCCAAGACAAAATTGTTCCTTTATCCCCTGGTTTCATCAAATTTTTTTACGGATTTATTTAAAAGATGTTGTTACCTATAATCTGAGATGTGTCAGTAACTGGCACGACGTTTACTTCGTTCCCTAGAATTTTTTTATGCCGAGGATCGTTGATTTTTTTTAATAAATTTCCACCTCCAAGACAAAATTGTTCCTTTATTCCCTGGTTTCATCAAATTTTTTTACGGATTCATTTAAAGGACGTTGTGTCCTATAATCTGTGATGTGTCAGCAACTGGCACGACGTTTACTTCGTTCCCTAGAATTTTTTTTATACAGAGGATCGTTGATTTTTTTTAATAAATTTCCACCTCCAAGACAAAATTGTTTCTTTATCCCCTGGTTTCATCAAATTTTTTTATGGATTCATTTAAAAGATGTTGTCACCTATAATCTGTGATAGGTCAGTAACAGGCACGACGTTTACTTCGTTCCCTAGAAATTTTTTTATACCGAGGATCGTTGATTTTTTGTTAATAAATTTCCACCTCCAAGACAAAATTGTTCCTTTATCCCCTGGTTTCATCAAATTTTTTTACGGATTCATTTAAAGAATGTTGTTACCTATAATCTGTGATGTGTCAGTAACTGGCACGACGTTTACTTCGTTCCCTAGAATTTTTTTTATGCCGAGGATCGTTGATTTTTTTTAATAAATTTCCACCTCCAAGACAAAATTGTTCCTTTATTCCCTGGTTTCATCAAATTTTTTTACGGATTCATTTAAAGGACGTTGTGTCCTATAATCTGTGATGTGTCAGTAACTGGCACGACGTTTACTTCGTTCCCTAGAAATTTTTTTATACCGAGGATCGTTGATTATTTTTAATAAATTTCCACCTCCAAGACAAAATTGTTTCTTTTTCCCCTGGTTTCATCAAATTTTTTTACGGATTCATTTAAAGGATGTTGTCACCTATAATCTGTGATGTGTCAGTAACAGGCACGACGTTTACTTCGTTCCCTAGAAATTTTTTTATACCGAAGATCGTTGATTTTTTTTTAATAAATTTCCACCTCCAAGACAAAATTGTTCCTTTATCCCCTGGTTTCATCAAATTTTTTTACGGATTCATTTAAAGGATGTTGTTACCTATAATCTGTGATGTGTCAGTAACTGGCACAATGTTTACTTCGTTCCCTAGAAATTTTTTTATGCCAAGGATCGTTGATTTTTTTTAATAAATTTCCACCTCCAAGACAAAATTGTTCCTTTATCCCCTGGTTTCATCAAATTTTTTTACGGATTCATTTAAAGGGTGTTGTTACCTATAATCTGTGATGTGTTAGTAACTGGCACGACGTACACTTCGTACCCTAGAAATTTTTTTATACCGAGGATCGTTGATTTTTTTTAATAAATTTCCACCTCCTAGAAAAAATTGTTCCTTTTTCCCCTGGTTTCATCAAATTTTTTTACGGATTCTTTTAAAGGACGTTGTGTCCTATAATCTGTGATGTGTCAGTAACTAGCACGACGTTTATTCGTTCCCTAGAAATTTTTTTATACCGAGGAACGTTGATTTTTTTTAATAAATTTCCACCTCCAAGACAAAATTGTTCCTTTATTCCCTGGTTTCATCAAATTTTTTTACGGATTCATTTAAAAGTTGTTGTTACCTATAATTTGTGATGAGTCAGTAACAGGCACGACGTTTACTTCGTTCCCTAGAAATTTTTTTATACCGAGGATCGTTGATTTTTTTTAATAAATTTCCACCTCCAAGACAAAATTGTTCCTTTATCCCCTAGTTTCATCAAATTTTTTTACGGATTTATTTAAAAGATGTTGTTACCTATAATCTGTGATGTGTCAGTAACTGGCACGACGTTTACTTCGTTCCCTAGAATTTTTTTATGCCGAGGATCGTTGATTTTTTTTAATAAATTTCCACCTCCAAGACAAAATTGTTCCTTTATTCCCTGGTTTCATCAAATTTTTTTACGGATTCATTTAAAGGATGTTGTTACCTATAATTTGTGATGTGTCAGTAACAGGCACGACGTTTACTTCGTTCCCTAGAAATTTTATTATACCGAGGATCGTTGATTTTTTTTAATAAATTTTCACCTCCAAGACAAAATTGTTCTTTTTTTCCCTGGTTTCATCAAATTTTTTTACGGATTCATTTAAAGGACGTTGTGTCCTATAATCTGTGATGTGTCAGTAACTGGCACGACGTTTATTCGTTCCCTAGAAATTTTTTTATACCGAGGAACGTTGATTTTTTTTAATAAATTTCCACCTCCAAGACAAAATTGTTCCTTTATCCCCTGGTTTCATCATATTTTTTTACGGATTCATTTAAAAGATGTTGTTACCTATAATTTGTGATGTGTCAGTAACAGGCACGACGTTTACTTCGTTCCCTAGAAATTTTTTTATACCGACTTTCGTTGATTTTTTTTAATAAATTTCCACCTACAAGACAAAATTGTTCCTTTATCCCCTGGTTTCATCAAATTTTTTTACGGATTCATTTAAAAGATGTTGTTACCTATAATCTGTGATGTGTCAGTAACTGGCACGACGTTTACTTCGTTCCCTAGAATTTTTTTTATGCCGAGGATCGTTGATTTTTTTTAATAAATTTCCACCTCCAAGACAAAATTGTTCCTTTATTCCCTGGTTTCATCAAATTTTTTTACGGATTCATTTAAAGGACGTTGTGTCCTATAATCTGTGATGTGTCAGTAACTGGCACGACGTTTACTTCGTTCCCGAGAAATTTTTTTATACCGAGGATCGTTGATTATTTTTAATAAATTTCCACCTTAAGACAAAATTGTTTCTTTTTGCCCTGGTTTCATCAAATTTTTTTACGGATTCATTTAAAGGATGTTGTCACCTATAATCTGTGTTGTGTCAGTAACAGGCACGACGTTTACTTCGTTCCCTAGAAATTTTTTTATACCGAGGATCGTTGATTTTTTTTTAATAAATTTCCACCTCCAAGACAAAATTGTTCCTTTATCCCCTGGTTTCATGAATTTTTTTACGGATTCATTTAAAGGATGTTGTTACCTATAATCTGTGATGTGTCAGTAACTGGCACGACGTTTACTTCGTTCCCTAGAAATTTTTTTATGCCAAGGATCGTTGATTTTTTTTAATAAATTTCCACCTCCAAGACAAAATTGTTCCTTTATCCCCTGGTTTCATCAAATTTTTTTACGGATTCATTTAAAGGGTGTTGTTACCTATAATCTGTGGTGTGTTAGTAACTGGCACGACGTACACTTCGTACCCTAGAAATTTTTTTATACCGAGGATCGTTGATTTTTTTTAATAAATTTCCACCTCCAAGAAAAAATTGTTCCTTTTTCCCCTGGTTTCATCAAATTTTTTTACGGATTCATTTAAAGGACGTTGTGTCCTATAATCTGTGATGTGTCAGTAACTGGCACGACGTTTATTCGTTCCCTAGAAATTTTTTTATACCGAGGAACGTTGATTTTTTTTAATAAATTTCCACCTCCAAGACAAAATTGTTCCTTTATCCCCTGGTTTCATCAATTTTTTTTACGGATTCATTTAAAAGATGTTGTTAACTATAATTTGTGATGTGTCAGTAACAGGCACGACGTTTACTTCGTTCCCTAGAAATTTTTTTATACTGAGGATCGTTGATTTTTTTTAATAAATTTCCACCTCCAAGACAAAATTGTTCCTTTATCCCCTGGTTTCATCAAATTTTTTTACGGATTTATTTAAAAGATGTTGTTACCTATAATCTGTGATGTGTCAGTAACTGGCACGACGTTTACTTCGTTCCCTAGAATTTTTTTATGCCGAGGATCGTTGATTTTTTTTAATAAATTTCCACCTCCAAGACAAAATTGTTCCTTTATTCCCTGGTTTCATCAAATTTTTTTACGGATTCATTTAAAGGACGTTGTGTCCTATAATCTGTGATGTGTCAGCAACTGGCACGACGTTTACTTCGTTCCCTAGAAATTTTTTTATACAGAGGATCGTTGATTTTTTTTAATAAATTTCCACCTCCAAGACAAAATTGTTTCTTTATCCCCTGGTTTCATCAAATTTTTTTATGGATTCATTTAAAAGATGTTGTCACCTATAATCTGTGATAGGTCAGTAACAGGCACGACGTTTACTTCGTTCCCTAGAAATTTTTTTATACCGAGGATCGTTGATATTTTGTTAATAAATTTCCAACTCCAAGACAAAATTGTTCCTTTATCCCCTGGTTTCATCAAATTTTTTTACGGATTCATTTAAAAGATGTTGTTACCTATAATCTGTGATGTGTCAGTAACTGGCACGACGTTTACTTCGTTCCCTAGAATTTTTTTTATGCCAAGGATCGTTGATTTTTTTTAAAAATTTTCCACCTCCAAGACAAAATTGTTCCTTTATCCCCTGGTTTCATCAAATTTTTTTACGGATTCATTTAAAGAATGTTGTTACCTATAATCTGTGATGTGTCAGTAACTGGCACGACGTTTACTTCGTTCCCTAGAATTTTTTTTATGCCGAGGATCGTTGATTTTTTTTAATAAATTTCCACCTCCAAGACAAAATTGTTCCTTTATTCCCTGGTTTCATCAAATTTTTTTACGGATTCATTTAAAGGACGTTGTGTCCTATAATCTGTGATGTGTCAGTAACTGGCACGACGTTTACTTCGTTCCCTAGAAATTTTTTTATACCGAGGATCGTTGATTATTTTTAATAAATTTCCACCTCCAAGACAAAATTGTTTCTTTATCCCCTGGTTTCATCAAATTTTTTTACGGATTCATTTAAAGGATGTTGTTACCTATAATCTGTGATGTGTCAGTAACTGGCACAATGTTTACTTCGTTCCCTAGAAATTTTTTTATGCCAAGGATCGTTGATTTTTTTTAATAAATTTCCAACTCCAAGACAAAATTGTTCCTTTATCCCCTGGTTTCATCAAATTTTTTTACGGATTCATTTAAAGGGTGTTGTTACCTATAATCTGTGATGTGTTAGTAACTGGCACGACGTACACTTCGTACCCTAGAAATTTTTTTATACCGAGGATCGTTGATTTTTTTTAATAAATTTCCACCTCCAAGAAAAAATTGTTCCTTTTTCCCCTGGTTTCATCAAATTTTTTTACGGATTCTTTTAAAGGACGTTGTGTCCTATAATCTGTGATGTGTCAGTAACTAGCACGACGTTTATTCGTTCCCTAAAAATTTTTTTATACCGAGGAACGTTGATTTTTTTTAATAAATTTCCACCTCCAAGACAAAATTGTTCCTTTATTCCCTGGTTTCATTAATTTTTTTACGGATTCATTTAAAAGATGTTGTTACCTATAATTTGTGATGTGTCAGTAACAGGCACGACGTTTACTTCGTTCCCTAGAAATTTTTTTATACCGAGGATCGTTGATTTTTTTTAATAAATTTCCACCTCCAAGACAAAATTGTTCCTTTATCCCCTGGTTTCATCAAATTTTTTTACGGATTTATTTAAAAGATGTTGTTACCTATAATCTGTGATGTGTCAGTAACTGGCACGACGTTTACTTCGTTCCCTAGAATTTTTTTATGCCGAGGATCGTTGATTTTTTTTAATAAATTTCCACCTCCAAGACAAAATTGTTCCTTTATTCCCTGGTTTCATCAAATTTTTTTACGGATTCATTTAAAGAATGTTGTTACCTATAATTTGTGATGTGTCAGTAACAGGCACGACGTTTACTTCGTTCCCTAGAAATTTTATTATACCGAGGATCGTTGATTTTTTTTAATAAATTTCCACCTCCAAGACAAAATTGTTCCTTTATCCCCTGGTTTCATCAAATTTTTTTACGGATTCATTTAAAGGATGTTGTTACCTATAATCTGTGATGTGTCAGTAACTGGCACAACGTTTACTTCGTTCCCTAGAAATTTTTTTATGCCAAGGATCGTTGATTTTTTTTAATAAATTTCCACCTCCAAGACAAAATTGTTCCTTTATCCCCTGGTTTCATCATATTTTTTTACGGATTCATTTAAAAGATGTTGTTACCTATAATTTGTGATGTGTCAGTAACAGGCACGACGTTTACTTCGTTCCCTAGAAATTTTTTTATACCGAAGATCGTTGATTTTTTTTAATAAATTTCCACCTCCAAGAAAAAATTGTTCCTTTTTCCCCTGGTTTCATCAAATTTTTTTACGGATTCATTTAAAGGACGTTGTGTCCTATAATCTGTGATGTGTCAGTAACTGGCACGATGTTTACTTCGTTCCCTAGAAATTTTTTTATGCCAAGGATCGTTGATTTTTTTTAATAAATTTCCACCTCCAAGACAAAATTGTTCCTTTATCCCCTGGTTTCATCAAATTTTTTTACGGATTCATTTAAAGGGTGTTGTTACCTATAATCTGTGATGTGTTAGTAACTGGCACGACGTACACTTCGTACCCTAGAAATTTTTTTATACCGAGGATCGTTGATTTTTTTTAATAAATTTCCACCTCCAAGAAAAAATTGTTCCTTTTTCCCCTGGTTTCATCAAATTTTTTTACGGATTCTTTTAAAGGACGTTGTGTCCTATAATCTGTGATGTGTCAGTAACTAGCACGACGTTTATTCGTTCCCTAGAAATTTTTTTATACCGAGGAACGTTGATTTTTTTTAATAAATTTCCACCTCCAAGACAAAATTGTTCCTTTATCCCCTGGTTTCATCAAATTTTTTTACGGATTCATTTAAAGGATGTTGTAACCTATAATCTGTGATGTGTCAGTAACTGGCACGACGTTTACTTCGTTCCCTAGAAATTTTTTTATGCCAAGGATCGTTGATTTTTTTTAATAAATTTCCACCTCCAAGACAAAATTGTTCCTTTATCCCCTGGTTTCATCAAATTTTTTTACGGATTCATTTAAAGGGTGTTGTTACCTATAATCTGTGATGTGTTAGTAACTGGCACGACGTACACTTCGTACCCTAGAATTTTTTTTATACCGAGGATCGTTGATTTTTTTTAATAAATTTCCACCTCCAAGAAAAAATTGTTCCTTTTTTCCCTGGTTTCATCAAATTTTTTTACGGATTCATTTAAAGGACGTTGTGTCCTATAATCTGTGATGTGTCAGTAACTAGCACGAAGTTTATTCGTTCCCTAGAAATTTTTTTATACCGAGGATCGTTGATTTTTTTTAATAAATTTCCACCTCCAAGACAAAATTGTTTCTTTATCCCCTGGTTTCATCAGTTTTTTTTACGGATTCATTTAAAGGATGTTGTCACCTATAATCTGTGATGTGTCAGTAACAGGCACGACGTTTACTTCGTTCCCTAGAAATTTTTTTATACCGAGGATCGTTGATTTTTTTTTAATAAATTTCCACCTCCAAGACAAAATTGTTCCTTTATCCCCTGGTTTCCTCAAATTTTTTTACGGATTCATTTAAAGGATGTTGTTACCTATAATTTGTGATGTGTCAGTAACTGGCACGACGTTTACTTCGTTCCCTAGAAATTTTTTTATGCCAAGGATCGTTGATTTTTTTTAATAAATTTCCACCTCCAAGACAAAATTGTTCCTTTATCCCCTGGTTTCATCAAATTTTTTTACGGATTCATTTAAAGGGTGTTGTTACCTATAATCTGTGATGTGTTAGTAACTGGCACGACGTACACTTCGTACCCTAGAAATTTTTTTATACCGAGGATCGTTGATTTTTTTTAATAAATTTCCACCTCCAAGACAAAATTGTTCTTTTTTCCCCTGGTTTCATCAAATTTTTTTACGGATTCATTTAAAGGACGTTGTGTCCTATAATCTGTGATGTGTCAGTAACTGGCACGACGTTTATTCGTTCCCTAGAAATTTTTTTATGCCGAGGAACATTGATTTTTTTTAATAAATTTCCACCTCCAAGACAAAATTGTTCCTTTATCCCCTGGTTTCATCAAATTTTTTTACGGATTCATTTAAAAGATGTTGTTACCTATAATTTGTGATGTATCAGTAACTGGCACGACGTTTACTTCGTTCCCTAGAAATTTTTTTATACCGAAGATCGTTGATTTTTTTTAATAAATTTCCACCTACAAGATAAAATTGTTCCTTTATCCCCTGGTTTCATCAAATTTTTTTACGGATTCATTTAAAAGATGTTGTTACCTATAATTTGTGATGTGTCAGTAACTGGCACGACGTTTACTTCGTTCCCTAGAATTTTTTTTATGCCGAGGATCGTTGATTTTTTTTAATAAATTTCCACCTCCAAGACAAAATTGTTCCTTTATTCCCTGGTTTCATCAAATTTTTTTACGGATTCATTTAGAGGACGTTGTGTCCTATAATCTGTGATGTGTCAGTAACTGGCACGACGTTTACTTCGTTCCCTAGAAATTTTTTTATACCGAGGATCGTTGATTATTTTTAATAAATTTCCACCTCCAAGACAAAATTGTTTCTTTTTCCCCTGGTTTCATCAAATTTTTTTACGGATTCATTTAAAGGATGTTGTCACCTATAATCTGTGATGTGTCAGTAACAGGCACGACGTTTACTTCGTTCCCTAGAAATTTTTTTATACCGAGGATCGTTGATTTTTTTTTTAATAAATTTCCACCTCCAAGACAAAATTGTTCCTTAATTCCCTGGTTTAATCAAATTTTTTTACGGATTCATTTAAACGATGTTATTACCTATAGTCTGTGATGTGTAAGTAACTGGCACGACGTACACTTCGTACCCTAGAAATTTTTTTATACCGAGGATCGTTGATTTTTTTTAATAAATTTCCACCTCCAAGACAAAATTGTTCCTTTATCCCCTGGTTTCATCAAATTTTTTTACGGATTCATTTAAAGAATGTTGTTACCTATAATCTGTAATGTGTCAGTAACTGACACGACGTACACTTCGTTCCCTAGAAATTTTTTTATACCGACTTTCGTTGATTTTTTTTAAAAAATTTCCACCTTTAAGACAAAAATGTTCCTTTATCCCCTGGTTTCATCAAATTTTTTTACGGATTCATTTAAAGGATGTTGTTACCTATAATCTGTGATGTGTCAGTAACTGGCACGACGTACACTTCGTTCCCTAGAATTTTTTTTATACTGAGGATCGTTGATTTTTTTAATAAATTTCCACCTCCAAGACAAAATTGTTCCTTTATCTACTGGTTTCATCAAATTATTTTACGGATTCATTTAAAAAATGTTGTTACCTATAATCTGTGATGTGTCAGTAACTAACACGACGTACACTTCGTTCCCTAGAAATTTTTTTATGCCGAGGATCGTTGATTTTTTTAAAAAATTTCCACCTCCAAGACAAAATTGTTCCTTTATCCCCTGGTTTCATCAAATTTTTTTACGGATTCATTTAAAGGATGTTATTACCTATAATCTGTGATGTGTTAGTAACTGGCACGACGTAGACTTCGTACCCTAGAAATTTTTTTATACCGAGGATCGTTGATTTTTTTAAATAAATTTCCACCTCCAAGACAAAATTGACCCTTTTTCCCCTGGTTTCATCAAATTTTTTTACGGATTAATTTAAAGAACGTTGTGTCCTATAATCTGTGATGTGTCAGTAACTGGCACGACGTTTACTTCGTTCCCTAGAAATTTTTTTATACCGAGGATCGTTGATTTTTTTTAATAAATTTCCACCTCCAAGACAAAATTGTTCCTTTATCCCCTGGTTTCATCAAATTTTTTTACGGATTCATTTAAAGGATGTTGTTACCTATAATCTGTGATGTGTTAGTAACTGGCACGATTTACTCTTCGTTCCCTAGAAATTTTTTTATACCGAGGATCGTTGATTTTTTAATAAATTTCCACCTCCAAGACAAAATTGTTCCTTTATCCCCTGGTTTCATCAAATTTTTTTACGGGTTCATTTAAAGGATGTTGTTACCTATAATCTGTGATGTGTCAGTAACTGGCACGACGTACACTTCGTTCCCTAGAAAATTTTTTATACCGACTTTCGTTGATTTTTTTAAAAAATATCCACCTTTAAGACAAAAATGTTCCTTTATCCCCTGGTTTCATCAAGTTTTTTTACGGATTCATTTAAAGGATGTTGTGTCCTATAATCTGTGATGTGTCAGTAACTGGCACGACGTACACTTCGTTCCCTAGAATTTTTTTTATACTGAGGATCGTTGATTTTTTTAATAAATTTCCACCTCCAAGACAAAATTGTTCCTTTATCCCCTGGTTTCATCAAATTTTTTTACGGATTCATTTAAAGGATGTTGTTACCTATAATCTGTGATGTTTCATTAACTGGCACGACGTACACTTCGTTCCCTAGGAATTTTTTTATTCCGAGGATCATTGATTTTTTTAATAAATTTCCACCTCCAAGACAAAATTGTTCCTTTATCCCATGGTTTCATCAAATTTTTTTACGGATTCATTTAAAGGATGTTGTTACCTATAATCTGTAATGTGTCAGTAACTGACACGACGTACACTTCGTTCCCTAGAAATTTTTTTATACCGACTTTCGTTGATTTTTTTAAAAAATTTCCACCTTTAAGACAAAAATGTTCCTTTATCCCCTGGTTTCATCAAATTTTTTTACGGATTCATGTAAAGGATGTTGATACCTATAATCTGTGATATGTCAGTAACTGGCACGACGTACACTTCGTTCCCTAGAAATTTTTTTATACTGAGGATCGTTGATTTTTTTAAAAAATTTCCACCTCCAAGACAAAATTGTTCCTTTATCCCCTGGTTTCATCAAATTTTTTTACGGATTCATTTAAAGGATGTTGTTACCTATAATCTGTGATGTGTCAGTAACTGGCACAACGTACACTTCGTTCCCTAGAAATTTTTTTATACCGAGGATCGTTGATTTTTTTTAATAAATTTCCACCTCCAAGACAAAATTGTTCCTTTATCCCCTGGTTTCATCAACTTTTTTTACAGATTCATTTAAAAGATGTTGTTACATATAATCTGTGATGAGTCAGTAACTGGCACGAAGTTTACTTCGTTCCCTAGAAATTTTTTTATGCCGAGGATCGTTGATTTTTTTTAATAATTTTCCACCTCCAAGACAAAATTGTTCCTTTATCCCCTGGTTTCATCAAATTTTTTTACGGATTCATTTAAAAAATGTTGTTACCTATAATCTGTGATGTGTCAGTAACCGGCATGACGTACACTTCGTACCCTAGAATTTTTTTTATACCGAGGATCGTTGATTTTTTTTAATAAATTTCCACCTCCAAGACAAAATTGTTCCTTAATTCCCTGGTTTAATCAAATTTTTTTACGGATTCATTTAAACGATGTTATTACCTATAGTCTGTGATGTGTAAGTAACTGGCACGACGTACACTTCGTACCCTAGAAATTTTTTTATACCGAGGATCGTTGATTTTTTTTAATAAATTTCCACCTCCAAGACAAAATTGACCCTTTTTCCCCTGGTTTCATCAAATTTTTTTACGGATTCATTTAAAGAACGTTGTGTCCTATAATCTGTGATGTGTCAGTAACTGGCACGACGTTTACTTCGTTCCCTAGAAAATTTTTTATACCGACTTTCGTTGATTATTTTTAATAAATTTCCACCTCCAAGACAAAATTGTTTCTTTTTCCCCTGGTTTCATCAAATTTTTTTACGGATTCATTTAAAGGATGTTGTCACCTATAATCTGTGATGTGTCAGTAACAGGCACGACGTTTACTTCGTTCCCTAGAAATTTTTTTATACCGAGGATCGTTGATTTTTTTTTTAATAAATTTCCACCTCCAAGACAAAATTGTTCCTTAATTCCCTGGTTTAATCAAATTTTTTTACGGATTCATTTAAACGATGTTATTACCTATAGTCTGTGATGTGTAAGTAACTGGCACGACGTACACTTCGTACCCTAGAAATTTTTTTATACCGAGGATCGTTGATTTTTTTTAATAAATTTCCACCTCCAAGACAAAATTGTTCCTTTATCCCCTGGTTTCATCAAATTTTTTTACGGATTCATTTAAAGAATGTTGTTACCTATAATCTGTGATGTGTCAGTAACTGACACGACGTACACTTCGTTCCCTAGAAATTTTTTTATACCGACTTTCGTTGATTTTTTTTAAAAAATTTCCACCTTTAAGACAAAAATGTTCCTTTATCCCCTGGTTTCATCAAATTTTTTTACGGATTCATTTAAAGGATGTTGTTACCTATAATCTGTGATGTGTCAGTAACTGGCACGACGTACACTTCGTTCCCTAGAAATTTTTTTATACTGAGGATCGTTGATTTTTTTAATAAATTTCCACCTCCAAGACAAAATTGTTCCTTTATCTACTGGTTTCATCAAATTATTTTACGGATTCATTTAAAAAATGTTGTTACCTATAATCTGTGATGTGTCAGTAACTGGCACGACGTACACTTCGTTCCCTAGAAATTTTTTTATGCCGAGGATCGTTGATTTTTTTAAAAAATTTCCACCTCCAAGACAAAATTGTTCCTTTATCCCCTGGTTTCATCAAATTTTTTTACGGATTCATTTAAAGGATGTTATTACCTATAATCTGTGATGTGTTAGTAACTGGCACGACGTAGACTTCGTACCCTAGAAATTTTTTTATACCGAGGATCGTTGATTTTTTTTAATAAATTTCCACCTCCAAGACAAAATTGACCCTTTTTCCCCTGGTTTCATCAAATTTTTTTACGGATTAATTTAAAGAACGTTGTGTCCTATAATCTGTGATGTGTCAGTAACTGGCACGACGTTTACTTCGTTCCCTAGAAATTTTTTTATACCGAGGATCGTTGATTTTTTTTAATAAATTTCCACCTCCAAGACAAAATTGTTCCTTTATCCCCTGGTTTCATCAAATTTTTTTACGGATTCATTTAAAGGATGTTGTTACCTATAATCTGTGATGTGTTAGTAACTGGCACGATTTACTCTTCGTTCCCTAGAAATTTTTTTATACCGAGGATCGTTGATTTTTTAATAAATTTCCACCTCCAAGACAAAATTGTTCCTTTATCCCCTGGTTTCATCAAATTTTTTTACGGGTTCATTTAAAGGATGTTGTTACCTATAATCTGTGATGTGTCAGTAACTGGCACGACGTACACTTCGTTCCCTAGAAAATTTTTTATACCGACTTTCGTTGATTTTTTTAAAAAATTTCCACCTTTAAGACAAAAATTGTTCCTTTATCCCCTGGTTTCATCAAGTTTTTTTACGGATTCATTTAAAGGATGTTGTGTCCTATAATCTGTGATGTGTCAGTAACTGGCACGACGTACACTTCGTTCCCTAGAATTTTTTTTATACTGAGGATCGTTGATTTTTTTAATAAATTTCCACCTCCAAGACAAAATTGTTCCTTTATCCCCTGGTTTCATCAAATTTTTTTACGGATTCATTTAAAGGATGTTGTTACCTATAATCTGTGATGTTTCATTAACTGGCACGACGTACACTTCGTTCCCTAGGAATTTTTTTATACCGAGGATCATTGATTTTTTTAATAAATTTCCACCTCCAAGACAAAATTGTTCCTTTATCCCATGGTTTCATCAAATTTTTTTACGGATTCATTTAAAGGATGTTGTTACCTATAATCTGTAATGTGTCAGTAACTGACACGACGTACACTTCGTTCCCTAGAAATTTTTTTATACCGACTTTCGTTGATTTTTTTAAAAAATTTCCACCTTTTTGACAAAAATGTTCCTTTATCCCCTGGTTTCATCAAATTTTTTTACGGATTCATGTAAAGGATGTTGTTACCTATAATCTGTGATATGTCAGTAACTGGCACGACGTACACTTCGTTCCCTAGAAATTTTTTTATACTGAGGATCGTTGATTTTTTTAATAAATTTCCACCTCCAAGACAAAATTGTTCCTTTATCCCCTGGTTTCATCAAATTTTTTTACGGATTCATTTAAAGGATGTTGTTACCTATAATCTGTGATGTGTCAGTAACTGGCACAACGTACACTTCGTTCCCTAGAAATTTTTTTATACCGAGGATCGTTGATTTTTTTTAATAAATTTCCACCTCCAAGACAAAATTGTTCCTTTATCCCCTGGTTTCATCAACTTTTTTTACAGATTCATTTAAAAGATGTTGTTACATATAATCTGTGATGAGTCAGTAACTGGCACGAAGTTTACTTCGTTCCCTAGAAATTTTTTTATGCCGAGGATCGTTGATTTTTTTTAATAATTTTCCACCTCCAAGACAAAATTGTTCCTTTATCCCCTGGTTTCATCAAATTTTTTTACGGATTCATTTAAAAAATGTTGTTACCTATAATCTGTGATGTGTCAGTAACCGGCATGACGTACACTTCGTACCCTAGAATTTTTTTTATACCGAGGATCGTTGATTTTTTTTAATAAATTTCCACCTCCAAGACAAAATTGTTCCTTAATTCCCTGGTTTAATCAAATTTTTTTACGGATTCATTTAAACGATGTTATTACCTATAGTCTGTGATGTGTAAGTAACTGGCACGACGTACACTTCGTACCCTAGAATTTTTTTTATACCGAGGATCGTTGATTTTTTTTAATAAATTTCCACCTCCAAGACAAAATTGACCCTTTTTCCCCTGGTTTCATCAAATTTTTTTACGGATTCATTTAAAGAACGTTGTGTCCTATAATCTGTGATGTGTCAGTAACTGGCACGACGTTTACTTCGTTCCCTAGAAAATTTTTTATACCGACTTTCGTTGATTATTTTTAATAAATTTCCACCTCCAAGACAAAATTGTTTCTTTTTCCCCTGGTTTCATCAAATTTTTTTACGGATTCATTTAAAGGATGTTGTCACCTATAATCTGTGATGTGTCAGTAACAGGCACGACGTTTACTTCGTTCCCTAGAAATTTTTTTATACCGAGGATCGTTGATTTTTTTTTTAATAAATTTCCACCTCCAAGACAAAATTGTTCCTTAATTCCCTGGTTTAATCAAATTTTTTTACGGATTCATTTAAACGATGTTATTACCTATAGTCTGTGATGTGTAAGTAACTGGCACGACGTACACTTCGTACCCTAGAAATTTTTTTATACCGAGGATCGTTGATTTTTTTTAATAAATTTCCACCTCCAAGACAAAATTGTTCCTTTATCCCCTGGTTTCATCAAATTTTTTTACGGATTCATTTAAAGAATGTTGTTACCTATAATCTGTGATGTGTCAGTAACTGACACGACGTACACTTCGTTCCCTAGAAATTTTTTTATACCGACTTTCGTTGATTTTTTTTAAAAAATTTCCACCTTTAAGACAAAAATGTTCCTTTATCCCCTGGTTTCATCAAATTTTTTTACGGATTCATTTAAAGGATGTTGTTACCTATAATCTGTGATGTGTCAGTAACTGGCACGACGTACACTTCGTTCCCTAGAAATTTTTTTATACTGAGGATAGTAGTAAGGTGGGGTTACTTCTGCATATGGGGATCAGGGGATCTCTGACGTCACGTCCTGTGACGTCACAGCTTGTGACGTCACAGGATGTGACGTCATGAGCTTTGACACTCGATCATCAATGCATTGATTGGGAGGGGGGGGGGGGGGGCAATATATCTATCGATCGATAATCAATAAATTGATTATTGATATATTGATAATTTTTTTTTTTTTTTTTTTTCGATCATCAATGCATTGATTGGGAGGGGGGGGGGGGGGGGCAATATATCTATCGATCGATAATCAATAAATTGATTATTGATAATTTTTTTTTTTTTTTTTTTTTTTTTTCAAATCAACCGATCAATATTGAAATTATTGATTGATGTAAAATTTCAATATAAATATGTACTATAATTATATATTCCAACCACTGTAGGTGACGTCACAACACAGCGAATATCACCAAGGCATATTTTTTTTTAAAGTCACGTGACCAAAAATTGTTAAGGTATATGAAAATGAACCTTATGCGTTTGTTTATTTTCTGAAGTTCGTTGCTGATTCAGCCAAATTTTTGGTATAAATACTGCCACGTTTATGAGGCAGATCCACATTCAGTCTTTAGTCTTTGCTCTGTTCACTTCGTCTGAACTCTCTGCTCTTCAAACTCAATACTACAGTACATAATGTCACCGCCGGTAAGTAAACATTATGAACTACTTGAAAAAATTATTTATAGTATAACAAAAAGCTAAATATTACAATATATTCTTTTTATGTTTCAGTCCTCATTTCTCACAAAGCTGCAGCAGCTTGGACACCTCAACTCTACTAAATCCCTGAAGGAGCTAGAAGCCAACGTCCCTTTCCCCATCGTGAAGTTGGAGACCAAGCCTTCCCAATTTGGCTACGGAGAAACTATGATCGCCACCTTAAATGTAAATGGCAAGATGTGTAAATATTTCCTACCAAGTAGGCTTGATGGCACAGAATTTGCAGCTGAAAACATTGATGAATACAATGCCAGTGCCCCTACTGTAATGCTAATGTTCAAAGGAATGTTAGGCAGATGTTTTGACATCGAATTCATTGCCATGTAATAAATTTAATAATAAAATTATTTTCATTTAAATATATTCTGTCTTCTTATTTTAATTTTATATCACATGAAACATATAATAAGCATATGGAAAAATTATATTTAAAATTATAACAAGGTTTTTTATTTGCAAAGAGAATATTTTTATTCAGTAAAAGAAACATTAAAGCACATACAAAGAAAATCAAGTGTAAAATATTTTATATTAATAAAAACATTAAAATGTCTAGTTTGAGGTATCAACAACATCAATTCCCTCATGTATAGCAAAGTTAAATAGTAAACAGTACTTATTTAAAGTTCTGTGCTTACTAACTGGACTGTCATTTTCCATCCAGTTGAATATTTGTAAGCCACAAAACATACATTCAGTTAAATTTTTATATTTTGAAGAAGGGGTATGCACAAAACCACAGGTAGCCAAGTCAAGCTTGGGCAAAGATTCATGATGCCAGTCCTTGAATGTTTGTAGTCGAACAGAAGTATCCAGCATATTAATTTTATTCCAATTTTCGTAACACCATTTTGCTAGCTGACGTGCTTTCAAATGTGGACACACATGTCCAGCATTCATCTGATGGTGGTACAGACATTCAGTACCTTTAGTCTTTGGAAGCATGTTGATGTCAATATCAAATAGCACTTGTAAGTCGTAGATGGTGGATCTTTTAAGTAAAGACTTTAACCTCTCTACTTTTTCATCTCCATATGTATACAATATTTTGTATCTTGAAGATTTGTTATTTATAATGTCTTGCAAATATTTATATGGAACTTCACCACCCATATGTGTACATTTAACATCGTAGCTTGTTGAAAGTGGACTGTATGACACATCAGAGTCTGGTGACATAAATCTCCATTGTTGACTTGCTTGGGCGCTCACATCCACTACAGAAAGCTCTTTGATGCTGTCGATTCTTCCTGGCAGCAGTGAGTTTTCTTCAGAGGTTAAGCAGAAGTCGATTACAGCTGTTGCCATGTTAAATTTTTTCTAAGAAATGGCATCAGACAATATTTTTCTTATATTTATACATGTTTACGTACTACGCCAGTCAAAGGACTGTATTCTACAATGCGGTCATGCATTATTACACAAAATGCGGTAGTTCCAGGTGGAAAGTCCTCTTCAGCTTCAAACTCAAGACGTACATCAACCGTACCACTTTTTACAGTTTCATTTTGTTTTGAACAGTCAATAATAACCAGTGGAGCCTGCTTTAAGAAATGTTCATAATTAAGTAATGGTCTGGGTTCTGTTCCATGGTAAGATTCTTGAAAGTTGGCATACATTTCATATAATATGGCACACTGATTTTTAGTTACGTTCAAATGCAAGTTATCATATGGATAATTCTTTCCGTTTAAATATAATTTTACATTTCTTAACCTACAATGATCAAATTTATTAACATCAGCGGTACATGAATTCCTCTTTTGGGTTTGTAAAGCTACAATAACATGCCTAGGTCTCTCTAAACTTGATGTTATTTGAAGTTGCCATTCAAGCTTATTTAATGTTGAGAACATGGGATTTTCTGCGGAGTACCAACTTCGAAATCCAATTAAAAGAGACTTGTCAGCCTTGAGAAACGAGAGTAAATTCAACTTTGTTTCATCATCTACTTGTACATGAGGAACCCGCCATGCTAACTTTGAAATTTCTATCACAACATTTTCAACGACAGCTGCCTCCCCCTCCCCAACTTCTTGAGAAATTATACAATTTAAATCATTTTGTGCCCGAAATAAGACAAGTTCTTGTTTACAATTTATCAATAGTTTTGTATGGTCTTCAAACACACCAAGCAAAGTATTGAGTGGTACCAAGGCATTAAAAGATCCATCAGTATTTAGCAAAGTTGAAGTAGGCTTAATAGACCAACCTGCATTAGATAAACGATTTACTTTGCTGGGTGTAAACAAGGCCAAACCTTTGATGGTGCTAGTATAACCTACATTTCTAACTTTGTCTACTTCAACTCCATTTATTAGGTATCTAATCTCAGAAAACATATGAGCAAAAGCATTATTTACAAGCTTGGTATGAGTAGGAGGAGTTTTGTCTGTTTTTAAAACTTTGCCTTCAAGGTATAAATAGCTTTTGCAAGGATGCGTGTACAAGTCAAGGTCTTTTACTTCAATTCTAATTTCATCGTTATTATCGTACTTTGTACCAGCATATGCTTCATGATTATGATATTCATAGCTAGTTATTTTTGTGTCAAACTCCAAGTTAGCATCAAGGTTTAAGACATCCATGGTTGTTCTTCAGACGTAGACCGATCTGTTGTAGGAAGAGTAAGTTTTGAGTTGTTAACCTCTTGCTTGCTGGAGATGAAATGCTTGAAGCTCGCGGCATTTTTTTATTATATGTATTATGAAAACGTAGACCCATGTTAAGCTTTTTTTAAGTGCAGTCTTATGGTTATGCGCTCTCCTCTGAAATTGACAAGATTTCCATCTTGGTCACATATTTTAAGAGTTATATTTTCAATTATAGTGCCATCTATTGGAAGGTATATAACATCATTTGGTTTCTCTCTTATTTTGAAACCAGGGCCAGCTTTCGGTGAAAACATATGTAATGAATGTGAGGGTTTACCATTTACATACGCTCCTCGTGATATATTACTTGTTATATCAATTGTGTGCACTTTCATTATATCAACCATTCTATCTGCAGCATGAGTTACTCCTTGCTCTAAAACTCTTTTATTGAAGCCAAGGAGAGAGCCAATAGAACCTTTCTGAGTAAAGTCAATATCTACTGAAGATTTCACTGATAATGTTAATGTATTATTGTTTGCTTGAATTAGAAATATTTCTCCAAATTCACTAAACTTTTTCTCTACGTAAAGAGCAATGTCATTTATTTCATAATTTCCAGGAGGAATTGTTATAATATCTCCAGAACTTAAATGAATTTTATTATTAGAATCATCAACATTAGGAATTGTGTTGTAGCTATCAAAACTGAGAAGCCCAATTTCATATTTTACATTTTCATCGAGTATTATTGGTGGAAAGAAATCAGCAGAGAGAACATTTGAAGGTTGTGACAACGTCAAAGTAAGAGACATGACTGCAGTAATATTTTCATTTATTCGTTATTTGTACATAAATAAAGAAGACATAAATGTCCACAAATTACAGAATCATATGTTTGGTAGCTTTTTCTATTATAATATACATTACAATTTTTCATGTAATTGAGAAACTCTGAACTGGGCAGT
Source organism: Siphlonurus alternatus (assembly GCA_949825025.1). Lineage (NCBI taxonomy): Eukaryota > Metazoa > Arthropoda > Insecta > Ephemeroptera > Siphlonuridae > Siphlonurus > Siphlonurus alternatus. The sequence continues at coordinate 11,278 of OX463788.1, read as the reverse complement.
AAATTGCCAAATGAATCAAAGTAGTAAACATTACTTAAAACTTTACGGTACACAATCCAATGAGTTCCAGGGCCAGTGCTGCCATCTAAATTTATTATTCCACATTCTTGGCGCCAAGGTTTAAGTGGTAAATTGTCTCTCATAAAGACATTTCTAAAATTCTTTATTTTAAGTAATTTAACAGCATGTTTTAATTCAATATCTGATAGAGGTTTGTCTGGCAGCACACACATTAGTTTTTTGATTTTATAACTAAGCCATAACCATTCTTGTAGGGCTGCAGGTAAAACCCAGACCCGTTTTTTCGTGAGTTTTTCCCCAATGCTACTGCTTCCATGGTTCCGTTATGTCTCTTCATTTCATCCAATGACTTTCTAGCAGCGTTTGCTTCATTAACAGCTCTGACAACAGCTGAAGCTCCTCCTGCCAGTGCGCCGGTAGCTGAAAGTGCAGCCATCAGGGGTACGAGAAAAGGTAGCACACCACCAGTCTTGGGCACTGGAATTATTCTTGGTGTATTCTGCTTTGAAGTTTTCTTTTTAATTCTTTTTCGGGCCTCTTTTAGAGCAATCTTTGTGGCAGCCTTCAAGTCTTTAACACCAGATGATCTAACAGCTTTTTTAACACAGCACAAGTTCGTCTTGAAATTGTCTGTCTTCTTAACGTGACGAAGTGCTCCTCCAGTTTTAATTTTTGCCTTCATTGCTCCTGTAACAAGCATTGAAGCTAATTTTTCACCTACTGATGCGTCAGTTGATTTAAAACGTTTCCAAGCCTTGTCCTCAAGAATTTTGTCTGCCTTATGTCTTTCTGAAGTATCCTTTGTTCTTGAATAAAACAAGTCGTGCTCACGGCAGGCACTGTCAAGTGGATTAATGCCTTTTTCTCCCTTTGAAATGCGTTCAGCAAGCTTTGTATTTGGGCCACAAAATTGATATCCTGGTATATGCAACTCAGCTGGTATTTTACTCAGAGCGTCTGTTATCCAACCACCTCCAACAATTCTTGATTTCATTATGATGCTTCTATTGCCAGCACAATATATTTATATTAATTTCATACGTTTCTCGGGAGAAGTCATGGTCGAACGAGTTAACACGATTGCATCCACGTCTGAGGAGCGACAGTGATGTAGTTAACTGGTTCGAATCACTGACCCTCCCAAAAATATTTTTTCTTTGCTCTTTAGGAAAAAGTGTATGTATTTATTAAGTGCTAATGTAATATTATGCTCAGTTTTCATAATGAAGCTAATTAAGCAACATGTAAGGCTACCTATAAAAAATATTGATGGTTCTGCAAAGCCAGTGGTAAGAAAAAAACATGGGCCTCTGCTTCCAGACAGTATAAGGGCTTTAATTTGCGGTCCTTCAGCTTCAGGAAAGACAAATATGATGTGTTGCCTTCTTACAAATGAAAATGGACTAAAATTTGAAAACCTTTATGTATATAGTAAATCTTTGTACCAGCCAAAGTACGTACAACTTGCTGATATCATGAAGAATATACCAGAAATAACATATGAAACATTCTCTTCAACAAATGAAGTTATTTCACCAAATGAGGCCAAGGAAAACTCAGTGTTTATTTTTGATGATGTTATATGTGACAAACAAGAGAATATGAAGAACTATTTTAGCATGGGACGCCATCGGTGCATTGACTCCTTCTACCTGTGTCAAACGTACGCAAAAGTTCCAAAGCATTTGATAAGAGATAATGCAAACCTAATAATTTTATTTAAACAAGATGAAACTAACCTGAAACATTGTTATCAAGACCACGTTGCGCCAGATATAACATTTGAAGAGTTTAAGGACATTTGTAAAATGTGTTGGTCTGATAACTTTAGTTTTATTACCATAGACAAAGAGTGCGATTTAAAAAATGGACGATTCAGGAGAGGTTTTGACGAATATGTTGTATAAATGCCTCTCCAGTGATGTAAATTTCTCATTCCATCACACGACTTCTAGTAGTCAACAGGCATTTTGAACGGTTCAAGAACGGTTTAGGAACGGCTGTTGAACGGCTACTAAACGCTCTAAAACAGTAGTTGAACGGTTAAGAACGGCATATAACTATATATTGAACGCCATATTAATAATTACAATCAATTTAGCACCCATTCAATATGAAGAGAACAATAGAAAAAACTGAAGCTGTGACAAAAGATATAATAAACAGCAGCATGGCTATTAGAAAAAAATATAACAAATTGAAGATGAGCAAGGCAAACGAAGAAGAGGAACTTAACAAAACATTTAAACCAATCTTGGAACCTTTAGCAAAAATAATCAAAATTAAAGAGGATGTTGTTAAGAAAACATCACTTAATAAGAAAAGTGAATTTGAAAAAAACGAAAATGAAGACTCACCAAAGCAAATTGACATACCTGCAGCTCAAAATGTTTATGATACACCAAAAGGACAATATGAAGCAAAGCGAAGAGCAAGGGCTCTTGGCGGTATAGCACAAAAATATGTTTTACTACATCTTAAAAGAGAAAATGACAAGGACCTAGATAAAGTTTATGGTATACGTTCTGATGGAAATCATTGGCTTCTTGGTGATACGCGTGTCACTATAGCTGATGACAGTATATATGTTAAAGACAAGAAATATACAGGAACACCTGGCTTGTTTGAATTGTTGTTTTTAAAAGATCCTGATAAAAAAGTATATAATGATGCAGATTTAGAAACATATAAAAATTTACTTACGATTACAAGTGCGTATAAACAGGGTTACGAGTCCTCTAGGCAAATAAATTCAAATAAAGGAATGAAATATAAAAGAGTCATAATGAATTTATTTAAAAGGGGTGCTACAGGTCAGGGAATGAATGCATTTAAACCAAAGTACGAATACTGGGATGACCCAAATGAGCTCGTCGACAGACTACGCTTGTTAATAGCATCTCAGGCAGCTGGCAATAATAATCACGAAAATGAGGTACTAGCCATCATTGAGGAATTGAGAGAAGCTTCTATAATAGAATAAAATAAAGTGGTGACGTAGAGGCTTTACATTAGAAACATGAACGTTGACAGGTTTGGACGCATGGCAGTCCATGCTCAAAAAAGACTAGGCTTGGAGGAAAATGTTCTGTTGGTTAGCGAAGATTATATTAATGTAAAATTTCGTAGACTTGTTAATGTTACTCCTCCTGTTCATGATAAAGATGCAACCAACAAAAATTATGTTGATTCGAAGTGCAGCAAGCTGGAAGACGAACAAAAAACGTTAAGAAGCATTGTGGAAAAAGAACAATCTTCATTGGCTGAATTTAGAAAGACAGTTAATGATTTATTATACAGTGAAATAGGAAACCTTTCTGCCATTTCATTGGATTATAAATATGGTAGCCACAATTCAGAAACTTCAATTGCTGGGAAGTCTGAAGACATAAAGGACATGCTAACCGTCAAGGAGAACTAGAATTAAAAAAAAAAAAAAAGAATGGAGGAAAAAAAAATTAAGGATATCATTGTAAATGAACTGCATAAACCTGCACGCGTCCACTACAAAAGAAGAAAGCTTGTGATGAAAGGAATAGACGATACCTGGCAAATTGACCTTGTGGAGATGAATAAGTTTTCAAGAGTCAACAATGGCTACAACTACATTCTAACTATAATTTGCATATTTTCAAAATATTCTTGGGCTGTTCCTGTTAAGAAAAAGACAGCAAAAGAAGTGTCTGCTGCAATGGAGAGTGTGCTGAAACAAGGACGCGTACCTAAAAATTGCCATAGTGATGCGGGAAAAGAGTTTTATAACTCTACGTTTGCAGCTCTCATGAAGCAATATAATATTAACCATTATAGTACTTTTAGTACCATGAAGGCATTTGTATGTGAACGTTTTAATAGAACTTTGAAAAATAAGATGTGGAAGGAATTTAGTAGGCAGGGTTCGTATAAATGGCTTGCTTTACTACCAAAACTAATTTATAACTACAACCACACTGTTCATAGCACTATTTCACTCAAACCAGCTCAAGTAACGAAGAAAATTGAACAGCGTTTACTTTCAAATGTATATAAATTAGATGTTGTACCTACAAAGCCAGCGAAGTTTAAGATTGGTGACAGAGTAAGAATATCAAAACAGAAGGGAGTATTTACTAAAGGCTATAACCAGTCTTGGTCTAATGAGCTTTTTAAGATAACTAAAGTACAGAATACAATTCCAGCAACTTACCTGCTAGAAGACTATCTTGGTCAGCCTATTCTAGGTGGTTTTTATGGAGAAGAACTTCAAAAATCAAAAGTTGATGAAGTATATTTAGTGGAAAAAATTCTAAAGAGATCTGGTGATAAATTGTTTGTAAAATATATTGGTTTTGACAATAGTCATAATTCCTGGATCAACAAAAAAGATTTATATAGATGAGCTACTTTAATGTTTTTTATATTTCTTATTTATGTATTTTTCTCTTGTATTTTGTTAAAATGCAGTTAAGGAAAAAATAAAATGTATATAAAAATTACTGAACAATAAATTCGAAAATAATAAAAATATTTGTTAAACCAAACTTGATATCCTCATTTTCTGTGAAACCTTTAGGAAATAATTTATTTTAATTCATAACATAGGATAAGGGACAAGAAAATATAAAATATATTTTAAAAATTATTATTTTTTTTTATTCGTGAGTAATATAATACAACTAAGCAGACATCTACAATAAATGTTAATAAACACACAGTTTAATTTAATATTTTTACACGCATACATTTCAACTATTTTAACATTATTATATACAATTTAATTATTCAAGTCCATTTCATTATTCACATTTTTGTAATGTCCATATGGTAATGTGTTGACACCATCTTCTAGTATAATGCGTTTATCGTCAAATGGCGATAAAGCCTTTTTGGTGCTTTCAAGAGTAAATACATCATGTTTGAAGGAACGCATATGTCTAAATGACACAAGTGTTTCAGTTTGTGTTTGTAAACATTTGACATAGTCATCAAAACTGATTTTACTCTGGACAGCATAAGTTTTGACACCCTTTAACTTTTTAATTTCAAAATTGTTTACTTTAATTGCATACATTTTTGAACGCAACCCTACAAACTCAGCTATTGGGATTGACTTGGTTTCATCCTTAAATTTTCCAAGCCGTCTTTTGTATTTTGCTGAGTAGCATGGGTGTGTATCAGGATAATTTGAGGTGTCAAAATATTCCATAAGCTTGGATTTCAGGTCTTCATAAAAGTCGTTACATTCAATTAATACTAAATAACAGTCAGTGTCCATGTAACATATGTATATACGGTCATTGTATATTGGTTTCATTATAGAATAATGGAAGTCATACATAAAAAGCTTAGATAGATCTAGAATAGCTTGCCCAACGAATATTGGCTTATTAAAGAAAATTTCTTCTTTTGCCAGATGAACAGCTACAACATTTTCTGAAAATATTGTCCTATCTAAGAAGTTTGGTTTGTTGATATAGTACTTCAAACGTTCCTCTGATACCACGAGCTTTAAATTCATGCGGTTTCGTACTTGCTCCATGGTCTTGCCATAGACTGAATTGTTCATAAGTTTAAAGAAATCTGTTTCAAAGTCATTCGTGGATTTTGCACGTAATTCTGTATTAAGCTGAATGTATGTAGCAAGCCATTTTGACTGCTTGAATGTCAGAACGCTGTTAATTTTCTGTATTTTAAGACCATATTTCAGTGCTTGTTTCAACAGTCTATAATGAACTACGTAGTTTTGTTTGTTTGTTAAAGTGGTCATAAGTTTTGTGTATTTAGAACCAGGAGGACGTTGAGAAATTGGTAAAAATGGCAAGTCAGCATGTTCATCATGCAAGTATTGTGGATACGTAACATCTACATTAAAAATGTAACCATCTTCTCCGTCATCATCCAGGTTCTCAATTGGACCAATCTCAGCAAGGTTTTCAACCCACTTAAAGCCCCCCAATGGCAGAGTGGCACTCATGGCTTGGCCGTATAAATTGTTGCTATCATAGTGAATCAGGTAGGTGGTAGGCAGGTAGGGATTGTAATCTTTTAAATACGGGTTGTTAGCTTTTGCATGGCGCTTGATACATTGAGTTAATCCACCACGAATTCCATTTTCTATCATAAGGAGCATTTCATAGTCTATTAAAAGTTCTAGTTCTACTTTTGTATACTTTAAAGCTGCATCCCAGGATAAGCCTGGCGCTGTAAAGTAGTAGCAAGGATCAAGTTCGTAGTGTTTTAAACAAATATCTCTAAAATTTTCAAAAATATCAGCAAGTAAAAGAACATCCACTTTTAAGTATGTATCACTGTATTCTCCTAATGTTTTCATAGCAAATGCGTTCCATACTTTTCCTGCATGGTTGAACTCTGAATCACTAATGTTTGTTTCTGTAAGAAGACTATAAAAATGCTCCTTAGATGGTAGTGAGGTTTCTTTCAATTTTTCTAATGAGTCTGTATAGTCATAAGGATATACGCCTTTTCGAATTACAAGGTTAAGTAAATGTGGTGGGAAGTGCTTTGCTGTTTCAAAAAATTTTTCACGTGGCAATATATCAGCTAACCTAGCAAGACTACTTGGCATGAAGCGATAAGAATCAATAAATTTACATTCAATGTTTGCAATTTTCTTTGTAAATGTAATATACTTCTCTTCAGTGCTAGGTATAACTTGTACATCACCTTCAACACAGTTCAATGCTTTAATAATAAAGTGGGAGTCATACATGCTAAGGTTATGAAAGAAAATTGGCAAAATTCTTGGCTTTCTTGTATTTAAATTGCAAGATTGGTGAGCCGCCCCGCGCCACGCCCCTGTATGGTGGCAATGATCTCGGACTTTGATGTTGTTTTTTGTGTATTCTTTGTTGCATAAGTAACAAGTAGTTGCTTGATCATAACGATCCTGCTCTTCCTTTGTTAGCGGGATCATTGGATCATATTTTGCATATATTTTTCTGACTTTGAAAGCAAGGTGTTTGATATACTTCATAAAGTGAACTGCAACGTCTTCATCTGTTTCCTCCTTTTTTCTGTATATAAAAGGCTCATTTGGAAGTTGTTTCAATTCATCATCAAGAAGGTTGCAACCTTTTACATATACCCCATAGCTGAGAGGATCATGCGCTTGAATTTTAATTGAGGAAGACATATTAGGATTGTTTTTGCAAGTTTGAACTTTTTTCAGAATACTTTCAAAGTCCGCATACACACTAATTGGTAATCTGTTGCCTCGTTCAAAATTTTTGAATTTTATTATTTTGTTTTCATCATTTGGCATTCTAACTTTGGCTACCTTGTGTGAAGAGCACAATTTTTTGTGCTCTGCCAGGCGTTGTTCTCCATTTTTTATGAAATATGAAAAACATCTTTTACAAATGTACTTTTTATTTTTTTTTTTAGATAACTGTGAGTTCACCAATCTTTCAAAGTCACTGATGTAGCAGTAATGAGACTTTCCTTCCCTGTTTCTTAAAAATAGTAAATCTCTATGATTCTCTAATTCAATATCAACGACTTTAATTGGGTACACCTTTTTGTATTCATCAAGTCCAAAAACATTTATGCTCATAGCGTTAACTCTTTCAAACTTCTGTATATCACTAATTAAAGCTGGAAATTGAATACATTTAAAGTTTAATTTATGATCTAAATTTTCATAACATTCAGGGTAGGTTCTATTATTAACGTCTTTAAGAAGTTTTGCAAGAATGGCGTACCGAAAACATTCATCATCATCATTTTGAATATTGATGACAGCATGACGTAATGCTATTTCTTCTGGTAATGGAATAAAACTTAAACCTTTTAGTGGAGTATATTTGTTTACTCTAAGTTGTATTCCACTTACTGTATTTACAATCCAACCACTCCCTTTGCTAGAAAATTCAGACATTTCATTTTTTAACTTATCAAAGGTTCGGTCTAAATATGCTGCTACATTGGTCTCTTCGAAAATTGGTCTATTCATTGTTTTAAAATTTTTAACTTGAGTTTCACCTATAAGGTTTTTATGAGTGCATTCAAAATGTACGTTAACTTTAACTGAGATGTTGTTTTTCACTTCTTTTTGAATAAGCTCCATTAATAATTGTTTTTTAGCTTCCAAGTATTTAATAGGGTCATGTTCCTCAGAGCTATTTGCAATATGATATGTGTGTATACGGTTTTTAAAAGCAGTTTCAAGTAGTATTACTTCCTGGTTTTGTAAAATATCATCATTGATGTAATCATTTTCCCTGTGAGTAACGGACCCTGCTGATGTAGAAGCTACAGCGTTTTCAATATTTGTGTTTGTTGTGTACGTAACTTTGCGTTGAGTTTTTTCTCTTCCGCAAGTTTTGCTATGCCTCTTCAATCCATCTGATCTTGTAAAACTTTTAGTACATTGGGGGCAAGGGTACTTTTTTAATATTTGTGAAGCTTCATCCTCTCTGTTTTCACAAATGAAATCAGATGCATTTAAATAAGCATTGTCATTTGTTTTTTGTCTTTTTGCTACATTTACGGTATTTACATTATGTACAGGTTGGTTGTTTATATTTTTTTTACATGTGTTTTTCATGTGTCTATTTAAGTTTGTCTTCTGGCTGAAGTAAGTTTCACAGTCCGGACATTTGAATGTACTTATGTTATGTACCAGAAGTTCATGCAATTTTAAAGAGTGTATATCAACCAACTCAAAATTACATTTGTTACAAACTAATTTATCACTGCGTTTACTAAGAGACATTTTGCTGTGACTTATAATCAATAAAGTTAAATTATTAAAATATGAAAATTGTTTAGTGTGTTTATATTATATACAAATAAGGTTTCGTGTATTATACTTTGAAGTCCGTGAGAGTGTTTACCGTCTTAAAAGAAAAAAGATGGTTTGCAGTATATATCAGGCCGATGCGGTGGTTTTTATGGATAGTTCAGCATGCAGACATATTCTGAAAACATAAATAAATGTTGGTTAAAAATACATAAACGTTGGCAACGTTGATGCAATATAATTATACAGATTTTCATGTATATTTTTTTATCATGCATAAAATTTTGCTTATTTATAGGTGCATCAAATATTCTTATAATATTTTTACACTCTACGGTAAATAAATATTGAAGGAAATGCAACAATTTGACCACCTTGCATGTCAGCACACTTAGTACCCCCCTTCCCCCCCCCCCCCCCCCCCCCCCCCCCCCGTCTTCATTTCACGGCTTCCAACAACTTGTCATATTTTTTTTTTAATCTTAAATTTGGATTTACAAACTTTGAAAGGACACACAGTGCAATATTTGCCTTACAGCATGCTATATTGCTATATTAAATCTACCTCTATATTTTAGAAATTTTATACCTTGTATATATATTTTTTTTACATACATAGTGTGTTTTACTAACGTAGTCACATAAAAACGCTACGGTTGCGTTGTGGTTGCGAATAAGCACACACAGATATGCTCCCCCCCCCCCCCCCCTCCTTGTTTGTTTGTTTGTTTTTTTTTTTTTTTTTTTTTTTTTTTTTTTTACCTTGAAGCATTTTAATTTATATTCTTAATAAACATTACAGTGATATACGACATTTGCCAGTCAACGTTCATGGTCTTAGAAGCTAAATTTCTTAACTCCCCCCCCCCCCCCCCCCCCCCCCCATTTCACAAAAAGGGTATATAATTTTGTTATTATTGATGTTAAATTACCTTGTCACGTTTTGAAAATAAATATTTAATACTGCACGAAGCAACACGGTACGGCTTTATAAATCTGTAGCAGAACATTAATATTTTTGTTAGAATGCAACTTAAGAAAATGCTAAAATGATTAAACCCAGTTAAAAATATAAACGTTAGAAATTTACTACAATATTGTTTATACCTCAGTAACATAAGTAAGAAGTTATATCGAAAGAAAATCCTCATACACTACAATGTTTACTTTTTTTCATTTACTGATGCATAAAAAGTTGCCTATTTACAGGCGCTACTAAAACTTTTAAAATTTAAAATATTTTTATACTCCTATAGTAAATAAAATTTGCGAGGATACAACATTATGACTGCCATGCATGAACATTAAGGTGTATACCATAGGTCTTGTACCCCCCTCCCCTTACTCTTTCTCTTCACAGTTCCCTACAACTTTTCATATTTTAATACCTTATAATTTATAATATATCAACTTTGCAAAAATACGCAGTGCAATAATTACTTTTCACCATGCATGGTACTGTAATGCTAAAATGATGCTATATTTTTTACTCCCTCATCATCTCACAGTTTTTTATTTTCTTACATCTTTATGCTGGATTTTTAATATACTGTATTATACATAAATATTGCAGGTTGCAACAATATTTCCTCCTCGACAAGCATTTTTACTAAAGAATATCCCTCCTCATAACATCGTAAAACTTGCTAATTCATGCTGCTATTTAATATAAAGTGTGTTCTCATATGTGTGCAATAACAAAGTTACAATCCACACGCAGTATAATATACTTACCGGCACTGCAGCGAGTGTATAGCCTCTTCATGGTGCATCGTCCTCGAGATCTCTTTTGCTTCTGTGTTAACTTTGCCTCACAGCCTTTTATATATATATATATATATATATATATACATTCGCAGCACTTTGTTTTGGTGAATATATAAAACGTCATCAGAGCAGTTTATATATTCGCTATCAACATATTCTTTCCAGCACATACATGAGAGAGGAGAGAGACAGAGAGAGAGAGAGAGAGAGAGAGAGAGAGAAGAGAGAGAAAGAGAGAGAGAGAGAGAGAGAGAGAGAGACAGAGAGAGAGAGAGAGAGAGAGAGAGAGAGAGAGAGACAGAGAGAGAGAGAGAGAGAGAGACAGAGAGACAGAGAGAGAGAGAGAGAGACAGATAGTGCTGCTTAAGAAAGAGAAAGAGAGGGGGGGGGGGGGCAGACGGCGTTGCTATCATATCAAAGCGGCATATGCAGACAGTGTGTGGGCGATCTCTGCATGATCAAGTGTCACGTAAGTAAGTTCCAAGAAGTTCAAGTGCATTTTGCTGTTACCAACCGTCAAAGAAATATAATACAATAACGTTCTTCTATGTATTTTGACGTCATCGAAAATTGAATTCTATTTATTAATCATTTGATTATTGATAATTTAATTGAAAAAAATATTTAATATATAATTATATTCAATTTAATGTGATGTCATATACTCTGAATGGAAATAAATATATATTTAATTTGTTGATAATCACTGGGCGTTGACGTCGCGTACGCTGAATGGGATGAAATTGAAAT